>CM036997.1:432575518-433175518 GCA_020854095.1 Dasyurus viverrinus | reverse complement strand
TAGAGCTTGAATGGTATATATTCAATTCAAGAATAATAATTAACTTTCCCAGTTATCTTTACTAAAGTAATAACTCAGCTTTGCCTAATACATTATTGTAATCAGAACACTTTCCTCATAACAATGCCTTGAAATTTCTGCTGTTATTTTATACATTAGTAGTGTAAGGTTTGAGAGTTTGAGATTGGCTTATAATCACAGGACTAATACATATTGAATGTAGGATTCAAGCCCAAGTCACTAGTGATTCCAAGCTCAGGTCTTTTTTCCACTATAGAATACTATCTTCCTTTAAAAAGACAGATTTATTTATTAATTTACTTACAAAAATGCTGTGAGAATAGATATTATAAATTTTGTTATTATTTGTCAATACATGGAATTTCATACCTGACTCTTTCCTAAAACAAATGGTAAATATTGCTTTATATTATATCCCCCATATAAAGATTTGTCAATTTGTTCATGAATTGTGAAGAGGTTCAGAAGAAAAATTCAATCTAAACCATCTCATGTCTTTCTTTATCAAGTCATAATGTACCCTGTATTTAAGACATTGTTATGGCCTTTATACATTTTCAATAAATGTAAAGGTGTGTTGAAACAATTGAACATAGGACAATTAACTTCTGTGGAGTGACTGAAAACAGTAAAAACATTGTTGTTTTTCAATACACAAGAAGATACAGAAACTTTTTAATCAAAAGAATGGTGTGGATGACATATTCCCCTATCATCTTTGTAGCAGTACTCATTAATGTTTAATTGGTAGTTAGTTAGACCCATATATTTCACTTTACTTCAAAAGTTTTTTTCTAAGATATATTTTTTAGAGATTTTTTTTGCATTAGAGTCTTTGTACATATTCTAATATGAATCAATTTAAATCACCTTAGTCCACATACAAAGGTAATTCTAATAAAGTTATGAGCAAAAATGAACAATGAAAAGAAAAAAAAAAGTTTTATTCTTTCAGTTTAATTGTTTGAGGGAATTAGAGTCTAGAATTGTAAAATGAATAGAGCAAGTCTATAAATCTAGTTTCTGTTGGAATCATTATTTGACCTGTCTACTTTTTTCCAGGACCAGAATTCTTCCCATGTCCCACGCTGGTGAGTTTCCCTGGTTATTCCTGATATCCTTTGAGTGGGACTATTCAAGCAATTTGCTTCCTCCTCTGTTAGTCTGGGAAGACTCTATTTTTGGAAGTAGTCATCTATTTCACTTAGGTTATCAAATTTATTGGCATAAAGTTGAGCAAAATAACTCCTTTTTATTTCTCTAATTTCCTCTCCATTGGTGGAAAGTTCTCCCTTTTCATTTTTAAGACTACTAATTTCATTTTCCTCCCTCCTTTTTCTAATCAGATTTACCAAAGGCTTATCTATTTGATTGGCTTTTTCATAGAACCAGCTCTTAGATTTATTAATTAGTTCAATAGTTTTTTTTTTTATTTTCAATATTTTTAATTTCTCCTTTTAATTTTAGAATTTCAAATTTAGTATTTGATTGGAGGTTTTTAATTTGGTCTTTTTTTAGTTTTTTTAGTTGCAAGCCCAATTAATTAATCTTTTCTTTCTCTGTTTTATTCAAGTAAGCCTCTAAGGATATAAAATTCCCTCTTATTACCACTTTGGCTGCATCCCACAAATTTTGGTATGATGTCTCATCATTGTCATTATCTTCAGTGAAATTATTGATTGTATCTATAATTTGCTGCTTCATTCAATCATTCTTTACGATGAGATTGTTTAGTTTCCAATTACTTTTTGGTCTATTTCCCCCTAACTTTTTGTTGAATGTAATTTTTATTGCATCATGATCTGAAAAGAAATCATTTACTATTTCTGCTTTCTGGCATTTAATTTTGAGGTCTTTATGTCCTAATATATAGTCAGTTTTTGAATAGGTTCCATGAACTGCTGAGAAGAAAGTATATTCCTTTCTATCTCCATTCAGTTTTCTCCAAAGATCTAACATACCTAATTTTTCTAATATACTATTTACTTCTTTAATTTCTTTCTTATTTGTTTTGTGGTTTGATTTGCCTAATTCTGAGAGTGCAAGGTTGAGATCTCCCACTATTACAGTTTTGTTGTCTATTTCTTCTTGCAACTTTCTTAACTTCTCCTTTAGGAAGTTGAATGCCATACCACTTGGTGCATATATGTTTAATATTGATATTGCTTCGTTGTTTATGCTACCCTTTAGCAAGATGTAGATTCCTTCCTTATCTCTTTTAATTAGATCAATTTTTGCTTTTGCTTGATCTTAGATAAGGATGGCTAACCCTGCTTTTTTGACTTTACCTGAAGCATAATAGATTTTGCTCCAGACTTTTACTTTTACTCTATATGTATCTCCCTGCTTTAAATGTGTTTCTTGTAAACAACATATTGTAGGGTGCAAAAAAAAAAACTTTTAATGAAGAAGAAGGAGTGGGAGAACATCATATAAACAATACAAATAAACATAAAATATATAAAGAAAATAAAAATGGAGCTGATAGACAAAAATTCTTCATGTTAGATGAAATATTTAAACTAACAAGTGATGAGAGCTAAAAGTTGTAAAGAGGCAGAAATACGGAGGAAGAGTATCTCAGGCATTGAGGGTGATTGTATAAAAATTGCATAAATCACTAGTAAAATGTTATGTGTATGAAAGACTAAGTAAACTAACTTAGCTTGAAAGTTGAATATAAAGGGATCATGGATAAATAACCTACAAGGTAAGATATGTATGAAAGAATTTCAGTGACAAGTGCATGTGCTCATCTTTTATCTAATAACTAATTAGGAACCCACTTCTGAACAGAGGAGTGACATGGACATATCTATATTTTAGGAATTTATATTTATCTGAAAAATGAATAGGGGAAAGATGGAATGGAGCGATAATCCAATAAGAAGCTGTTATAATAGTTGTAGATATGATAGTCTAAATTGAGGTAACTATAATGTGAACGGTGAGAAGAGTGTGCATTCAAGAGATGATGTGGAAGTAAAATTAACAAAATTGGTAATTTATGGGATTTTAGCAAATGAAGGAGACCAAAAAAGTCAGGACAATTCCCTGATTTGTGAATGTGAGTGAATAGAGAGATAGTAAGTTGCCTTTGACAGAAAAGGAAGGTTTAGAAGAAGGAAGAATGTATGTGAGATTATTTTCTGAAGATCTTTGCAGGACTGTCAGATAGAGTTGTATAATAAGTAGTTGAAAATATAGTAGTAAAACTCAGCAGAGAACTGAGGGCTGGATATATAGGTTTGAAGGAGTCAGCTGAATAAAGATTGCATTGAACTCATGGGAACTAAAATTATAATTTATCCTGCAGATATTTATGCAGAATTGAAGAGAAATGAGAATACTGTTATTAATAGAATAAATACTATATTTGTCCTCAGAGGACTTATAATCCTGTAATTGTATTTCAGAGCTCTGGAGTACATTCTTATGGTATAGGGCAGATTGTTATTATGCAAATTAAAGAAAGATTGAGAAAATTTATGCAAAGAGTATGGAGTCAACCATGAAAAATCAAAACCCTGAAATCTATAGACAATGAATCTAAAAAAAAGGAATTATTCAGCTCCCTATAATACCAAACTCTGAAGAATGAGGATAAAAAAAAAAAATCTTTAGATTTATCAGTAAATGAATCATTGGTGATGTTAGAGAAAGCAAGTTTCTTCTAGTGAATGGATAAGAAATCAGATTGCAAAAGGATGAGAGGGAAGAGTGAAAGTTGAAATAAAAGTGGCAAGTCTATTACATGTTACACTGATGTGGGCTGTGAAATACAAGAGAGAATTAGAGTTTAATGTGATAATAATAGGGTATAATGAAGGGTTTTTAAGTCTTTTTTAATGATGGAGATTTGTGCATATAGAATTGAATTTTGCACTCTCTTCTTAGTGATATCAAAGGCAATTTTTGACCACTATTTTCCTCTTGGCCAAAGTAGGTAGAATTCTCAGCCTTGGTTTAGTCTTTTTTTTGTCAGTGTGACAAGTGGGAGAAATATGTGTTGCTTTCATTTTGAAAGAGCTCTGTCTAGAACCCTTAGAAAATGAAGTATGCTTTTGGAAATTCAAAGCACATTAGCTAAAGAACCAGTTCAAGCTCAGAGATGTCTCCAGAGTACTCTTTGTAGTCAAGGGAAAGGATTTGATGCTAAATCCTAAGATTTCTAACCATATTTTAAAAATATGTCTGGAAATGTGTGACAGTCTCATTTTTTCATGTAACTTGGAAAATGAATAGCTCAGCATCAAGGGAAACAGCTAATATCTACAGTGCTGGAATACAGTTAATGGACAGTGGTTGAAGTGGGACCTGCACATTAGTGGCTACAAATCAGATCTGGTGGACAGTGCTTAGAAAGTAGTCTGAGATCCCGAGATTAAGAAAAATTTTGTACCTGTATATTGATTCCAGTGAAAATGCATATAGAAGAGCATATATTTTAGAAGTTCTGTGGATTTTCTTTCTTCTTTTATAAATGTATTTTATTCAAAACAAAAGTGATTTTCATATTAATAAGGAAGAAACAAAAATATATTAATATAATTTCTCTAATAATAATGTCTCTGATCTACTAATTAGAATGAGGTAATGGAAGTGGAACAGACAATGTCTCCAGGCAGTTACATTTTAGAGAACCCAAAGATGACATTTAGGAAATGGACCTTTTTTTTCCCCCTTGTACATTCCTGTTATAAACCCAAGTATCAATTTAATACTTTTTAAACAATATTTTGTTAATTTAACAAAATATTTTCTTAAGGTATATACAACAATTATTATCCTTCTAAGTTTTAAAAATTGCTTTCTTTACACACATTGTGTGTGAATTTGAAACTCAAAACAAGTATATACATATATGGATACTGCATAGATACTGAAGGCATTCTTATTCCCATTTGATAGGTAATTGAGATGCAGAGAAGGTTGTTGGTATTCCATGACCATATGGATATTAAGTATCAGGATTTGCCAAGGTATCTTTCATGCCCCACATTCTACCTAGTTCCTATCTCAAATAATAAAAAAGGAATGCAGGAAAAAATAATAATAAAAAAATAAGCTACCAAACTTCCAATTAAAAATAAATGTTATTTAGTTAATAAAGGCTTTTCATTGCAGATCATATTGCAGAAAATATGTGTCATAAAGCAAAATTGTTGTAAATGTGATCATGTTTCATAACTGCAATGCTATAATGGGGTGTTGTGTTCCTGAGCAAGAACTTGGCATCAAATATATCATGATTATGAATAATAGCATACCATAAAAGTAAAAGCCATAACAACTATAAACTTTTATAATCATTTTAAATATTATAATTATGTTGGAAATCATAAAATGTTAGAATTAAGTTGGACTTTAAAGATTATCTGATACAAACCCCACATTTTAAATATGAAGAAAATGAGGGAAACTGAGATTACATTATTAGTTGAAAGTTTCAGATACTTACAAAATTCATACTTGGAAAAAAAATCATATAATCCTTTATCAATTTAAGAATGAAAAAACAACAAAAACAAGACCTAAGAGATGGTAAATGATTTTAACCATGTTACACAACTACTGGGTATCAAAATTGATATAAGAAGTTGTTTTTTTTTATTTTATTTTGACAGTTCACTCTATCTTTCTTCCAGTAATAATCTAGAATTGGTGAGAATCCAAATGTCTTCATTTCCATCTATCTATTCATTCCATGATACTATCATGGCTCACTTAAAAAATTTTTTTTCTACAAAGATTCAATATCTGAATGAGTTGTGATTTCATCTACTAGAAAATTCCTTCCATTATAGTAGATCCTAGATGTGTATATGAGAGTTATTTGTGATTTCTGATGGTCCAATAACTATCCTAGGGTTGTATAAAAAAAACTGTTTGAAGAGAAGTTTTCCTGACTCTTCACTTAGTATTCCTCTATTCAATTTCTTATGATTCCTGTAGAAGGTATTATAGAATGGGTATGAACATATCAAGATAATGGATTAACAAAATTATTTCAAATGACCATAAAGCATATGGCACCACTAGGGTAAAAGGATGAAAGCAGTCTACTCAAACAATCTTGTCATTCATGAGTTGATTGACTTGGTCTGCCAGTCATTATTTGTAACAAGGTAAGTTATATATTTCAGGGCCTATTTTCTGAATAAGAAAATGAATGAAATGAAGAAGAAATGACTTGTAATAGAGTATATCATTCAAGCTTCCAAAATTTGCAATTTGCAATCTAGTATTCACACTTAAATTGTATCTTTCTCTCCACTCATGTGAGATCTTATTGCACAGATTTATCAGTAAATAGGCTAAAATAGCTAGAAATAGTCAAGATAGGTAGAAAAATTGAAATAAAGAATTAAAAAAATTAAAAACTAAAAAAGTACATATGAATAAATAAGATAGTATCTCAAAATTCTACTGTAGAATTCCACAAAAACAAAATTGAAACCCTAGTAATTTCCCAAAACAAATATAACCAAAATGCAGATTTTTGAAGAAAAGGTATGACACTAAATAGTTGATTTTCTTTTAGTAATTAATATATGGTGAAGGGGATGCCACATGGAAACATTAGAATTAGCCTCTAAGTTATTAAGACCTTAATTTGAGTTTTGTGTTTAGTAAGCATTGAGCAAAGCACACATTTAATCTCTCAATTTTCTAAGCAAATCTAAGTTGTGGGAAAATCACCAAACTCCATTTAGACATTTCTCATCTCGGAGATCCTTTTATAACAATGGCATCACAAATATAATTCTTTGTTTAATTAATGATTATAACAACAAGATATATTTAACACAAATGACTTCCTGGACAACTTAGTGTTGTGGAATCATCAGAAAGGACTGCCTTGATAACACTGACCCAATAATTGGAAAAGGTATTGTGAAATCTTTGGTACCTTCTTATACCTGAAGCCCATCGCTCAGTCCAGATGTCATCATTCTTCAAGTTTTGGTTATTTTACAAAACGATTTAATTTCTCCATGTTGCTGTCTCTCCCTAATACTGCTCCTTATTGATATGTAGTTAAACTTTGCCCTGTTTGCCTATGTGTACTTTTTCAGTCCAGCAAGGTGTCTCAAGCTGTATTCTTTTGTCTCTATTAAAGATGGATTATTGCTTATTTTGCTATTATTATGGCTATTTTGGCTGTCCCCTTTATTTTAGATCAATATAACAAAACATGTAAATATAGATTTAAATGTATATTCTCCAAAAGAGAGACTAAGCTATTTCTTTAAACATTTTAATTAATTAAACCACTTTATCTTTTGTTTAGAGGGATTTGAATTATAAACATGGGATGAAGATTACAATCCTTTTGTATAATAATTAAGCTTTCAATCTAAGAGAAAAAAAATAGAACAAAAAGAAATGTTTAAAGTATTGCTCCCCCCCAGAGAATCAAGTAAAAAACTAAAAAAAAAATACTTAGAAAAAAATCCACAACTTATCAAAGTTGCAGGATACAAAATAGATCCACATAAATCATCAGGATTTTTATACATAACTAATAACATCTAACAGCAAGAGACACAATGGGAAATTCAATTTAAAATAACTGTGAATAATATAAAATATTTGGGAATCTATTTGCCAAGTGAAAGTTAGGAACTATTGGAGCAAAACTACAAAACACTTCTTACACAAATAAAGTCAGATCTAAACAATTGGAAAAAATATCAAGTGCTCTTGGGTAGATCAAGAAAATATAATAAAGATGAAAGTATGACCTAAACTAATCTATTTATTTAGGGTTATACCAATAAAACTCCCATGAAACTATTCCACTGACTTATGAAAAAAAAATCAAGAATTTCAAGGGAATTGATGAAATAAAAAACAAAACAAAACAAAACAAAAACAAATGAAGGTGATCTAATTACACCCAATCTAAAATTATATTATAAAGCTGTGGTCATCGAAACCATTTGGTCCTGACTAAGAAATAGACTCTTTATCAGTGGATTAGGTTAGGTACACAGAACAAATAGTCGATGACTATAATAATCTAGTGTTTGACAAACCCAAAGGCCCTGGTTTTTGGGATAAGAATTCACTAATTGACAAAAACTGCTGGGAAAATTGGAAATGAGTGTTGCAGAAAGTAGGCATTGACCCACACATGTAATGGGCCGAAACTGAGCAGATACACTGAGAGCCAAGCAGTTAAAGCTAATTACCAATTGGACAATACTCTATTAGTATATGGTTGGAAAAGAATGCCCCTACCCCACTACTCTATGCAAGCTTGATCTGTTGTATAGGAGATTGGGTGGAGGATTTGGTAGGTGGAGTGAGAAAGTCAGACTCACTCCTGGTCGAATTCATGTTGCCATCTCTCTCACTTTGTATTGCCATTCTGCCCACATCCAAAAAGAATAAAGATCAAGGGCTTTTGCTTATCCTGACTCTGGCTGATTTTAAAGTACTTAGGGTGCTAACGAGGTTTTCACATTTGATGCCCATTGTGGAACCAAGGACTCTACTTTCACTAAAGAAGTCTCTGGCGACCAGGAAATTATTTGAATATTTTAATAGACAACAGGGAACCTACTTTGTTAAGGGCCAAACTAGCCTTTTCTGGCTGAAATGGGACAGATGTTGGGAAAAGATTCTCCTCCATCTCCAGCCCTACCCCCACCCCTGTCCTGAAGGGGTGCTATAGAAAGCATCCTTGACTTGATCAAGAGACAAGGCTTAATTATAACTTGGAAATGGATTGCTAGACTCTTGGGTACATTAGAATGCACATTCCCTTGGTTCTTAGAGGAGGAAAACATTACGCCAGATAATTGGAAACTAGTAGGACAACAACTATGTGAATAGTATAATGATAAAGATCCTCATTCAATTTCCATGGAAGTATTGTGTATATATACAACATAATACAGTTGGCCTTAAAGAATCCTGCAAGTTATAGAAAAAAAAAAAAGAAAGAAAAAAAAGAAAAGTTCTAGGAACAGCCAGATAAGGAAGTATGAGGAAAAAGAGGAAGACAAAGCACAGTTTAATGACCATATCACCAGAGGGCATGAGGATTTAAGTGAGGTTCTAGGGTGTGGTGATTTTCCATCTCACCAGACAGCTTCAACCTTGTTTACAGAGCAGATAATTTACGCTCCCCCATCAATTCCACCTCTCGGGATGGAGGGGGGAGGAATAATGGGGGGGGTCAGTGACAGCACCAGAAACTTCCCCCTAACAACCACCCCCTCCTATGAGGAGATTGCAAAAGGCAGTACTCAAAGCCACTGAGGAAGGGAGGGATATAAGTGACCTGAAACTGGGTATATATATCTGGTGATTCAACAGTTTAACTCTTCAGGTCAAGAAAGTAGAAGATACATTCCTTTTGATATAGAACTCCTCAAAGACCTAAAAAAAGGCTTGCATTCTTTATGGAGCTACTCATCAGCTTATGTTAAGATGTTATTACAGAATTTGGCTTATGAAATCTTAACCCTGAGTGATTGGAAATCTATAGCAAGGGTATGCTTAGAACCTGGCCAAAACTTGCTATGGCTTTCTGAATATAGTGAGCTTTGTAGAATACAAGCCCAACAAAATAATCAAAGTGAAGTTCATATTCCAATCACCTGTGACCAACTAACAGGTGTAGGTTCTGATGTAGACATTTCACTACAGATTAATTACTCCATAGGGGCATATGATCAAATTGCTGCAGGTGCTATCAAAGCTTCCCTCCACAATAAAAATTACAAGGGTGAAGCCTTCACAAATAACACAAGGGACAAATGAAGACTTTACTGATTTTGTGGGAGTTTTGCAAACAGCTGTCATACAAACTAATAGTGAATATACAATAACAGACATTTTGATAAGGCAACTTGCTAAAGAAAATGCTAATGAGTTTGTAGAAGGATTATACTAGGACTACAAAAAGATGCTCCTTTAAAGGAGCTCATAAGACACTGTGCCACAGTGGGCACAAATGCCTTTTATTGTGAGGCTATGATGCAGACTTCCCAAGATCCCAACATGGGAAGACAAGGTTCCTTCTGGCAAGGGACTCTTAGGGATACTCATCAATGCTTTCAATGTGGTAAAGTAGGGCATCTGAAATGTTGACATAGAGAAAGAATGGGAAACAGGGTTGGAGAACAAGACCCAATACCCCATGTTCAAAATGCAAGAGAGGCTTCCATTGGGCCTCAAAATGTAGACTGATTCAGGAAAATGGGATCAGGGGCCCAGCCCCAAGGCCCAAAACAAAAAACACTTGGGGAATGATGGCAGCTGATGATGTACCCAGAGAGTGCCTAGAAGTCCAGTATCCAGACAAGACCAATCAGCCAGGAAGGCATCTGAAAGGAGAGTGAATACACAATCAATCAGCCAGGAAGCAACTTGATGGGAGAAAGGGATTACAACTGGAGAGAATAGAGTTGTATGCAGCTGGGACAACTGAGATTCCCTCTGGAGAAGTGAAATCTGTTCCTCTTCAGCCTATGGATCCCTTGACTCCAGGCACAGTAGGCATGGCCATTTCACCTCCTTAAAGTAAATACAAAACAGTGTCCATCCATACATGGATGTGGAAAACTGGGGGATGTGTAGATAATATCCCAGTCATTAATACAGATAGACAATGTGTGATTTATCAACCAGCAAAAGTAGTAGCATCAAGTTTACTGATACAGACTCCTAATAAGCAATCTGGTTATAGTCACCCAGATTCTGACTCCAAGCAACAAAACCAAGGAATATACTGTACAGCAGCTGTGACAGCTGACCAACCTATGCTTACTATCTATATAAATGGCCTACCATTAGAAGGATGGGTAGAGACTGGTGTAGATCGTACAGTCATTAGAGGTGTCAACTGGCCCAGTCACTGGCCAAAGAATAAAGTGGACACCTACATGTCTGGTGTAGGAGGATCAATAGTTGATGAAGTTAGTGCTACCCCTTTGAGATGGACTTCTGAAGGCAAAAGAGGAGTTTTTACTCCTTTTACAATGCAAAAAATTTCCATCAATCTCTGGGGAAGAGACATTTTACAATAATTAGGGTTAAAAATGAGTACTTTGTTTTTTAAGGCAGGACTGCTGTTGAAGACCTGCCAACACTTTCACCTGTTCCTATTCAATGGAAAACGGATACACCAGTGTAGATAGAACAGTGGCCCTTAGGTAGAGATAAAATTTAGGACTTATTAGATATAATACAGGAACAACTTGACCAAGGACATTCACAATCTTCTCTAAGTATTTGTTGTAAAAAAGAAATCTGGAAAATGGAGGATGTTGATTGATTTAAGAAAGGTAAATGAACAGATGGAGACTATGGGAACTCTTCAGCCTGGGCTTCCATCTACTACTCAGTTGCCTAGAGAATGGCCTTTTTGGGTTATAGATATTAAGGATTATTTCTATTCTATCCCTCTAGATAAGGAGGATACAAAAGATTTGCCTTTGTAGTGCCCAGCATTGACTTAGCTGAGCCTTATAAAAGATATGAATGGACAGCTTTGCCACAGGGAATGAAAAACAGCCCAACTATTGCTGCTGCTCTTACTCCAGTAAGAAAAGCATTTCCAAAAATAATGTTATTACATTATATGGATGATATATTGGGATGTACACTGAGGAACAAATGTTAGAAGCATGTCTATAAAAGACCATAGAAACACTAAGGAACTATGAATTGTACATAGCTCCAGAAAAAAATTCAAAGACATGATCCTTTTCAATATTTAGGATATGAAGTATACCCATAAGGTGCTTATAGTACAAAAACAGTCCTTAAGAACAGAGAAGCATATAATAAAGATGACAATATTACCTAAACTCATTTATTTATTTAGTGCTATACCAATCAGACTCCCAAAAAACTATTTTAATGACCTAGAAAAAATAACAACAAAATTCATATGGAAAAACAAAAGGTCAAGGATTTCAAGGGAATTAATGAAAAAAAATCAAATGAAGGTGGCTTAGCTGTACCAGATCTAAAACTATATTATAGAGCAGCAGTTACCAAAACCATTTGGTATTGGCTAAGGAATAGATTAGTTGATCAGTGGAATAGGTTAGGTTCAAGGGATAAAACAGTCAATAAATATAGCAACATAGTCTTTGACAAACCCAAAGACCCCAGCTTCTGGGATAAGAACTCACTGTTTGATAAAAATTGCTGGGAAAATTGGAAACTAATATGGCAGAAACTAGGCATTGATCCACACTTAACACCGTACACCAAGATAAGGTCAAAATGGGTTCATGACCTAGGCATAAAGAATGAAATTATTAATAAATTAGAGGAACACAGGATAGTTTACCTCTCAGACCTGTGGAAGGGGAAGGACTTTATGACCAAAACAGAACTAGAGAGCATTACTGATCACAAAATAGAAAATTTCGATTATACCAAACTGAAAAGTTTTTGTACAAACAAAACTAATGCAGACAAGATTAGAAGGGAAGCAATAAACTGGGAAAATATTTTTACAGTCCAAGGTACTGATAAAGGCCTCATTTCCAAAATATATAGAGAATTAATTCTAATTTATAAAAAATCAAGCCATTCTCCAATTGAAAAATGGTCAAAGGATATGAACAGACAATTCTCAGATGAAGAAATTGAAACTATTTCTAGTCATATGAAAAGATGCTCCAAGTCACTATTAATCAGAGAAATGCAGATTAAGACAACTCTAAGATACCACTACACACCTGTCAGATTGGCTAAGATGACAGGAAAAAATAATAATGATTGTTGGAGGGGATGTGGGAAAACTGGGACATTGATGCATTGTTGGTGGAGTTGTGAACGAATCCAACCATTCTGGAGAATAGTTTGGAATTATGCTCAAAAAGTTATTAAACTGTGCATACCCTTTGATCCAGCAGTGTTACTACTGGGCTTATATCCCAAAGAGATTATAAAGCAGGGAAAGGGACCTGTATGTGCACGAATGTTTGAGGCAGCCCTTTTTGTAGTGGCTAGAAACTGGAAACTGAATGGATGTCCATCAGTTGGAGAATGGCTGAATAAATTTTGGTATATGAATACTATGGAATATTACTGTTCTGTAAGAAATGACCAACAGCATGATTTCAGAAAGGCCTGGAGAGACTTACATGAACTGATGCTGAGTGAAATGAGCAGGACTAGGAGAACATTATATACTTCAACAACAATATTATATGATGACTAGTTCTGATGGACCTGGCCATCCTCAGCAATGAGACCAACCAAATCATTTGCAATGGAGCAGTAATGAACTGAACCAGCTATGCCCAGAGAAAACTTTGGGAGATGACAAAAAACCATTACATTAAATTTCCAATCCCTATATTTATGCCCACCGGCATATTTGATTTCCTCCACAAGCTAATTGCACAATATTTCAGAGTCTGATTCTTTTTATACAGCAAAATAATGTTTTGGTCATGAATACTTATTGTGTATCTAATTTATATTTTAATGTATTTAACATCTACTGGTCATCCTGCCATCTAGGGGAAGGGGTGGGGGGTGGGAGGTGAAAAATTGGAACAAGAGATTTTGCAATTGTTAATGCTGTAAAGTTATCCATGCATATAACCTGTAAATAAAAGGCTATTAAATAAAAAACAAACAAACAAACAAACAAAAAAGAACAGAGAAGCTAAATACCTTAAATGATTCTCAAAAATTGATAAGAGATATCCAATGGATGAGACCAGTGTTAGGCTTTACTACCTATCAATTGCAACTGTTATATGACATTTTAAGGGGAGACTGCTTTAACCTCACCATGTCAGCTTACAAAAGAAGAGCAAGAGGCTTTGAGAGAAATTGAACTGGCTTTATCCAATGTTGTTGTAAGATTCACTCAAAAACCCTAGGAAATATCAGTTTTTGCTACACAAGAGGCACCCACATCAGTCCTTCATCAAGAAGACAGTGTGATAGAGTGGGTGAACCTCCCAGCACAACCAGAAGAAAGCCTTACTTCTTACCCTGTGCTTGTGGCTAGAATTTTATTAAAGGTCATTAAACAAGCAGTACAACTATCTGGGATAAGACCTGACAAAATATACATCTTTTATCCTAATACACAAATTAATGTGTGCTGTGAAACCATCCCAGAGTGGCAAATTTTATTAGCCATGGCTCCAAATTTTAAACACAGTTCTACATTAAAGATAAACAGGTTATTATATAATTGGTGATGGATTTTTGAAGAAAAGTTTTTTAAAGTTACTCTTAAAGGACCAACTATTTTTACAGATGCATCCAAACATAACATTTGTGCTGTATACTCTTGTGACTTAACTATAAAGAGAGTAGTCAGAACTCCTTTTCAGTCCACTCAGCAGAATGAATTGTATGCAATCATTCTAGCTCTTACTTATTATCCAGGAGATATAATATCTGATTCAGCCTATTCAGTAGGTGTGGTACAAAGAATTGCCAAAACCCAAATAAAATTTGTAGCCTCTAATATATATCAGCTCTTTAAGAAACTTCAGGAGCAAGTAAGAAAGCATCGAGATAAGATTTATATTTTGCATGTCCACTCTCATAGTGGACTTCCAGGTCTTATTTTTGATGGTAATTCAAAGGCAGATAGCCTTCTAACTATGTTGCTCAATGCTCCTTTAATCTATGAAGCGCAGGAATCTCATTCTAAATATCATCAGGCTGCTCAAGCTTTACATTTACAATTTGGAACAACAAGAGAGGAAGCTAGGAGCATAGTAAAAGTCTGTACAGGCTATCTTTCTTTCCATGCTCCTATGCTGCCTCCAGGGAAGAACGCTTGTGGTTTGAGACCCAGTGAAATCTGGCAAATGAATGTGACCCATTATAAATCTTTTGCTTGCCTGTCTTTTATCCATGTTGTGGTAGACACCTTTTCAGGATACACTTTTGCAATACCAGCAGCAAAAGGAACAGCCCGAGTGGTAACTGAATTCCTTATCCAAGCATTTGCAATTATGAGTGTGCCACAAGCCATAAAAACAGATAATGCACCCACATATACTTCTAAATATTTTGCACACTTTTGTGCACAGTATAAGATTTTACACACCACTGGCATACCTTTTAATCCTCAAAGAGAAGCAATAGTAGAGAACAGAAACAGAAACATTAAGATGCTCCTCCAAAAAAAAAAAAAGAAAGAAAGAAAGAAAGGGGGAGCCACAGGTAACCCTAGAGAACTTCTAAATCTAACACTTTATTCTAATAACTTCTTGATTTTTGACAAAGATGCAGTGGCTCCAGCAGACAGGTTTTATAATCCACCAGAAGGGCAGTGTTCAATGAAAGCAGCTCCACTATCTTTAGATCATTACCAGGTGATGTGGAGAGACCTAGAAAATGGTGAATCGAAGGGACTAGAGAAGTTAACTGCTTGGGAGAGAAGTTTGCTTGTATCTCTACAGGTGAAGAAGGAATCAGATGGGGGCCAATGAGCTCTATTCACCTTGTTCATCACAGAGAGACTGAGCAGACCCTTGAAATGAAAGAGGAGACCCAAGAAATATTGGGTGGTTCCATTGCTGACTTTTCCCACCACTGAAAGAGCATGGCGTTATGGCATTTGAAATATGGACATCAAAAATTTTGGACTTCAAAACCCTTAGGAATCATTGGATTCTCTGAGACATACAACTATTGTAGGACTTAAAAGCCCTCAGGAATCTTTGGATTTTCTGAAAAATGATGACTGTTGCAGATCTTCAAAATCTACAGTAATCATTGGATTCCCTAGTATATAAAAAGACAGTTGCCGGACTTCAAAAACTTGCAGAGATCATTGGATTCCCTGACACATTAAGCAATGGACAATAGATAGGTTTTGGACTATCTCTTGGCTGCTGAAGGAGGCCTACGTGTGACTGTTGTTTTCATACGCTCCTTCTAGGACTTCTAGAAATCTTTTACAACTCCATGTTGATTTATATTGTTTGTTATATCACTACTTGCATGTAAAATTCATGTTTGTTACACCACATCGAGCCTGCACTGTTTGTGGGGAGAGTCATCACTAATAGCCTGTGTGTTATTGCTATATCCTTGTGCAATACCTCCCATGCTGATGAATTTGTGCATACCTGTTTCTAGTAAGATCCTTCAGCCCAGAAACCTGCTAGCAATCCCCATTTCTATTTGGTTCTTTTCATCTCCCTTCCTGAGATGTCAGGGGATGATCATCTCCTTTTTAGTGCTTTAAGCTCCTTTCCTGAAAAGTCAGGGAGGGCATGATCACCTCCCTTTGGGGGTTCTCACCTCCCTAAGAGGTCAGGGATGGCGTGACCACCTGTGTTCCAAAACAAAAGAAAGTGGGAGATGTGATGGGCTGAAATTGAGCAGATGTACTGAGATCTGAGCACTTAAGGCTAATTACCATTTGGACAATACTCTATTAGTATATGCTTGGAAAAGAATGGCCCTGCCCACTACTCTGTGCAAGCTTAATCTGTTGTATAGGAGATTGGGTGGAAGATTTGGTGGGTGGAGTAAGAAAATCAGACTCACTCTTGGCCAAATTCGTGTCACCATCTCTCTCATTTTGTATTGCCATTCCATTCACGCCCAAAAAGAATAAAGATCAAGGACTTTTTCTTATCCTGACTCTGGTTGATTCTAAAGTATCCAGAGTGCTAACGAGGACTTCACGCACACATAACACTGTAAACCAAGATGAGGTTAAAGTAGGTCCATGATCCAGACATAAAGGATGATATTATAAACAAATTAGAAGAAAATAAGATAGTTTACATCTCAGATCTGTGGAGTGGGAAGGAATTTGTTGCCAAAGAAGAACTGGAGATCATTATTGATCACAAAATGGATAATTTTGATTATATTAAGTTAAAAATTTTTTGTGCAAACAAATCTAATACAGACATGATCAGAATGGATGCAATAAAGTGGGAAAACATTTTTACATTCAAAATTTCTAATAAAGGCCTCATTTCTAAAATCTATAAATAATTGACTCAAATTTATAAGAAACCAAGTCATTCTCCACTTGATAAAAGTGGATATAAAAAATGATATAAACGGGCAATTTTCAGATAAAGAAATTGAAACTATTTCTAGTCATATGAAAAGTTGTTCCAAATCACTACTGATCAAAGATATGCAAATTAAAATAACTCCTAGATACAACTACATATCTATCAGATTGGCTAAGGTGACAAGAAAAGATAATAACAAATGTTGGATAGGATGTGGGAAAACTGGGATCCTGATACATTGTTGGCAGAACTATGAACAAATCCAACCATTCTGAAGAGCAATTTGGAACTATGCTCAAAAAGTTATCAAACTGTGGCTACCTTTGACCCAACAGTGATTCTACTGGGCTTATATCCCAAAGATATCTTAGAGAAGGGAAAGGGATCCACATGGGCAAAAATGTCTGTGGCAGCCATTTTTATAGTGGCTAGAAATTGGAAAATGAATGGATGCCCATCAATTGGATTAATGGCTGAATACATTATGGTATATGAATGCTTTGGAATACTATTGTTCTGTAAGAAAAGACCAGCAGGATGATTTCAGAGAGGCCTGAAGAGACTTATATGAAGTGATGCTGAGTGAAATGAGCAGAACCAGGAGATCATTATACAAGCCAATAACAAGACTATATGATGATCAGTTCTGATGGACATGGCTGTCCTCAACAATGAGATGATTCAAACCAATTCCAGTTGTTCAGGGATGAAGAGAGCCATCTACCTTCAGAGGGAAGGTTGGGAAGCATGGGAACTGAATGTGGACCTCAATATGGAATTCTCTTTCTTTTGTTGTTTGCTTGCATTTTGTTTTCTTTCTCATTTTTTGACTATCTGCTATCTAGGGGAGGGGATGGGGGAAGAAAGGGATAATTTGGAACAGAAGCCTTTGCAAGGGTCAGTGTTGAACAATTACATATGCATATGTTTTGTAGATTAAAAAAGCTTTAATAAAATAAAAAAAATAAAATATTGGCCCTTTAAAGAACTAACCTTTTATATATAAAAAATACTGTTAAAAGGGAAAGATGTCAGTCTTTCTATCTGTCTTTTTTCTAAATAAAAAAATATAGATTAACATTTTGATGCTTGGAAAAATTAGGAAAATATTAGAAAAATTAGGTTTAATGAAACTCCCCAAAATATATGAATGTAATTATTATCAGAATTTGAGTAGTTTCAAGTAGAGTGTATACAGTAAAATAAATACAAAGAAACAAATAGCCTTGTAAAAGATATAGGATAATGCCTTATATCTATGTGAAAAATTTAGTGTAGTAAAGAGGCTGAGATAAGTCTCATATCCATATTTTAAAAATCATATAGTTGCTTGGAGAGCAAGGCCTAATTAAATAATAATAATTAATTTCACAGGGGGAATTTAGTGATCTTTTACCGTATAACTGAAGGATGTGTCATTGGATGCTAAGAAGCTCTAATTTAAGCCATAAATGATATAGGAGGATGATATGGAGGCTGGCATGGGAAAAAGACTGAAGAACAAGCAGAAAAGGAAGACAGATGAGGGACAAGATGCAGGTTTATTAAAGCCAGAGAAAAAACCAAAGGAAAAACAGTCACTTGATGAGGAAGTTTTAGTTGTTAATTCCTTTTAAAAATATTTAATATATACCCAACTGCATTTAAAACATTTTTACATTTTTTTTTAATTTTTTGAATTCTAGATTCTTTTCCTATCACCATCTCCAACATCAATTAAGAAACCATATATGAAGTTATGCCAAACAATTCCAAAAAAGTTATGATGTAAAAGAAAACTGATCTCTCAGGATAATAGGGAAAAAAAAAACAAAACTTTATTGTTTCCTAAAAATAAAGTTGAGAGAAAGAAGGACAGAGAAAGAGAGAGGAGGAGAGAAAGGGAGAGAGGAAGGAAGGGAGAGAAGGAAGGAGGGAAAATATTTAATCTGTGTTCAGACACAATCAGTTTATTCTCTAAGTATGAATAGGATTTTTCTTCATAAATCTTTCAAAGTATTTAAAATACACTTTTAAGTGTATTTACAAGCAGTCATTTACAAGTGGTAATTTGATAACACTGCAATTAATTTATATACAGTACCTTTCACTTTGAGTTCATGGAGGACTTTCCAGCCCTTCCTTTTAATCAGATAATATCCTACAAATCATTTCCCATTTAATAATAATATTCCAGGACAATCACATACTAGATTTTATTCACTCATTTCCCAATTGATAGACATATCTTCAATGTCCACTTTTTTTGCTCTTAGACAGTCTCTCCAAATATTTATATATATATATATATATATATATATATATATATATATATATATATATATATATATGGGTCCTTTTTCTTTTTAAAAATCTCTTTTGGTATTTATGACTATTATTGGTATTTCTAGGTCAAAGGATATGCATTAATTTATAGCCCTTTGAAAACATTTGTACAGTCAAAGGTTCTGATAGAGGTCTCATTTCCAAAATACATAGAAAATTGACTCTAGTTTATAAGAAATCGAGCCATTCTCCAATTGAAATAGGTCAAAGGTTATGAAGAGACAATTCTCAGACGAAGAAATTGAAACTATTTCTAGCCATATGAAAAGATGCTCCAAGTCATTATTAAATAGAGAAATGCAAATTAAAACAACTTTGAGATATCACTATATACCTGTCAGATTGGCTAGAATGACAGGGAAAGATAATGCAGAATGTTGGAGAGGATGTGGGAAAACTGGGACACTGATACATTGTTGGAATTGTGAATACATCCAGCCATTCTGGAGAGAAATTTAGAACTATGCTAAAAAAGTTATAAAACTGTGCATACCTGTAATGGGCTGAGGTTTGAGTTGATGCACTGAGGTTCCAAGTACATGAGGCTAAATAGTAATTGGGTTATACGCTATTAATATATATGATTGGATAAAAAATGGTCCCTGCCCACTCTCCATGCAAGTCCTGATGTGTTGTATAGGAAATGATGATTTTGGTGGGTGGAGGCAGAAAGAAACAGGAAGAGAAGCTGGGAGAGATTGGCCTGGGTTTGATACTCCTAGTTGCTGGTCGTGTGGCTGCTGGTCTAGCTAGCTTCTTGACTCAGCTGTACACATTGCTATCGATGATTCTCTTCCACCTCCGATCCTTCTTCACTGAGAATAAAGACTGACGATTTTCCCCTAACCTGAATTCTTGACTCCTGCTGATTTTAAAATATGCAATCTTCACATTTGGCGCCCAACAGTGGGAACCAAGGACTGAATAAGTCTCTGGTGACCGGGAACTTGGGTGAGTATTGTTAATAGACAAACAGGGAACTTATTTTCTTAAAAACTAAACCAGTATTTTTTTTTTTTTTTTTTGGCT
This sequence comes from Dasyurus viverrinus, assembly GCA_020854095.1. Classification (NCBI taxonomy): domain Eukaryota; kingdom Metazoa; phylum Chordata; class Mammalia; order Dasyuromorphia; family Dasyuridae; genus Dasyurus; species Dasyurus viverrinus. The sequence goes on along the minus strand of CM036997.1, from coordinate 433,155,146 downwards.
AAAATGGGACAAATGCTAGCTAAAGACTCTCCATCCCCGCCCCCAACCCCTTCAACCCCTTCAACCCCACCCACTAGTGGTGCTATAGAAAGCATGCTTAAGCTGATAGAAGGACAAGGGCTACTTATAACTTGGGAACAGTTAGCTATACTTGTGGGTACATTAAACCACATCTCCCCTTGGTTCGTAGAGCAGGAGCAGATCTCTCGAGATAACTGGTCCCTGGTTGGACAAGAGATGTTCACATATTACAGTGAAAATGGTACTCATTCAATTTCCATCAAGGCATTTTATTTATACAATATAATTCAGTTAGCACTAAGAAACCCTATCCCTAGAAGAAAGAAAAAAACCATTGCCCCCACTTGGAGTAGCCAAATAGGGAGTCCTGATATTAAGGAGGAAGGCAATGAAGAGATTAATGACCATATCCCCACAGGGCATGGAGACTTAAGTGAGCAAGGCTGTGGTGACTTTCCACCTCAGGAGGCAGCTTCAGCCCCACCTCAGGAGGAAGTGATCAACTCTCCTCCATCAACTCCACCCTGAAGGATGGAGGGAGGAGGGGCAGTGGGGGGGGCAGTGACAGCACCAGCACCTCCCCCCCCCCCAGTATCCAATTATGAGTAGATTACAAGAGGGCTTAATGAAGACCAAAGAAAAGGGCGTGGACGTCAGGGAGCTCCAGCCACATATCTTTCCTTGTAGTTTCCCAGTTTAATACCTCTGGTCAAGAAAGTCAAAGATACGCCCCTTTTAACACAGAAATCATCAAAGACCTGAAAAAGGCTTGCACTCTGTATGGGGCTACATCAGCTTATGTTAAGATGCTATTACAGAATTTGAAATCTTGACTCCTAATGACTGGAAATCTATAGCAAGAGTATGCCTAGAACCTGGACAAAATTACATGTGGCTTTCTGAATATAGTGAGCTCTGTAGGATACAAGCCCAACAAAACAGTCAAAATGCTGTTCATGCTGTGATCACCTATGACCTACTAACACGTATAGGTCCCTATGCAGATGTAACAGCACAAATTAATTATTCAGTAGCAGCATATGAGCAAATTGCTGCTAATGCTATCAAAGCGTGGGACTTTGATTCACAATAAAAATGACAAAGGTGAGGCCTTCACAAAAATAACACAAGGGCCAGATGAACCCTTTGCTGACTTTGTGGGACGTTTGCAGACTGCTATCACAAGAACTAATGGGGAAAATTCATCAACAGATGTTTTAATAAGGCAACTTGCTAAGGAAAATGCTAATGAGGTGTGGAGAAGGATTATATTAGGACTGTGCAAGGATGCTCCTTTAGAGGAGTTCATAAGACGCTGTGCCACAGTGGGCACAAATGCCTTTTATAGCCAGACTATGATGCAGACTTCCCAAGATTCCAACATGGGTAGGCAGGGTCCCTTCTGGCAAGGAACGTCTAGAGAGACACGTCCATGCTTTCATTGTGGTAAAGTAGGGCATCTGAAAGCTCAATGTTGGTATAGATCCAGAGTGAGAAAACAGGGTGGGAGAACAAGACCCAGTACCCCATGTCCAAAATGCAACAGAGGCTTCCATTGGGCCTCAGAATGTAGACAGGTTCAGGGCAACGGGATGAGGGGCCCAGCCCCAGGACCCCAGGCAAAAAACAGTTGGGGCATGATGGCAGCCAATGGTGCACCCAAAGAGTGCCTAGAAGTCCAATACCCAGACATGACCAATCAGCCAGGAAGCCATATGATGGGAGAAAGGGATTACACAATCAATCAGCCAGGAAGCAACCTGATGGGAGAAAGGGATTACAATTAGGGAGAATAGAGTTGTATGCAGCTGAGACAACTGTGATACCCCCTGGAGAGGTGAAATCTTTTCCTCTCTAGCTTAAGGATCCCTTGCCTCCAGGCACAGTAGGCTTGACCATTTTACCTCCTGAGAGTATGTACAAAACAGTGTCCATCCACACACTGATGTGGGAAACTGGGGAATGTGTAGATAATATCCCAGTCACCAATACAGGCAGACAATGTGTGACTTATCACCCAGGAGAAATAGTAGCATCAGGTTTACTCATACAGAATCCTAATAAGCAGCTTGGTGATAGTCACCCAGATTCTGATTCCAGATCACAAAATCCAGCAATATACTGGACAGCAGCTGTAACAACTGACCGACCTATGCTCACGATCTATATAAATGGCCTTCCATTGGAAGGACTGGTAGACACTGGTGCAGATCGGACAGTCATTAGAGGTGCCAATTGGCCCAGTCACTGGCCAAAGATTAAAGCAGACACCTACATGTCTGGCGTAGGAGGATCAATAGAAGCTGAAGTTTGTGCTGCCCCTATAAGATGGACTTTTGAAGGCAGAACAGGAGTTTTTACTCCTTTTATAGCTGAAAAAATCCCCATCAATCTGTGGGGAAGAGACATTTTACAGCAATTAGGGTTAAAAATGAGTTCTTTGGTTTTTTAAGCAGGGGTGTGCAAACACAGTACAGGGTGGGGGTCCTAGATAAAGGATTGGTATCCCTCCCAAGGATGAGCTGCTCAGGTGTCTCCAGTTGTAGGAAGCTCTATGATGTGATTAGGGGATGCCTAGATATCTGCCTATTCAAAATTAGGGCAGAGCTTGGTCATGTAGGATGTGATTAGGAGATTCTTATTCAGAAAGTCTTTGGTATGATGTGATTAGGAGATACCTATTCAAGGTTAGGAATGTGGCCTTATGTGGTCATAGATCAGTGCCAGCTCCCCACAGGTCCCCCTGTTTGCATTTATATAAAAATCAAATATAGCATTTTTCATTTCCTGACCTGTGCCTGGCTTAGGTTGTTCCTATGGGGAGAAGTCTTACCCATCATAGGAAGGATGTACAGAAATGTCTCTTCCTGGCTTAGGTCAGCTAGCCCTTGAGGAATCTTACCCGTCATTGGCTAACCAGGTCTCAATGTTTGTCGAAAATTTCTGTTGCTCATATGAGCATCAAGGGGATCATCACCAGTCTCAAGGCGGTGATAGTGTACATGAATGGGTTTGGCTAGTGCACTATCTACTTGGGATTTTACAAAGGAAATGATTTTCCCACCTAGTGTCCAAAAGACAAGAGTAAGAGAAAGCCAATTAAGGGCCGAATATAAGGGAGGATCCCATGGAGCCCACTCCAAAGAGGGTTATCCCAACAGTTCTTTCTGGCACTTAATCAAATCATCCTGGAGGCTCCTAATCTTGTCCCCAAAAATACCGTATTTGTTTAGATAGAAGCAACAGCATTCTTGGAGGGCTAAACCGTCTTGTTCTGCAGTGAGAAGATCCAAACCACACCTATTTTATAATACTACTTCTGCCAGGGCAGTTTTAACAAAATTAATGGATTTTAAAGCTAAAGCATCCAAATTGAATCTGAACTAGTGAGATAGGGGGTGGGGCAGAAGTGCCTAAGGCAAAGTGAATAGGAGTTCCATTATTTCAGGTATTTTGAAAAAATCTACCAGTTTCCCACATTTTTGGGATTCACTTTTGCAATACTAACAGCAAAAGAGACAGCCCAAGTGGTCACTGAATTCCTTATACAAGCATTTGCCATTATGGGTGTGCCACAAGCAATAAAAACACACAATGGTCCTGCTTATACTTCAAAATATTTTGCACACTTTTGTGCACAGTATAAGATTTTACACACCACAGGCATACCTTTTAATCCTCAAGGACAGGCAATAGTGGAGAGGAGAAACAGAGATATTAAGACGCTCCTCCAAAAACAAAAGAAAGGGGGAGCCCCAGGTAACCCTAGAGAACTTCTAAATCTAGGTCTTTATACTATTAACTTCTTGATTTTTGACAAAGATGCACTGACTCCGACAGACAGGTTTTATAACCCACCGGAAGGTCAGTGTCCAGTGTGAGCAGGTCCACTATCTTTAGATAATCGCCAGGTGATGTGGAGAGACCCAGAAAGTGGTGAATGGAAAGGACCAGATAGGCTAACTGCTTTGGGGAGAGGGTTTGCTTGTATCTACAGGTGGAGAAGGAATCAGATGGATGCCAATGAGCCATATTTGCATTATCCATCGCAGAGAGACAGAGCAGACCCTTGAAACAAAGGAGAAGACCCAAGAAATATCGGGTGGTTCTGTTGCTGATTGTGCTCACCATTGAAAGAGCGTGGCAGTTATGGCATTTGACTCATGGACATCAAAGATTGTTGGACTTCAAAACCCTCAGGAATCTTTGGATTCTCTGAGACATGATAAGATTGTTGTAGAACTTGAAAACCCTCAGGAATCATTGGATTCTCTGAGACACAGGACTTGAAAACCCTCAGGAATCATTGGATTCTCTGAGAAATGATAAGACTGTTACAGGACTTCAAAATCTGCTGGAATCATTGGATTCCCTAACACATAAAAAGACTTTTGCAGGACTTCAAAAACTCAGGGGGATCATTGGATTCCCTGACATGTGAAGCAATGGACAATAGACTGGATTTGGACTATCTCTTGGCTGCTGAAGAAGGTGTATGTGTGACTGTTGTTTACATACCCTCCTTATAGGACTTCTGGTGATCTTTTCCAACACCATGTTGATTTATATTGTTTGCTATTCCGCTACTTGCGTGTACAATTCATGTTTGTTACACCACATTGAGCCTGCACTTACTGTGGGGAAAGTCATCCCTAATAGCCACTGCTTTATTGCTATGTGCTTGTGTAATACTTTCCATGCTGATGGGTTTGTGTATAATAAGACCCTTCAGCCCAGAAACCCGCTAGCAACCCCCATTTCCTTTGGGTGCTTTTCATCTCCGTTCCTGAGATATCAGGGAGGGTGTGATCATCTCTTTTTAGTGCTTTCACCGCCTTTCCTGAGAAGTCAGAGAGGCTTTGATCACCTCTTTTTCAGTGCTTTCACCTCAGTTGATGCACCGAGGTCCCAAGTACGTGAGGCTAAATAGTAATTGGGCTATACTCTATTAATATACATGATTGGATAAAGAATGGTCCCTGCCCACTCTCCATGCAAGTCCTGATGTGTTGTATAGGAAATGACGATTTTGGTGGGTGAAGGCAGAAAGAGACAGGAAGAGAAGCTGGGAGAGATCGGACCTGGGTTCGATACTCCTAGCTGCTGGTCATGTGGCTGCTGGTCTAGCTAGCTTCTTGTCTCAGCTGCACACATTAGGATTCCTGAGGATATATCCAAAGTTTTCATTCATACTAGAATCTCATAGTAAAATGTAAATGAATCACTACATAGAATTCCCAATCCCTCTTTTTGTCTGCCTGCACTTTTGATTTCCTTCCCAGGCTAATTGTACATTATTTCAAAGTCCGATTCTTTTTGTACAGCAAAATAACTGTTTGGACATGTATACACATATTGTATTTAACTTGTACTTCAACATATTCAACATGTATTGGTCAACCTGCCATCTGGGGAAAGGAGTGGGGGGAAGGAGGTGAAAAGTTGGAACAAAAGATCTTGCAATGGTCAGTGCTGAAAAATTACCCACACATATATTTTGTAAATAAAGAGGTAGAATAAAAAAAGAGAAAAATTTATAGCCCTTTGGACATAGATTATATCTTTTTATCTTCATCAATTATCAACCATTTATCAATGGATCAATTATCCATTTATCATGGATCTATTTTTAAAATAACTTTTACTCAATTCTCTCTATATTTGAGAAATAAGGTCTTATCAAATAAACTTTCTTCAAAATTCTTTTTTTTTTAATATTATAACTATATTTTAAATTTAGACCAACCTTAGGGAAGATTATATAAGTGTCGTTATTTTTCCTTTCTTTCTTTTCTTAAGGTTCCCTTTCGGAATATTATCTTTTAAAAAGTTTTATATAATTATGAACACCTTGCATTTTTACTTTAAATATTTTTGAAAAATTGGGATAAATAAACAATTTAGATTTTCATTGGCATTTTATAAGTTTATTTTGGAAACTGGTACATATAAATTATTCAGAGCAAATTCTTTTTGCTCAGTCCTTCCATAAAACCATACATAATATATAATAAGTGCTTTGTGTCCACACCAACACTTTAAGAGAAAAAGATCTTGTAAACTCAATGTGAGGACTGAAATGCTTTAGACTATTTTGGGAGAAGGGAAAGGTAATGGCATAATCTAGCATAAAAATAACAAATACATAAATATGACTGCACAGAAAACTCATATTTATAATTACATCTTTTTGTTTTTCCTTTTCATTATACTTACTTCTATCCATACAACCTGTTAAAATTAGCTAACATTTAATAACTGATTCATTAAAATATACAATAACTTCAGAATACTAATTCAAATATTACATCATCTTTATTTATTATGTACCCCAAGTAAATTATTTTATTTTGCAATACTAAAAGAAAAAAAGCACTTAGAATTTCAGAGAAACAGGCCATTTTCAAGACATTGTCATTTGGTTCTAAATAGCAAAGTCACTTCTGCAAGCCTGAGGAAAGTTCAGGCCTTTATTTTTCTCCTGACTACATAGCTCAGAGTTTTAAATGAGAAAATTCACAATAGACTTCACTTTTTAGATTTCCTGCTGATTTGCACCTCACTCTCAAGAATATTTTTCAAAAGATACCACAATTGGTTTTCTTCCCCAAGTATTCTTGAACTTTTCTCTTCATGTAAATTAATGATCTTTAAGCTTAAATTTATCGTCTGGTCCATTCATATAACAGGATCTTATAATTTCTTTTTCATTTTTACTAACCAAATCACATGGTCATTAGTGGTAAAGGAATGACAAGAAATCCACTCCCCACCCTGTAAAACATGTGCTAGTTCAGGTAGCCATCATTTTGTTGTTTTGAGTAGCAGCTTCCATTGACATAAAACTATTTTACCTACCAAAATAGATGTTCTTTGGCAATTACAATGGTAAAATTTGTTCACCATTCAACCTACTTATAAATTAAACTCTGCCCACTTTAACTAGACTGTATTAGAAAGTGTACAGAGACTACCTCTAGAACTAATTTTTAAAAGTCATTAAGAATTTTGAAATTTATTGGGTACTATTTAAACTATGAAACTGTGAAACTTTAAAAAGGATGAGGATACCCCACTCCATTCTGCCCTTCGAAGACTTTGCAAAATCTCTGTTGTTTATAGTACTAGCTTTGATGGGATTGTGCTGGTAGGGCAGGAGAATGATTTTTTTGTATCATATTATTCTTCCTCCAGCAGTTTTCATCAGGAATAATGAGTGACACCAAGTCACCGCACCCCATTTCTCTTTATTCTCCACTAAGTAACATGTCTAGAATTACTGAATAAAAGCCTTCCATTTCTAGAATTCATAAATCAATAAAAATTCATATAAATAAAATATAAGAATCTTGTCAATAACTTCTCCTTGAAAAGATGCTTAATGATCTCATGTAAAAATATTTTGTGTGATAAGAACGACTTAAACTTACTTCAAAGAGAAAAAGAAAAGTTTTGCAAGCTATAAGAACACTTGGGGCAATTAATGAAATATTCTAATTCGCTCAGCATATGAATGAAAAAACCCTGATATTTAGAGAACTCATTTTCAAATTAGTCCTACACAGCCAGTGGCAGAACCTAGATCTGGTCGGTGCATGTATATGGGAGATAGTATGATTTGTTGAAAAATTAGGTAGGTCATCTATGAAAGAAAGAGGAAAAACATGATTAGTTAGTAGCACAGTCTGGATTATAACTCAGGTCACATACCATACAATGGTCAAAGATTTTCTTATATGGACACATAATTGTTAGAAATAGGTCCTGTGATTGTGTTCTTTCATTACATTTCTAAATAAGTATTTCAGACATATTTCCAATCTGGACTTACTGGAATTCTCAGAAATTAAATAATCTAAACTAGAGTTAACTCTAAATTAACCTAGTCTAGAATTACTAGGTAGGAAGAAAGAGGTCATAGAAGTCACTTAGTGAAGCAAATCAATTATATGACTCAAAAATTTTTTAGAACATTATCAAATCATAAGTCTTTTTTCTCAGAACCTGGAGTCTCTGACTTTATCAAACATTAGCTTACCATAGTTATTGAGTACTATGTCTTATACACTTAATTTATGTATTCCATTTATATTAGTCAGGATCAAACAGTTTTTAATGATTTTTGATTTGTAATACAAGTTTCCATCTGGTACAAATAGGCTATTTTCCTTTGAATTTTTTTATATTTCCCTTAAAATTCTTGATGTGCTGTTGTTTCATTTCATTTCATTGGATTTTGTTATAACTTTTTTTCCATATCTACATTTTTAGAGAATTCAATTAGAATGGTACTTAATAAGTAACTGATTTATCTAATTTTTATTATATTTCTTACATGAAAAATAGATATTTTTCAAATTACTTAGATATGACTTTTAATGTGTCATGTAATTGTGTTTATAGATCCTGGGTTTATCTTGGCAGGTAAATTTCCAAATATTTTATATTATCTATAATTATTTTATGTTATTTTTCATTCTAAATTTATAGAACTGCTTTATGGATCATGTTTTGAGAAAGAAATCAGGACAAAAGGGAAAAATCATAGGAGAGGATAAAAAAAATAAAACAGGAAAAAACAAAGAAGTGAATATAGCATATGTTGATTTACATTCCATCTCCATCATTCTTTTTCTTGAAGCAGATTGCATTTTCTGTTCAAATTTCCTGCAATTCTTTTGGAAGAATTTGAAAGAAGTCTTTTTCAACTGGATATGGGAGAGTGGTGAGGTGAGGTGACCAAGCTCAGGTGAAGTGCAAGGAAGGACCAAGGGTGGTGTGCCTTTTCTATGTCCTGGGCAATCTACCAGAAAGTTCTTCTGTGGATTTCAAATCCACTCTTATGAAAATAAAAACAAAACAGATAAACCTTTAGTTAATATGATTAAAAAAAGAAAGAAGAAAATGAATTTGTTAGTTTCGAAAATGAGAAGGGAGAATTTCCAGCCAACAAAGAGGAAGTCATAGCAATAATTAGGAGTCATTTTGCCCAACTGTATGGCAATAAATCTGATAATGTAAGTAAAATGGAGAAATACATACAAAAATATAAACTGCTCAGATTAACAAAAGGGAAATATATTACTTAAATATATTTTTAGAAAAAAAATTTCCATTTTAGAAAAAGAAATTGAACAAGTTATTAATCAACTTCCTAAGGAAAATATCTCCAAGGCCAGATGGATTTATATATGAATTCTATCAAACATTTAAAAAACAATTAATTTCGATCCTAAACAAGCTATTTGGAAAATAGAAAAAGAAGGAATCGCACAAATTTACTTTTATGTCACAAATATCGTGCTGATACCTAGCAAGGTAGGGTGAAAATACAGAAGGAAATTTATAGACCAATTTTCTTAATAAATATTGATGCAAAAATCTTAAATGAAATATTAGCAAAGAGTTTTCAACAAGTTATCCCCAGGATAATACACCATGACCAAGTAGAATTTATATCAGGAATGCAGGGCTGGTTCAATATCAGGAAAACTATTAGCATAATTGACTATATCAGTAATCAAAAAGTAAAAAAAAAAATATATGATTATCTCAATAACTACAGAAAAAGTATTTGATAAAATCCAACATCCATTCCTAGTAAAACACTAGAGAGTATAGAAATAAATGAAGTTTTCTTTAAAATGATCAATAGTATCTATTTAAAATCATCAATGATCATCATATATAATGGAGACAAACTTGAATCATTCCCAATAAAATTAGGAGTGAAACAAGGTTGCCCACTATCACCATTAATATTCATTGTTGTATTAGAAATGCTAGCTTCAGCAATAGCAGATTAAAAAAAGATGAAAGGAATTAGAATAGATAATCAGGAAATCAATTTTCAATCTTTGCAAATGATATGATGGTAAACATAGAGAATATTAAAAAATAAATTAAAACTACTAGAAGTAATTTACAACTTTAGCAAAATCACAAGATACAAAATAAATCCATATAAATCTTCAGAATTTTTATATTTTGTCAACAAAGTCCAAAAGCAAGAGATATAAAGAAAAATTTCATTGAAAGGAACTGTAGATAATATAAAATATTTGGGAGTCTATATGCCAAGAAAATGTCAGGGACTATATTTAACACAATTACAAAGCACTTTCCACACAAATTAAGTTAGAGTGCTCTTGGGTAACTTGAGCTAATATAATAAAAGTGATAACACTGCTTAAATAATCTATTTATTTAGTGCCATACCAATCAAACTCCCAAGATGTTATTTTATAGATCTAGAAAAAATAATAAGAAAATTCATCTGAAAGAAAAAATAATCAACAATCACAGTGGAATTAATGAAAAAATACAAATTAGGGTGCACTAGCTATTCCAGATCTAAGATTATATTATAAAATAGTGGTCATCAAATCCATTTGGCTAAGAAATAGAGGAGCTGATCAGTGGAATAGGTTAGGTTAGGTTCACAGAACAAAATAATCAATGACTATAATAATCAAGTGTTTGACAAACCCAAATACCACAACTTTTGGGATAAGAACTCAGTATTTGACAAAAAACTACTGGGAAAATTGGAAATTAATGTGGAAGAAACTAGGCATTGACCCAAAGGTAACACTCTAAATCAAACTACGGTTGAATTTGGTTCATGATTTAGACTTAAAGAGTGATATTGTAAGCAAATTAGAAGAATGTAGGATCATTTGCCTCTCAGAATTATGGAGAAGGAGTGAATTTGTGAGCAAAGAAGTACTAGAGTTCATTATTGAATATAAAATGGACAATTTTGATTGTATTAAGTTAAAAAATATTGTATGAACAAAATGAATTCAGACAAGATTAGAAGGGAAGCAAAATCCTAGGAAAATTTTGCATTCAAGGTTTCAGATAAAGACCTCATTGTAAAAAAAAAAAAAAAATATATATATATATATATATATATATATATATATATATATATATATATATATAGAATTAACATTCTCCAGTTTATAAATGGTCAAAGGATATGAACAGACAATTTTCAGATGATGAAATTTAAACCATTTTGAGTCATATGAAACGGTTCTGTAAATCATTGTTGATCACAGAAATTGTTGTCTTGTAAATTAAAACAATTCTGAGGTACTACTATACACCTTTCAGATTGGCTAAGATGACAAAAAAGTATAATTATGAAAGTTGTAGAGGATATGGGAAAACTGGGACACTAACACATTATCAGTGGAGTTGTGAACTGATTCAACCATTCTGGATGCCTAAAAGCTATCAAATTGTTCATACCCTTTGATCCAGCAATGTTTCTAATAGGTTTTTATCCCAAAGAGATAAAAAGAAGGATAGGAATCCACATGTGCAAAAAATGGTTGTGGCAGATTTTTTTGTAGTGGCAAGTAACTGAAAACTGAGTGGATGCCATCAGTTGGAGAATAGCTAAATAAATTATGGTATATGCATGTTATGGATTATTATTATTCTATAAGAAATTACCAGCAGGATGATTTCAGAGAGGCCTGGGGAGACATATGAATTGAGGCTTAGTGAAATGAGTAGAACCAGGAGATCATTATACACAGTAACAACAAGATTACAATGATCAATTCTGATGTATGTGGCTCTCTCCAACAATGAGATGATTCAGGCCAGTTCCAAAAATCTTGTATTGAAAAGGGCCACCTGCACCCAGATAGAGGACTGTGAGAACTGAGTTTGATCAGAAAACAGCATTTTCGCTTTTTGTTTCTTTTTCCTTGCATTTTTAATTTTTTTCTCTTTTTCTCCCTTTTGATCTGATTTTTCTTGTGGAGAATAATATTTGTGAAACTATGTATAGAAAAATTGAAAATGTTTAAGATATATTAAATTACTTGTTGCATAGGGTTATGTCTCTGATCCAAATGTATTTCTTGTAAACAACATATTGGAATTAAAATTTAATCCACTCTTCTATTTGCTTTTGTTTTATGGGAGAGTTAATTCCATTCACATTCACAGTAATGATTACCACTTTGTATTTTCCTCCATCCTATTTTCCCCCATTTATACTTTTTTATTTCTTTTTATTTTGTCCCTTTTCACCAGTGTTTTACTTTGGATCACTTCCTCAATCTGCTCTTCCCTTTCTTTTCCCCCTAACTTTCCTCTTTTCTCTACTACTTCTGTCCTTCTCTCCACCTCCTTTCCCTTTCCCTTCATTTTTCTCCTCCTACTTCTCTATGGGGTAAAATACATTTATATATTCAATTGAATATTTGTTATTTCCTGTTTAAGTCAAATTCCATCATTTAGATTAAGGTTCAAACAATGCTCATACACCTCCCTTATTTTTCTCTGTTGTAAGAAGAATTCTGTGTCTCTTCATGTGATATAATTTACCACATCTTGCCTTCTTTTTCCTCTTTTCCCATTATGACTCTTTTTCCAGCACTTAGTTTTTTATATCCTCACATCAAGTTCATATCATAGCACTACCTTCTGCCTATCTATACTTCTATGCTCCTTCTAACTACCCTAATAAAAATAAAGTTCTCAAGAGTTACAAGTGCCATTTTTTGTGTAAGGATATAAACAATTTCATCTTTAAAAAATGTTTTTTACCCTTTCCTTGAATTTTCTGTTCAGTTATGATTTTTTCATCAAAAATGATTAAAAGCCCCCTGTTTCATTAAATATCCATCTTTTCCCCTGAAATATTATGCTCAGTTTTCTGGGTAGTGAATGCTTGTTTATAATCTAAACTTTTTTTTTCCTTTTAGAATATGTTATCCTGAGCCTTCTGTCCTTTTTTGCTAAGTCCTTTTTAATCTTGTACCTTAATATTTGTTTTCTTATTTTCTGATTTCTTGGAGTATTTTCTCCTTGATCTGAGATCTTTGATGAAGTTATTTGTAGATTCATTCTTTCAATAACTATTTTACTATCTGGTTCTAGAATAACAGGACAGTTTTACTTATTAATTTCTTGAAAGATTTTGTCCAGCCCCTCTCCTACCACCTTATATTTAATCATAGTTTCCAGATGCTCCAAAAAAATTTTTTGGGGTTTGTGATTTATTTAAATTTTTCTTCCAGTTACATGCAAAATAATTTTTATACTTTTTTAATTTTTGACTTCCAAATTTTCCTTCTTTGTTCCCCATTTTGAGAAAGCAGATGCGATATAATGCAAACTATTTCCATAAAAGTCATGTTGCAAAAGGAAACATCCCTTACTCCTCCCTCAAAAAAAAAAAAAACCCTTAAGTAGAATAAAGTTAGAAAATTTGCTTCAATCTGTATTCAGAAATAATCAGTTCTTTCTCTGGGTATGAATAGTGTTTTTCATCATAAATCTTTCAGAGTAATCATAGATCATTGTATTGCTATGAATAGCAAAGGTATTCACAGTTGATCATTCAATAAAATTGCTATGAGTTTGTACACAGTATATTTCACTTTGCCATAATAATAAGAAAGTTCTTATGAGTTACAAGTACCATTCTCCCATGTAAGAATGTAGACAGATAAAAATTATTAAAGCCTTGTGCTTTCCCTTTCCTGATTACCCTCTTATGATTTCCTGGTCCATATTTGATAATCAAATTTTCTATGCAGTTATCCTCTTTTCATCATTAATGCTTGAAAGTTCTATGTTTCACTGAATTTCCACCATTACTCTTGAGGAATTATACTCTGATTTGCTGGTTACCTGACTTTTGCTTGTAACCCTGATATCATTATTCTCTGGAATATCATATTCAATTTTAATCTTTAAGGATTATTATTCTCAGTGAGCTTTCCTTTCACATTAGGCCAACTTTGTTTTTTTCTTTATATGTAATTTATATAATTTATTATTATATATTACTTTATATAATATATTATAAAATAATATAAATATAAATCAATAACTACTAAATAGAAATATAAAATATATTAATTTATATAACAAACACATTTATTTATGTTTAATATACACTGCTTTATGAATCATGATGGGAGACAAAAATCAGAGCAAAAGGAAAAAACTATGAGAGAGACATAAAAAGAAAAAAGAAGTGAATATATCATGTGTTGATTTACATTAAGTCTCCATAGTTCTTTTTCTGGATTCAGATGACATTTTCTTTCTAAAATCTATTGGGATTGCTTTGGATTACTGAATCACTAAGAAGAACCAAGTCATTAGTAGTTGAGCATTCCACATTCTTGTGGTTATTGTTTATAATATAATTCTAGTTCTGCAAGTTTCGCTTAGCATTCATTCATGTCAATCATTCCAGGTCTTTCTAAAATCAGCTTTTTTATTATTTTTTATAGAACAATAATATTCCATTAAATTCATATAACAAAACTTAATCAGCTATTCCCCTATTGATTGGCATTTTTCAATAGCAAAATATGCCAAAAACATTTTGTCAAAATAACTTCTAATTATTTCTGGAATTATTTTTTCATTGGTGATAAGCTCACCCATTTCATTTTTGATGCTGGTGATTTATTTTTTATTTTTTTGTCTTTCCTTTTTCTGATTAAATTAACCAAAATTCTATGTTTTTTTTTTCATAAAACCAACTCTAAGTTTTTTTAATTATTGCAATAGTTTTCTTCCTTTCAATTTCATTAACCTCTCCTTTAGTTTCAGAATTTCTAACTTGACATTCATTTGGAGATTTTTAATTTGTTCTTTTACAAGCTTTTTATGCTGCATGCCTAATTTATTTTTTTTCCTATTTTATTAATGTAGCTATTCAGAGCTTTAAAATTTCCCTTAAGAACTGCTTTGGCTGCATACCATAGGTTTTGGTATGTTGTCTCATTCTTGTCATTGTCTCAGATGAAATAGATTGTTTCTGTGATTTGTTGTTTGACCAACTCATTTTTTAGTATTAGATTATTTAATTTCCAATGGGTTTTTAGTCTATATTTTTATATCTATTGAATATAATGCAATGTGGTCTGAAAAGGAAGCAAGTACTATTTCTTTCTTCACTTGATTTTGAGGTTTTTATGCCCTAATTCATGGCTACATTTTGTGTAGATGCCATGTACTGCTGAGAAAAACCTGTATTCCTTTCTGTCCCCATTCATTTTTTTCCAGAAGTCTGTCATATCTAGGTTTTCTAGGATTCCATTAACCTCCCTGGTTTCCTTCTTCTTTATTTGGTGGTTAGATTTGACTGATTCTGAGAGGGAAAGGTTGAAGTCCCCCACTAATGTAGTTTTGATCTCTATTTTCTCCTGTAATTATCTTAAAACCTTCTCTAGGAATTTGGCACTCTACCACTTGGTGTATACACCTTTGGTATCTTCATTAGTTCATTGTTTATGGTACTCTTTATCAAGATTTACTTTTCTTCCTTATCTCTTTCAATAAGATCTATTTTTTTGCCTTTGCTTTATCTGATATTAGAATTATTATCCCTGTTTTTTTTAAACTTCAGTTGAAGCATAATAAATTTTTTCCAGCCTTTTATCTTTACTTTGTATGTATCTCTCCATTTCAAATGTGTATCTTGTAAACAACACATTGTAGGATTCTGTTTTTTGATCTACTCTGCTATTCATTTCTGTTTTATGAGAAAGTTCATCCCATTTATATTCACAGTTATGATTAACAGCTCTGTATTTTCCTCCATCCTATTTTCCCCTGTAAACAATTTTGTTCTCTTTTTCTATCCTCTCCTTAGTTGTGTTTTACCTACCTCACCTTTTCTCCTGTCATCTATCTCCTTTTCTTTTACCTTTTTCCCTAGTGTTTCTGACATCCCTCTTTTCCTTAATTGTAATACTAAAATAATACTAAAATACTAATTCCTAATTTCTCCTTGAGGCCAAGTGATTTGTACCACCTGCCTCATAATATCTATTTTTTTTTCTTCCCTTAAATACACCTCAATCAAATGTTTCCTACTGTGTTGTCCCCTCAGGTTCCTGGCTTTCCTTTTATGAGCATATATGATTAATATGCACTGTTATTTCTATTATTAATCTCTTTTGGTACTTTTGAATAATGTTTAATCTCACATGGAGATTTCAGTAATAAGTCACAACCAACCAAATAGTGATTTATAAGACTCTCAGCTCCTATTTGTAATTTATTATTTAATTCATATTGTTTTCTGTTATTTGTGACACAAGAAGCCACATTGCTACTTTCGTCTTGAATAATTTCTTCAAGGAATTATGTTTTTTTCATCTTCTATTCTATGTTTTATTTCTTAGTCTTGGCATATAAAATATTAGAACTATGTGAGAAATTTTCTTTTTGACTTTTCTAAGTTAAAAACCCTGAATTCTTTATTTGTATGGGTATTTCTCATCTAGATTCAGAAGACTAGGAGTTAGAGACTCTATCACAGAGTGGATAAAGAAGTGGCCACAGAATCATGAATAAGCATAGTTTTTAAATTATTAAGCATAGTTTTTAAATTATATTGGCTTTGATGATCTATTAATTTTGGAACCAAAATACCATTCTTTCTCTGCTGGTACCCTAAAGTTGGAATTTGCCTCAGTGACTAAAGAATCCTTTCACTAGAACAGGCATCCATCCTTTTCCTTAACTATTCCTCCATAAGAAGCATTTCCCATTCTCCAATTGTTAAGTTCTTCCAGATATCTCCATCTTATGGAAAACTCCAAGTTACTTGACCTTCATTCTTCTGCAGGCAATATTCCCAAATTTTGAAACTCAGAATCATGCCTTTAGAGTTCCTCTTTCTCCTTGTCCTTTGTAATTTTTCAATTTCCTTTTGGATATTCTCTTTTATCATTAGAATGTAAGTGAATGGAAAACATGAGTTGCCTTGCTTTTTGTTTGCATTTGTATTCCAGTTCTTAATTTATTAAGTACTGATGATACACATTACATTTTCTTCCTTCTTTCCTTCCTTCTCTCCTTCCCTCTTTCTCTCCTCTTTCTCTTCCTTCCTTCCTTGCTTCCTTCCCTTCTTCCTCCCTCCCTTCCTTCCTTTCTTTTTTTCTTTCACATTTCTTAAACTCTATGTTCAAAAGAAAGGTTTTAACTTTATTATATAGGAAGGAGTTTTCTTGTTGAGTCACATATCAATGAAATCATAAGTCATTCCAGTTTTTTTTAAAAGACAATGTTTTAATGCAAATATGTTGTTACTGGATTTTATTAGGTACACACTATTTCTTTCCAAGAGTAATTCTTTTTTATACTTTAGGTCTTTAAATCGAAGTCCAAAATCATAGATCCAAGATTATGAGTTTTAATAGAGATCATCAAAATTAAGACACTTATTTAAGAGATAAGAAGAGTGTGTTTTCAATTCATTTCCAATGGAGCAGTAATGAACTGAACCAGCTACGCCCAGAGAAAGAACTTTGGGAGATGACGAAAAACCAATACATTAAATTCCCAATCTCTATATTTATGCCACCGACATATTTGATTTCCTCCACAAACTAATTGCACAATATTTCAGAGTCTGATTCTTTTTATACAGCAAAATAATGTTTTGGTCATGAATACTTATTGTGTACCTAATTTATATTTTAATGTATTTAACATCTACTGGTCATCTTGCCATCTAGGGGAAGGGGTGGGGGGCGGGAGGTAAAAAATTGGAACAAGAGATTTGGCAATTGTTAATGCTGTAAAGTTATCCATGCATATAATCTGTAAATAAAAGGCTATTAAAAAAAAAAAAAAAGAAGAGTGTGTTTTATTAAAAGTCATAATGGCAGCATTTGTGACACATGGGATATTGGAATCCAGGCCCTCTTATTCCAAAGTTATTCTTCTTTACATTGTAACACAGTACTAGATAGAACATAATCCACATTATTTTCTGAAGCTATTTATTCTTTACTTGTTGATTGTTAGTTTAGTTTTTCTTTTTTTTAACCTCCACTTTGAGACATCATTAGAAAAGAAAATAATACTTCGACCTCCACATTTTGACGTTATTGTACAGGAGTTAATAATCCTCAGTCATTTGTCCTTCAGATGCTAATATTTGTCCCTGAATAAATTACCCAAAGTGTGCAATAAGCATCAAATTTGCCAGGTCTATAAAAATCTAGAAGCATGATTCAGGAAGATTGTAGACCTTCCTATTTAAGTTCAATAAACAAATAATCTACTTGTTTTCATCATCTTGCAACAGCCTTTCATTAAGAGCTCACTGGCATGCTGTAAACAAACGATTGTCAATTAATTCTCCGATGGATCAAGGCATCATTACTGCAATTTTCTAAGATAAAACTCTCTTACTTACACACAGTTTTCCCACATGAATTGTCTCCCCAGTTAGAATATAGACAATTTGAGCTTAGAAATTGTTATGTTTTTTCATTTCTATACATTTTTGTTGTTTAGTCATTTTTGGTCATGTCTACTTTCTGTGAGGCCATTTGGGATTTTCTTGAAAAAATATTAAAATGCTTTGCCATTTCTGTCTTTGGTTCATTTTTTTAGATGACAAAACTGATTAAATGACTTGCCCATTGTCACACAACCAATAAGTCTTTGAGGCCAGATTTAATTTCATAAAAATAAGCCTTCCTGATTTGAGGAAGAGTTTTATCCACTGGGCTGCCTTGCTGCCATTTATACATAGTGTTTAGAACTATCACAATAATAAAAGGGTAAAAATTGCTTTTTTAACATTTCTTCATTCATTCATCAACTATTTCAATATTTCCCTTGTTTTTTAATTATTATAGTTTTTATTTTCAAGATATATGCATGGCTAATTTTTCAGTATTGACGCTTGAAAAACCTTCTGTTCCAACTTTTCCCCTCCTCACCACCTCCCTCAGATGGCAGGTAGACCAATACCTGTTAAATTTGTTAAAGTATATATTAAATACAATATATGTATACATGTCCATAGAGTTATTTTGCTACACAAGAAGAAATGGGCTATGAAATAATGTATAATTAACCTGTGAAGTAAATCAAAAATGCAGGCAGGCAAAAATAGAGGGATTGGGACTTCTACGTAGTGGTTCACACTAGTTTCCTAGAGTTCTTTCACTGGGTGTACCTGGTTCTATTCATTGCTGCACTATTGGAACTGATTTGGTTCATGTCATTGTTGAAGATGGCCAGGTCCATCAGAATTGATAATCATATAGTATTGTTGTTGAAGTATATAATGATCTCCTGGTCCTGCTCATTTCCCTCAGCATCAGTTCATGTAAGTCTCTCCAGGCCTTTCTGAAATCATCCTGCTGGTCATTTCTTACGGAACAATAATATTCCATAACATCCATATACCACAATTTAGTCAGCCATTCATTCTCCAATTGATGGGCATACACTCAATTTCCAGTTTCTAGCCACTATAAAGAGGGCAGCCACAAATATTTTTGCACATACAAGTCCCTTTCCCTTCTTTAAGATCTTTTTGGGATATAAGCCCAGAAGTAGCACTGCTGAATCAAAGGATATGCACAGTTTGGTAGCTTTCTAAGCATAGTTCCAAATTGTTCTCCAGAATGGCTGGATATATTCACAATTCCACCAACAATATACTAGTGTCCCAGTTTTCCCACACCCCCTCCAACATTCAGCATTATCTTTTCCTGTCAGCCTAGCCAAGCTGAGAGATGTGTAGTGGTATCTCAGAGTTGTCTTAATTTGCATTTCTCTGATTAATAATGACTTGGAGCATCTTTTCATGTGCTTAGAAATGATTTCAATTTCTGTGTCTGTCATACCCTTTTTCTCTTCATATCCTTTGGCCATTTATCAATTGGAGAATAGCTTGATTTCTTATAAATTAGAGTCAATTCTCTATATATTTTGGAAATGAGGTCTTTATTAGAACCTTTCACTGTAAAAATGTTTTCATCATTTATTTTTTTCCTTCTAATCTTGTCGGTTTTAGTTTTGTTTGTACAAACGTTTTTTAAACTGATATAACCAAAATTTTCTGTTTTGTGATCAATAATGCTCTCTACTTCTTCTTTATTCAAAAATTCCTTCCTCCTCCACAGGTCTGAGAGGTAAACTCTCCTAGTTTTTCTAATTTATTTATAATCTCATTCTTTATGCCTCGATCATGAATCCATTTTGACTTTATCTTGGTGTTAAGGGTGGGTCAATGCCTAGTTTCTGCCATACTAAATTTCAATTTTCCCAGCAGTTTTTGTCAAACAGTGATTTCTTATCACAAAAGTTGGGGTTCTTGGTTTGTAAAACACTAGTTTATTAAAGTTATTGAGTATATTGTCCTACAAACCTAACCTATTCCACTGATCAACCAGTCTATTTCTTAGCCAATACCAAATTGTTTTGTTGACCAGTGCTTTATAATATAGTTTTAGATCTGATACAGCTAGGCCACCTTCATTTAATGTTTTTTTTTTTTTTTCATTAGTTCCATTGAAAGTCTTGACCTTTTTGTTCTTCCAGATGAATTTTGTTGTTATTTTTTCTAGGTCATTAAAATAGTTTTTTGGGAGTCTAACTGGTATAGTACTAACTAAACAGATTAGTTTAGGTAGTATTGTCATCTTTATTGTATTTGCTCTCCCTATCCAAGAACACTTATTATTTTTCCAATTGATTAGATTTTACTTTATTTATGTGGAAAGTGTTTTGGAATTTTGTTCATATAGTTCCTGACTTACATTTGGCAGATAGATTCCCAAATATTTTCTACTATTGGCAGTTACTTTAAATGGAATTTCTCTTTGTATCTTTAACTGCTGGATTTTGTTAGAGATATATAAGATGGTGAGGATTTATGTGGATTTATTTTGTATCTTGCAACCTTGCTAAAGGTGTGAATCATTCCTAATAGCTTTTTAGGAGAATCTCTGAGGTTTTCTCAGTATACTATCATATCATCTGCAAAGAATGATAATTTGGTTTCCTTATTACCTACCCTAATCCCTTTAATCGTTTTCTCAATTCTTATTGCCAAAGCTAGCATTTCTAATACAATATTGAATAGTAATGGTGATAGTGGGCAACCTTTTTCATTCCTGGTTTTATTGGGAATGGTTGCAGTTTATCCCCATTACATATGATGCTTACTGATGGTTTTAAGTAGATGCTACTGATTATTTTAAGGAAAAGTCCATTTATTTCTATATTCTCAAGTGTTTTTAATAGGAATGGATGTTGGATTTTATCAAATGCTTTTTGTTAATTTGATTATTGATATCATCAATTATGCTAATAGTTTTCCTAATATTGAACCATCCCTGCATTTCTGGTATAAACCCTACTTGGTCATGGTGTATTATCCTGGGGATGATTTTCTCTAATCTTTTTGCTAATATTTTATTTAAGATTTTAGCATCAATATTCATTAGGGAGATTGGTGTATAATGTTCTTTCACTGTTTTCAACCTACCTGGTTTAGGTATCAGTACCATGTCTGTGTCATTAAAGGAATTTGGTAGGAGTCCTTCATTCTCTATTTTTTTCAAAGTTATTTCAGATTTTAAGGAAAAAAGGATTACAATTAAAATTTGGTTATCATTTTTTAAACTTTTCTTCAAGGCAAAAACCTTAAATTTAACAATTTTTTTTTGCCTCTTAAATTACCTTGCTTTGTGATCTCCTATTTTGCTTTTTCAAAGAAAAAAATACACATACTAAATATGCCTTTATTTTCTTTTAATAACTTAGGTGAAAACAGTATCTTTAACATCAACTTGAATTCTAGATATAACAGGTACTAATCTATACATGTATACTATTGTTCCCAGCAATTTCAAATATACATTGAAAAAAAAAAAACAAAAAAATTTCAAATATACATTGACACTGGATGAATCTCGTTTTCCATGAATTGGATCTGAAATATTATTTCTTGTTTGTCAGGATATACTGGTAACAGAAACAAGAATGGATTCAACTCCTAGATTTCTGGATTCCTCATCTTATTGAATTTTTGATACTTATAATATCTTTTATCTCAATTCCACTATCTGCAATGAAAGAATAAACAGTGCTTGAGACCCAGTTTAACAGTCCATGTACTGACCTCAGAAGAAGAAGGTCCAAGGACTCTCCCTTCATTACATTATTTTTTCTTTCATGAGATATCTTCAGGAAAGTTGAGAGACTAAAAGGGAGGGGAAAGAGAGAGGATAGGAAAAATGGCAAGGAAGATTAATGCCCTTTTACAATAGTTTCTATATCCAGTCAAAGAGCCTACATTTTTATTTCAATGTTATTTTATTTTTCCAATTAGATGTAAAGATAGTTGCCAACATTCATTGTTGCAAGATTTTCAGTTCTTATTTTTTTCCTTTCTCCCTTACTTACCCCTTCCCAAGATAGCAAGCAATGTAATATAGGTCATACATGTATACATATTTCCAAATTACTAATGTTGTTAAAGAAATATCAGAACAAAAAGGAAGATCTATAGGGAGAAAAACCAAAGAAGGTGAAATTAGGATGCATCAACCTGCATTCAGTATCCATATTTTTTTCCTTGAATATGGATGGCATTTTGTATCCCAAGTCTATGGAATTGTCTTGGATCAATTTATTGCTGAATAGAGCTAAGTCTATCATAATTTCATTTTTTGCTTATTTCATTCAGCATCAGTTCATATAAGACTTTCTAGAAAGAGCCTATTTTCTAGCAAATAACATATTAGACTGGAATCAAATACAAAATGTCTACATAAACTTAAAGTTTCAACCAGAAACTTCTAATGCACCTCATCATAATCATTTTGGGATTAATGAGGTTTTCATACCCCACCTACATGACAAGGGGCAACAGAGATGTTCTATGCATCTTCCTGTCTCTTATTATGATGAGTTTTATTAACTTTATTAACTTTAAATAGGGCAAAAATAACATATTTTGTGACTCAAGTTTACTCTATAAAAAGAGGGAAAGTTTTAAACAATTAAAAGCAATGCAGGTAGGATAAGAAGAAAATATCTGTGTTGGGAGAAATCTTTTAACCTAAACAATATAAACTTGATGTCCAAAATGTTCAATGACCTGTAAGACTGACTCATCACTTAAGGAAGAAATGATTTAAAAATAAGCATAATTTTAAAGAATGAAACGAAAACTATCATTAACTATCTGAAAAAACCCTATTTTTTAGTTCAGTATTTTAGTAGGAGGTTTAGTAGGAATGCAATGAAAAACAATTATAGGTATCATATTTAACCAAAAAACCTATAAAGATAGCAACCAATAGACTATAGAAAAATAGTTATAATAATTTGCTACTTGGAAAAGCAGGAGATATGCTATTTCATCAAATAATTTATAAGTATTTATGATAAATTACAGAAATTAAAAAAAAAGTTTGAACCAGAATCCATAGACAATTCCTCAATCACTCCCACATACATAATCACTATCAGTAGCCAGAAAATACTCACTTGACTACATACACTTACACTGAATATAAATATATACAAGTGTAAATATCTATATCTACCATATATGTATATGCACATATGTGTATATATATATATATATATATATATATATATATATATATATATCACTGATACATGCAATGTTTATTAGGAATATGTGAATTTTGTATGGTCTATTGAGATGATCCTTGACTTTAGAGTGCAAAAGATTCAATTTTAATCCTTTCTCTGCCATTATATTAAGTGAATTTTGGCAAATCACATAACCTCCTCAGGTCTCAGTTTCTTCACTTGTAAGGCACTCTAAGGTCTTTTGTAAGTTTAATTCAAGGAGACTACGAACTTATAGTTACGGTTATCTTGTTTCATTTAACTGTTTTCAGAAAAAATAATTCTTTGAGGGTAGCTTGTAAAATAATTTAGATATTCTATTATATTTAGAAAAAAAATCACGAATTAAAATATTAACTCTATCCCTTTAAATTCCACGAATAGAATGCTTTCCTCACACATTTTAATTGTTTTGAGGAACAGTCCTGTTTAGTGGTGGGAAAAAATAAAATTGCAGTCACAGAAACTGGGTGTAAAGCTTTAAAACTTCTGTCATGACTTTTGTTAAGTGACAACTTCTCTGGGCCTCAGTTCTTAAAAATGAGAATATCATTTTTAACATCCTCTAAAATAAATTTTACCAGTAAATTTTTAATCTATCATAAAAAACCACTGTTTTTATTCAAGCCTCTCTGATCTTTAGAGTCCATAGTTCTCCTAATTTTCTTATTTCTTCAGTAATTCAAGACCTCCAGAATATATTTCAGAACTAAACCTCTTGATGTTCAGAAATCCATCACATTTCCTATTAATTTAAGTAATTATTTAATTTCAAATATCAGAAATTTCTAGCTGTCTCATGTTATAATAGAAAATAATTTATAAAATGTTATGCTTTAAAGTCAGTAAGCAATAATACCTCCACTTTTATCCTCCTCAAAATATTGTATTGTGGCATTAAAATGATATCAATTTCTTGTAGTTTCCTCCTATAAACTTGATATTAGCAAGTACTACTAGGGATAGAAAGCTGGTGCTTTGAGAATTGTCTATCAACCATTTAAACTTGGAATAATTCATTGCCAAAGGATAGAATGATATAGTAACTGTTTTAGGTTATATATATATATATATATATATATATATATATATATATATACATATATATATATGTATTAGGTTATATACAATGGATTCTGACATCATCTATTAAGGAATGAATGGAGCATCTGCATTTTCATTCAATCCAAAAAGAACCAGTCCAAATGTTGTCATATTTATTTGAGGAATGGAAAATTTTTGCTTTTTCAAAGCTTTATCAAAATATTAACCTACTTGATTCATGTGACAATTCTGAGAAATTAAAGGTGAAGAAAGAGACAGCATGATGCAAAGGTTAGTATGGAAAGCAAGAGGATCTGCCTAAACCTTTATCAAATGACACATAAGAGATATATGATCTCCCCATAGCCTTTCAGTGCCTTCTGCAGCTAGAAGGTTAACAGAAAAGATTGGCCTTCACTGGTGAAGGGAATTTCTTAAAAATTCTCTAAATAAATGAAAGCAGTGGTTTATTCCCTATTCTTGAATTGAAAAAAAAACTGAAGTTTTAAGAATTTTTGTTTGTAATCTATATCCCAGGAGCAATTTTCTTGGGAGGAAGCTTGGTAAGGTGGAAAGAACATTGTAGTTGGATTCAAAGTACCTGAATAGAAACCTGATTTTTTCATTTACTATGTAACTTTTGACAAAGAGCTTAATCATTGAGCCTCTGTTTTCTTTACTATAATCTGTCTTTCAGGTTAGACGGGCCTCAAGGACCCTCCATAAATCTATGATGTGGTATTTAAAAAGCTGCTCTGTTTTTATTCAAGCCTTTTATATTTTAGATCCCTTCAATTTTCATTCTCTTAATTTTAATATTTCTTTAATAAATCATCCTCCCCCATCCCCGGAGTACATTAATAGTGACAAAACAAAGATAAGAAATTAGATTTCTTACCTCCCAGTTTAACATTCTTTTTCATGTGTCATATGTTCTCATAGATGTCGTTATGATGTTGATAGAATAAACCATATCTCTGGGAGACAATGTCATATATAAAATGTTTTAACACTAGCTATGTCATATAATATTTGTAAAGATTATTTAAGAAATAGTCTCCAAAAATCACTCATGAGTTATATTTTCCAGACCCTGAATTAATGGTAATAGCTCATATTTAAATAGTATTGTATAGCTTACAAAGAGCTTTTAAATAAATTATGTCATTTAATTAATGATTTTTATCATAACCATAAAATTCTGTTTGAATGGTAATGACAGCTAAAGTTTACAGAACTTTCTTTACTATATACCTTACTCAGAGCCCCAAAATTTATAAAGCTTTTAAGTGATCACATGAAAATGCCAATTAGGATTAATAAAAATAACAATGTGAAATCATGCTTCTATTTTTCTATCAAATAATAACCAAGAATTGCCTTGCAGGGTTAGTTATGATCTGCCCACATTTGTCTGCTTCTCTTATCTAAAATAATTATCAGTCTAATTCCATTTGGGGAAAAAATGTAAATCTCAAGGATTCCTACTGTTAGAAACAAAGAAAATCTGTTTCACTCAAGTAACAGGGACATGACTCTTTTGTATAAAAGAAGAGTTGCATTTATGTGCCATCAAAAGAAACCAGAAAGAAGTGTGTTTTAAAGCAAACATCTCTTGAAGACAATTGAAGTGACTATTTTTCCCATTCTGTATAGACAGAATGAATTAATGCACATTGTTTGATAGATAATGAAATTAACAGATCTAGGAGAATAAGTTACAAAAAATGTTATGAAAGTAAATAACTTTGAACTTTCTGATAACTAGATTAATACAAGGACCATTCATGATTCCAGAGGATATTGATAAAGTAGTCTTTTCTTTTGCAGAGTGAATTATGTATTTTTGTACAAGCAGTAAAGGAGTTTATTGTGATTGCCAATGAATAAGTTACAATAATTTTTTTCTTTTCATTTTTATGGAGTTAAAAGTGATAGGGAAAGAAAATAATTTCTAGTAAATTAAAAAAACTATCACACACACAGGGGATGTTGCAGCTATGAAATGTTGTATGATCTTTGTGATGAGGTTAGTGTTGTTTTTAATTGGTCTTAACTGTCTTTCTTATAAGGCCTCTCATTAGACAGAAAGAAATGATAAGTATATGTAACTGAAAAAGCAAAACACATCAATAAAGCTTGATGTGTAAGAATGAAAAAAATACAGTTTTTTAAAAAAATTTCTTAACTGTTTTACTATGAGAAAATTAATTAAACTTTCCAGGTTTTCCAAAACTTATATTTTCTCATTCCTATAATGAGGGTTATTGTACCAACATAATTCTCTTTAAAATACTCTCTTGACTTCATGCAACAAAAGTATAAAAATGATTTATTTATATGAAAGGACAGTGATTATTACATGTAGAAACAATTATTATTTTTGCATTTCATTTCCAAAAGCAATATAAATATTTATACATGTTGAAATATAGACTAAGCATGTTACCAACATGATGCTGCAAGAAATATTTTCTAGAAGATATAAAAATCCAAAGACACATGCTTCTGAGTCACTAAAGCCCCTGTGGATAGCTCTTTCATTAAAATACAAAATCCTACCAATCACTGGGATAACCAATTGTTTTTCTAATCCAGTTCTATCTTCTATTCCAACAACATATCTTTGATTTTTGCTCTCTGATAATACAAATATTATCTTACTTCTAAGATAAATTGTAATATTGAGATGTCAAATATTTCTATTCAAGTTACCATAGTTAATCACTACATAAAAAGGTCTCATTGACCTCTCTTTTCTTTTGACCTCTCTGAAGCATTTGACTCTCTTAATTGCCCTCTTATTTTAGATATTCTCTCTTCTCTAATTTAATATTACTTAGTTTTAGTTTTGTTCTTCCCTATATAACTACTCTTTGTTTCCCTTTGTTGAATGTGAATTTCCCATCTTATAAATAATACACACACACATACACAAATATGTGTGTTAACATGTTTATTTAAAATTTTGAGATTCCAATTCTATTCTTTCCTCCTGCTTCCCTCTCCTTCCTCCCTGAGAAGATAAACATATAGAGCTTAGACATGTACATTTATGTAAAACATTTCCATATTAAGCATTTTGTATAAAACTAGAAAAAAATGAAAGAAATAAAGTGAAAAATATCATGTTTTATTTTGTATTCAATGAATATTCATTTTTTCTCTGCAGGCAGATAAGATGCTTCATCACTAGACCTTCTTGGATTATTTTATTACAAAAACTAAATTATACATGTTCTTAATCAAATCAAAACAATGTTTTTACTATTTACAGTATTCTCCTAGTTCTTTTCACTTCATTATATACATCAGTTCACAGACTTCTTTTCATGTTTTTCTGAGATCATTTTGCGTATCAGTTTTTAATGTTATAATAATATTTCATTAAAATCATATACCACAGCATCCTTAAATATTCCATGATTGATGGGCATTCCTTCAGTTTCCAATTCTTAGTCACCACAAAAAGAGCTACAATAAATATTTTTGTATAAGTAGATCCTTCCTGCCACACACTTTTTTTTTTCTCCAGATATCTCTGGCATAGAGGCCTAGCAGTTGTATTGCTAGATCAAAAAGTATGGACAATTTTATAGCCCTATTTATAGCACAGTTTTATAGTCTAAATTGAATGTTTGGATCAGTTTACAAATCAATCAACAATGCATTAGTGTCTGACTTTTAGCACATCCCTTCCAATATCAAGTATTTTCATTTTCATCAAAATAGCCAATACTATAGATGTAAGGGGATATTTGAGTAGTTTTAATTTGTATTCCTCTATTTGATGGTGATTTAGAACATTTTTTTTTCATATGACTATACAGAGCTTTGATTTGTTTGTTAGAAAACTGTCTCTTCTTATCCTTTGGGCATTTAAATATTTGTTCTGTGCTTTATTTTCCTCTCCCTCTTCACTTATTGTTACACCACATTTGCTTGTTGAATTGAAGTAACTATAGTGGATGACGATGGGGTTAAACTCAGTGGCCTTTAAAATTATTTGATTTTTAAATCTAAAATCATGATATTTATGCAAAAACCTATCCTTCAATTGTTTCATGAGAAACTGCATTCATATAATAACTCCCATTTATAATATTTTTAATTAATTTTTATTAATCACTATTGCCTTTCACAACACATCCATATCTTTTCTGCTATCACCATATCTTCTGCATGAATCATATTCTCTCCACTCACTTGACTATAATTCTACCACAGAACATGATAATCATATTATTCATCTACTTGTATCTAATCCTTCTCATATTTAATTATCCTCTGCAAAACTGTCACAAGATTGATTTTAAATTGAAGGATGATAAGTAAAAAAATCAATATTTTCTAAAGAATCCCTTGCAATATTGGTAGAAAAACACAGCCTTGAGTAGAGGTAAACTGGGAAAGCATGGAGAAGTCACACATAGAGTATCTGAATTTGAATTAAACTTAGAAAGCTGAGTCTTCCTGTCTCCATTCCTGGCAGTTTATCTACTATGACACCTAGAAATAGATGAAG
Source organism: Dasyurus viverrinus (assembly GCA_020854095.1). NCBI lineage: Eukaryota > Metazoa > Chordata > Mammalia > Dasyuromorphia > Dasyuridae > Dasyurus > Dasyurus viverrinus. The sequence continues at coordinate 433,126,141 of CM036997.1, read as the reverse complement.
ATACATAAAAATTGTCTGGGAGTAGACCAGACATTAAATAATTTACTCACAGTAATTTATTAATACCTTGTGGTGGGATGTGAACCCAGCTTTTCTTTATGTAACTAGAACTTCATGCATTCGAATAGTAACTATCATGAATATAGTCTTTAGAATGTCTTGAAAAAGCTATGAAAATGATCATATGTTTTGCAGAAACCCTCGGAATTTTATTTATATAGTTAAATAGAAAGTATGTGCATTTATTTTAATTTTAAAGTCTACTTTTGTGTTTTATGCCTTTAGAATAAAGTATACCTATTCAGGAAAGTTTAAGAGCAGGATTAGCTGATAACACTTATCCCTGTTTGTGATTATGAAGAAGACTATAAATTGCTTTTCTGAATTTAAAATATGAAGAGAAAGAATCAAGGCAATAAATGTCATGATTCAGAAAATATGTAAATGTAAAGAAATTTCCTAAGGAAAAAAAATTACTAATTAGGAAATTGCAATCAGTCTTCATCTACCAAATATAATTAGCACAGCATGCCACCATTCAGTTGTTGATTAAAAGTATATATTAATATATTTGTAATAATTATATTTCCTTGAGCAATGATATCACAATCTGATCACTTAGTTTTGTACAGAATCTTTGATGTCATAAGAATTTGGCATATAAAAAAGCCTCATTAGTTCCAAATCAATTAGCATGAAGCATAGCAGGATAGAATGATTATTTTAATATGTATTATCTTTATTCCCCATGGGAAATAATCCCAAAGTGTAGAACAACAAATATGAAAAGATATCTTTCTAGATACTGAAAACAAAAACTTGGTTAAAAATAAAAGAAAATATTTCTGAACAAGGAAATCACAGATATGGTTTGATGGTTGTAGAAATAAATGTGACTTGAATCATTTACTATATTTTATAATGTACAAAGTGCAATGATACATATTGGAGACCTAAGAAGGCTTTACCAATCTTAAAATTTCATAATGGGATCCAAGAGGTAGTCAAATATAACATAATTAATTAACATGCAACTCCAGATCATATGTAAACTCCTTTGTTTGACTTGCAAACCATTCCTAACTTGACCTCTCCATAAATTGTCAGCATTAGTATATATTATTCTCCTATCCTATGGGAAAGTTATATTACCACACTACCTTTCCTAAAACTCCTCCTAAGCAGTAGTTATCTCATAGAGCTAAAAAACTCTCTTTCATTCACTTTAACTCCTTACAATTCCTTTAAGACTTACTTCAAATGTTTTCTTTTACTTTTTCTTTTCTGGTTCTAGATCCTTTTTTTCTTTCTTCTTTTATGTATCTAAGTGTTGTATCTTCCCTCTGTTAGAATTTAATATCTTTGAAGGTAAGGGTTATTTTTACTCATTTTGTTCCCATAATTTTGCACAAATTATTATTATTATTATTATTATTATAATTATATAAAATATTGTATTAAATAGTGTTTTTAACTTAAATATATAGTAAGTGTAAGATAAACTAGTAGTATGGAAGGAAAAATTTGCATGAGTAAAATGACATTTAAGTTGTACTTTATATGTTAGAGAGGTATTCAACAAAGGCATAGAAGTAGAAAAAGTCAGGGAAATGGAGAATGATATATTTTGATTGGAATATAGAATAAGTGGGGCGAAGTATTTCCTCTATATAAGCTAAAATAATGGTAATCCATTACAGTGTCAAATTGTGAAAGAACTTGATTGGCAAATGAAGGCATTTCACTTCCCTAATAGGGAATAGGGAAACATTGTAGGGACTTAAACAAGTACATAATATTATGATATCTTTTCCAATGGGGGGATTAATCTAGAATGGGCAGAAAAGATATGAGGGAGTGAAGAAAGGGAAGTTTGTTAGTATACAATAGCAAAATTCCAGTCACATGGTACTGAGAACATGTGATGGACATGGGTATAGACAGGAAGGAATGAATGTGAGTGTACTATAGTTGTAGATTGTCTATGATCTATTAATGGTTGAATAATATAAGTAAATCAGAGTTATTCCCAAAGTTTTGAGCATGAATGACTGGTTGATTGAAATAACAAAGGAAAAAAGAGGAACAGATTCAAAGTTTTCTTCCTATAACAGGAAGAATTAGAAACTATCTAGTTAATACCCTTATTTTGTAGCTGAGGAAACACCAAAAATATCTAACATAGGTGATAAGTGGCAAATCTTCCAAATTGGTAACATCAAATCTAATGTCTTCCCTCCAAATGTATTCTCCACACTAACAAAGAATTTAAAGTGACATTTCAAAAATATAGTTCTTACTCAAGAGAACCCCATTACTTCTAGGTTAAAATGCAGAATCCTTAGACTGACCTATAAATTTCTTAACACTCCAATTCCCACCTGCTTTTTTTTTTTTATTTTTCTCCTCTTACATTCTTTCAGACATTCTATGTTCTATGAATGTAGGTCTTATCTCTGGATATTATGTTCCTTTTTCACCTCCTCTTTTTTGCAGATATCCCTTAACTTCCTGCAAGCATTAACTTAAATCTCATCAGCTAAGTCTTTCTAAATCCCTTTGGATTTTAGTGTCCAATTACTAAGCAACATCTACTTATAGGTTTATGTGTTATATCTATTCTAAAATAATGTATAGGCTGAAGATAATAACTGGTTGATAGGCTTCTGTAGCTTGATCACTGGGCATTTTTCCTTGAACATACTGAGGTATTTTGGAATATGTTAGTGTGAGAATGACGAAAAAAATATCATCTTAAGAATCAGTAATGAATAGGGAAGAAAAAAATGAGTCAGCAGAATGGTTAATGTGACACTGGATCGTAGACATCCTGGATATTTAAAGATGAAACTGGAAAAACAGATTAAAAATATAAGAAGGGTTTACATGATTTTAAGACAATTTAATTTATTGACTGGTGATAGTGAAACCAGATTCTAAAATATCGGTATCTAAAGTAGTATATAAACAAGAAAAAAATATCAAAAAATCAAGAAAAAATATACATAAAAGAAATCCATCTTATACTCCATAGTATTATTATAGGACAGAAGGATGATTTTTAAATATAGTGGAAAGATGGTAGTATCAGAAAAATTCTGTACTATTAAAAAATAACAGAAAACATTATATAAAGCACAAATCTTTATAAGTCATCCAGATATATATCAAGAGTTTCCTTTACAAAAATTTAAGAAAGTTTGGACATTTTAAAAACATATATTGACTAATATTATATTTTCATAGTCACACTGAAAAACATAATAAAATATGATACTATGTTTATTGTTTGTTAAAATTATTTAAGAAGAAACACATACATTTACTAGATATAATAAAATGTGGCCTTAATGATATTCCTCAAACATTGCCATCTCTCCCCCACCACCACACGCACACCAGGCATATATTAAGATGGCAAAATGTCTCTATAGATAAATGGAAAATAAATAGCTTGGTCTGAAATTCAACATTTTTAAAGTATAATACTTTCCTACCTACTTTTTAGAAATATTATTTATTTACTTTTAATACACATTGATTTATGAATTTTGTTGGGAGAGAAAAATTAGAACAAAAAGGACAAGTCATAAAAGAGGGAAAAAAATGAAAAAAAGAAGTGAACATATAATATGTTGATTACATTCAACCTTCATAGTTCTTTTTTCTCTATGAAAATGGCATTTTCTATTCAAAGTATATTGGAATTTCTTTGGAGCACTGAATCACTGAAAAGAACCAAGTCCTTCATAATTGATCATTGTACATTCTAATTATTGTGTACAATGTATTCCTGGTAGTGGTTGTTTTGCTCAGCATTAGTTCATGTAAATCTTTTCATGTTTTTCTAAAATCAGCTTGAACATCACTTTTATAGAAAAACAATATTCCATTATCTTCATATTCCACAGTTTATTTAGTGATTCTACCAACAGATATAATTGATATAATCAAAATTTTCTATTTTGTGATCAATAATAATCTCTAGTTCTTCTTTGGTCATAAATTCCTTCCTCTTCCACAAGTCTGACGGGTAAACTATCCTATGCTTTTCCAATTTATTTATAATCTCATTCTTTATAACTAGGTCATGAACTCATTTTTTCCTTATGTTGGGGTACGGTGTTAAGTGTGGGTCAATGCCTAGTTTCTGCCATACTAATTTCCAATTTTCCCAGCACTTTATTTCAAACTATGTGTTCTTCTCCCCAAAACTGGGGTCTTTGGGTTTGTCAAACCCTAGATAATTAAAGTTATTGGCTATTTTGTCCTTTAAACCTAACCTATTCCATTGATCAACTAGTCTATTTCTTAGCCAATCCCAGATGGTTTTAGTAACCGCTGCTTTATAATATAATTTATATATAATTTATAATTTTAGATCTGGTACAGCTAGGCCACCTTCATCTAATTTCTTTTTTATTAATTCCCTTGAAATTCTTGACCTTTTGTTTTTCCATATGAACTTTGTTGTTATTTTTTCTAGGTCATCAAAATAGTTTTTTGGGAGTCTGATTGGTATAGTGCTAAATAAATAGATTAGTTTAGGTAGTATTGTCATCTTTATTATATTTGCTTGTCCTATTCAAGAGCATTTAATGTTTTCCCAGTTGATTAGATCAGACTTAATTTGTGTGGAAAGTGTTTTGAAGTTTTGATCATAAAGTTTCTGATTTTCCCTTGGCAGATAGATTCCTAAATATTTTATACAATCAGTAGTTACTTTAAATGGAATTTCTCTTTGTAACTCTAACTGTTTGGTTTTGTTAGTGGTATATAAGAATGCTGATGACTTATGTGGGTTTATTTTATAACCAGCAACTTTGCTAAAGTTGTGAATTATTTCTAATAACTTTTTAGTAGAATCTCTGGGATTCTCTAAATATACCATCATGTCATCAGCAAAGAGTGATAATTTGGTTTCTTCATTGCCTATTCTTATTCCTTTAATCTCTTTCTCAGCTCTTATTGCCAAAGCTAGCGTTTCTAATACAATATTACATAGTAACGGTGATAGTGGGCAACCTTGTTTCACTCCAGATCTTATTGGGAATGGTTGCAGTTTGTATCCATTACTATGATGCATACTGATGGTTTTAAATAGATACTGCTGATTATTTTAAGGAAAAGTCCATTTATTCCTATACTCTCAAATGTTTTTAATAGGAATGGATGTTGGATTTTATCAAATGCTTTTTCTGCATCTATTGAGATGATCATATGGTTTTTGTTAATTTGGTTGTTAATATGGCCAATTATATTGATAGTTTTCCTAATATTGAACCAGCCCTGCATTCCTGGTATAAATCCTACTTGATCATAGCGTATTATCCTGGAGATGATTTTCTGTAGTCTTTTTGCTAATATCTTATTTAAGATTTTAGCATCAATATTCATTAGGGAGATTGGTCTATAATTTTCTTTCTCTGATTTCAATCTACCTGGTTTAGGTATCAATACCATGTCTGTGTCATAGAAGGAATTTGGTTTATATAAATATAATTGTATACAATTACGATTTGGTTTATATACAATTATATACAATTTTTTCTTTTACTTGATCTGAGATAAGGATGGCATCCCCTGCTTTTTTGACTTCACCTGAAGCATTATAGATTCTGCTCCAGCCTTTTACCTTTACTCTGTATGTATCTCCCTGTTTTAAATGTGTTTTCTGCAAATAGCACATTGTACGGGTCTGACTTTTGATCCAGTCTGCTATCCACCTCCTCTTTATGGGAAAGTTCTTCCCATTCACATTTACCATTAAAATTATTAATTCTGTATTTTCTCCCATGCTAATATCTCCGGATTGTGCTTTTCTTTTTCTTGACTCCCCTCTTACCCCTTTCCATAGTATTAAACTTATGGGTCCCACTTGTTACACACAGCTCACCCTCTTTATGGTTTCTCCCTCTCCGCTTTCGAACCTCTCTCCCTTTCTTGCACCCTTCCCTCATTACTCTTTTTCCTTTTCTCTTTTCCTCTCCCACTTTTTAATGAGATGAGAGAAGATTCTCTGTAAAACAAATATGTCAATTATTTTGTCGTTGAGCCAACTCTGATGAGAGTAAGATTCACACAATATTCCTCCCCCTCTCTAATTTCCCTCAGATATGATAGGTTTCCTTTGCCTCACTGTAGGATGTAGTTTCCCTCTTTCTATCTCCCTCCCCTTTTTTTTTCTTTTTCTGACACTATCCCCTTTCCATTTCTTTAGAGCAGGATTTTTTCCTTGGAAACAAATGGAATTCCTCTTTTTCATTAAATATCCATCTTCTTCCATGGAAAAAAAATACTCAGCTTAGCTGGGTAGTTTATTCATTTTTTTAATTATTTAATAGACTTTTATTTACAGGTTATATGTATGGGTAACTTTACAGCATTAACAACTGCCAAACCTCTTGTTCCAATTTTTCACCTCTTATCCTCCACTCCCTCCCCCAGATGGCAGGGTGACCAGGAGATGTTAAATATATTAAAATATAAATTAGATACACAATAAGTATACATAGCCAACCTGTTATTTTACTTTACAAAAAGAATCAGACTCTGAAATATTGTACAATTAGCTTGTGAAGGAAATCAAAAATGCAGGTGGGCATAAATATAGGGATTGGGAATTCAATGTAATGGTTTTTAGTCATTTCCCAGTGTTTTTTCTCTGGGCATAGCTGATTCAGTTCATTACTGCTCCGTTATAAATGATTTGGTTGATCTCATTGCTGAGGATGGCCAGGTCCATCAGAACTGGTCACCGTATAGTATTGTTGTTGATGTATATAATGATCTCCTGCTCCTGCTCGTTTCACTCAGCATCAGTTTGTATAAGTCTCTCCAGGCCTTTCTAAAATCATCCTGTTGGTCATTTCTTACAGAACAATAATATTCCATAATATTCATAAACCACAATTTATTCAGCCATTCTCCAACTGATGGGAATCCACTCAGTTTCCAGTTTCTAGCCACTACAAATAGGTCTGCCACAAACATTCGTGCACATACAGGTCCCTTTCCCTTCTTTATGATCTCTTTGGGATATAAGCCCAGTAGTAACACTGCTGGATTAAAGGGTATGCACAGTTTGATAATTTTTTGAGCATAGTTCCAAACTGCTTTCCAGAATTGTTGGATTTGTTCACAACTCCACCAACAATGCATCAATGTCCCAGTTTTACCACATCCCCTCCAACAATCATCGTAATTTTTTCCTGTCATCTTAGCCAACCTGACAGGTGTGTAGTGGTATCTTAGAGTTGTCTTAATTTGCATTTCTCTGATTAATAATGACTTGGAGCATCTTTTCATATGACTAGAAATAGTTTCAATTTCTTCATCTGACAATTGTCTGTTCATATCCTTTGACCATTTTTCATTAAATGTCCATCTTCTTCCATGGAAAAAATGCTCAGCTTAGCTGGGTAGTTCATTCTTGGCTGCATTCCAAGTTCTTTTGCCTTTCAGAATATCAGATTCCAGGCCCTTTGATCCTTTAATGTTAAGGCTGCCAGATCTTGCATGACCCTTATTGTGGTATCGTGGTATTTGAATTGTTTTGATCCTGGCTGCTTGCAATATTTTTTCTTTAGTCTGATAGTTCTGAAATTTGGCCCCAATATTCCTTGGACTTTTAATTTTAGGGTCTTTTTAAGAAGGTGTTCGATAAATTCATTCAATGCCTGTTTTACCTTTTGGTTCTATTACTTCTGAGCAATTCTCTTTCATGATTTCCTGTAAAATACTATATAGGTTCTTTTTTTCATCATAATTTTCGGGTAGTCCAATGATCCTCAGGTTATCTCTCCTAGATCTATTTTCCAGGTCTGTTGTTTTTCCAAGTAATTATTCAACAGTCTTTTCTAGTTTTTAATTTTTTTTTTTTGGTTTTGCTTGACTGAGTCTTGATGTCTCAATGAATCAGTCATTTCAATTTGTTCAGTTTTGATTTTCTTCATTAGCATTTTTTTTAACTTCTTTTTTTTTATATGTCCAATTGAGTTTTTAAATGAGTTGTTTTGCTCTATGGAATTTTTTTCCATTTCACTATTTTTTTTTAGTGACTTATTTTCTTTTTCCAGTTCACAAATTCTGTTTTCCTGCACTTCTTTGGAGTGTTTTATCTTTTCCTATTCACATTTCAGGAATTTGTAGCTCTCTTGCATAGCTTCTCATTCCTTTCCCCATTTTTCTTCTAGTTCTTTTTAAAATTTTTAATAGTCTCTTCTAGGAGAGCCTTTTGTGTTGGGGACCAACAGTTGTCTGGAGACTATCTGCTATTAGTCTCTTTGGGGTTGAAAAGCTGCTCTCTTTGTATAGAACCTATTTACAATCCTTTTGATCTTTTTACTCATTTTGTTAAAGCCTTTAGGGTATTACTTCAGTGCCAGCAGGTTACAAGCTTTCTCTGGAGAGAAGTGATAGGTGTATGGACGGATAGCTGTCTTGCCAACTGGCTACAAAGAGCAGCTAGGTCCAGGAGTGCTCTGGGAAAGAGTTTCCCACTGGGATGTAGCTCAGGCCTGCAAAGCCAAGCTGGGAAAGTACCCTGAAAAGCACCCAGTTGTGTGGGTTAAGGAATGCCCTGGGGCTAGACCCTGACCAGTGAAAGTTTCACAGCACCAAGCCAAATCTTGCCCTGGGGACATGGGTACTAGTGGCTAAGCAGTTAATAGTCCTGCAGGGACCAAGAAGCACAGTTATGCTGGGGAAGTTTATTGCCCCAGGCCAAGCCCTCCACTGTGCAGATTAGAGGCTTCCCTGTGTTGTGCTCCCCTACTATGCAGATTTGTGTCTGCCCCCAGCAAAAGCCCTGAATTTTAGAGTGTGGCTACAGGGCTTCCTTATGGTTCTGCTTAAGTTACTTCTGGTTTTGAGTGGTTACAGCCAGATCTTGTTAGGTTCTGGAATTTTTTAGAGTGTACCTTCTGTTTTAGACTTTAATTTTTCTGGCAGTTTACTGCTTTTTTTTTCTTTTAATTTATTTATTTTTATTAAATAACTTTTTATTGACAGAACCCAAGCCAGGGTAATTTTTTACAACATTATCCCTTGCACTCACTTCTGTTCTGATTTTTCCCCTCCCTCCCTCCACCCTCTCCCCAAGATGGCAAGCAGTCCTATACATGTTAAATAGATTACAGTAGATCTTGGATATAATAGGTGTGTGCAGAACTGAACAGTTTTCTTGTTGCTCAGGGAGAATTGAATTTAGAAGGTATAAATAACCTGGGAAAAAGAACAAAAATGCAAGCAGTTTACATTCATTTCCTGGTGTTCTTTCTTTGGTTGTAGTTGCTTCTGTCCATCCTTGATCAATTGAAACTAAGTTAGATTTTGTCTTTGTTGAAGAAATCCACTTCCTTCAGAATACATCCTCATACAGTATTGCTGTTGAAGTATATAATGATTTCCTGGTTCTGCTCATTTTGCTCAAAATCAGTTCATGTAAGTCTTGCCAATCCTTTCTGTACTTGTCCTGCTGGTCATTTCTTACAGAACAATAATATTCCATAACATTCATATACCACAATTTACTCAATCATTATCCAATTGATGGGCATCCATTCATTTTCCAGCTTCTGGCCACTACAAACAGGGCTGCCACAAACATTTTGGCACATACAGGTCCCTTTCCCTTTTTTAGTATCTCTTTGGGGTATGAGCCCAGTAGAGACACTGCTGGATCAAAGGGTATGCACAGTTTGATACCTTTTTGGGCATAGTTCCAAATTGCTCTCCAGAATGGCTAGATGTATTCACAATTCCACCAACAATGTATCAGTGTCCCTGTTTTCCTGCATTCCCTCCAACATTCCATGTTATCATTCCCTGTCATTCTGACTTGTGTGTAGCGGTATCTCAGAGTTGTCTTAATTTGCATTTCTCTAATCAATAGTGATTTGGAACACTCTTTCATATGAGTAGTAATAGTTTTAATTTCATCATATGAAAATTGTCTGTTCATATCCTTTGACCATTTATCAATTGGAGAATGGCTTGATTTCTAATAAATGAAAGTCAATTCTCTATATATTTTGGAATTGAGTCCCTTATCAGAACCTTTGACTGTAAAAATGTTTTCCCAGTTTATTGTTTCATTTCTAATCTTGCCTGCATTAGTGTTGTTTGTACAAAAACGTTTCAATTTGATATAATCAAAATTTTCAATTTTATAGTCAATAGTGATCTCTAGTTCTTCTTTGGTCATAAATTCCTTCCTCTTCCACAGTTCTGTGAGGTAAGCTATCCTATGCTCTTCCAATTTATTTTTGATCTCATTCTTTATGCATAGATTATGAACCCATTTTGACCTTATCTTGGTGTATGGTGTTAAGTGTGGGTCAATGCCTAGTTTCTGCCATACTAATTTCCAATTTTCCCAGCAATTTTTGTCAAATAATGCATTCTTACCCCAAAAACTGGGGTCTTTGGGTTTGTCAAACACTAGATAATTAAAGTTATTGGCTGTTTTGTTCTTTGAATTTAACCTTTTTCATTGACCAACTAATCTATTTCTTAGCCAATACCAGATAGTTTTAGTAACCGCTGCCTTATAAAATAATTTTAGGTCTGGTATAGTTAGGCCACCTTCATTTGATTTTTTTTTTCATTAATTCCCTTGAAATTCTTGACCTTTTATTTTTCCATATGAATTTTGTTGTTATTTTTTCTAGGTCATCAAAATAGTTTTTGGGAAGTGTGATTGGTATAGCACTAAATAAATACATTCGTTTAGGTAGTATTGTCATCTTTATTATATTTGCTTGCCCAATCCAAGAGCATTTAATATTTTTCCAGTTAGTTAGATCAGACTTAATTTGTGTGGAAAGTGTTTTGTAGTTTTGCTCATAAAGTTTCGGATTTTCCCTTGGCAGATAGATTCCTAAATATTTCATAATATCAGTAGTTACTTTAAATGGGATTTCTCTTTGTAACTCTGACTGTTGGATTTTGTTAGTGATATATAAGAATGTTGATGACTTATGTGGGTCTATTTTCTAACCAGCAACTTTGCTAAATTGTGTATTATTTCTAATAACTTTTTAGTAGAATCTCTGGGGTTCTCTAAGTATACCATCATATCATCAGCAAAGAGTGATAATTTGGTTTCTTCATTGCCTATTCTTATTCCTTTAATATCTTTCTCAGTTCTTATTGCCAAAGCTAGCATTTCTAATACAATATTAAATAGTAATGGTGATAGTGGGCAACTTTGTTTCACTCCAGATCTTACTGGGAATGGTTGCAGTTTGTCCCCATTACATATGATGCTTACTGCTGGTTTTAAATAGATGCTATTGATTATTTTAAGGAAAAGTCCATTTATTCCTATACTCTCAAGTGTTTTAATAGGAATGGATGATGGATTTTATCAAATGCTTTTTCTGCATGTATTGAGAGGATCATATGGTTTTTGTTAGTTTGGTTATTAATATGGCCAATTATGCTTTTAGTTTTCCTAATATTGAACCAGCCCTGCCTGCATTCCTGGTATAAATCCTATTTGATCATGGTGAATTATCCTGGGAATGATTTTCTGTAGTTTTTTGCTAATATTTTATTTAAGATTTTAGCAAGATTTAAGATTTTATTTAAGATTTAAGATTAGCATTTATTCATTAGGGAGATTGGTCTATAGTTTTCTTTCTCTGTTTTCAGCCTACCTGGTTTAGGTATCAGTACCATGTCTGTTTCATAAAAGGAATTTCGTAGGACTCCTTCATTCCCTACTTTTTCAAATGGTTTACAGACATTGGGACTAATTGTTCTTTGAATGTTTGGTAGAATTCACATGTAAATCCATCTGGTCCTTGGGATATTTTTTTTAGGGAGTTGATTAATAGCTTGTTCTATTTTTTTTCTGAAATGGGACTATTTAAGCAATTTACTTCCTCCTCCCTCTCATAATCTGGGGAGGCTATATTTTTGGAGGTAGTCATCCATTTCATTTAGGTTATCAAATTTATTGGCGTAAAGTTGGGCAAAGTAACCCGTTATTATTTCTTTAATTTCCTCTTCATTGGTGGAAAGTTCTCCCTTTTCATTTTTAAGACTACTAATTTGATTTTCCTCTCTCCTTATTCTAATCAGATTTACCAAAGTTTTATCAATTTTATTGTTTTTTTTCAAAAAAACAACTCTTAGTTTTATTTATTAGTTCAATAGTTTTTTTTTAGTTTTAATATTATTAATTTCTCCTTTTAATTTTAGAATTTCAAGTTTAGTAATTGATTGGGGATTTTTAATATGGTCTTTTTCTACCTTTTTAAGTTGCTAGCCCAATTTATTGAATTTCTCTTTCTCTATTTGTTCAAGTAAGCCTCTAAGGATATAAAGTTTCCCCTTATTACCGTTTTGGCTGCATCCCACAAATTTTGGTTTGATTTCTCACTGTTGTCATTATCTTAAGTGAAGTTATTAATTGTATCTATAATTTGCCGTTTCACCCAATCATTCTTTAAGATGAGATTATTTAGTTTCCAATTACTTTTTGATTTGTTTACACCTAACTTTTTGTTGAATGTAGTTTTTATTGCATTGTGATCTGAAAAGAAAGTATTTACTATTTCTGCCTTCCTGTATTTAATTTTGAGGTCTTTATGTCTTAATATATGGTCAATTTTTGTGTAGGTTCCATGACCTGCTGAGAAGAAAGTATACTCTTTTATATCTCCATTCAGTTTTCTCCAGAGATCTATCATACCTAGTCTTTCTAATATTTTATTTACCTCTTTAATTTCTTTCTTATTTGTTTTGTGATTTGATTTATCTAGATCTGAGAGTGCAAGATTGAGGTCTCCTGCTATTATCGTTTTGCTGTCTATTTCTTCTCGTAACTCTCTTAATTTCTCCTTTAGGAAGTTAGATGCTATACTACTTGGTGCATATATGTTTAATACTGATATTACTTCATTGTCTATAGTACCTTTTAGCAAGATATGGTTTCCTTCCTTATCTCTTTTAATTAGGTCAATTTTTGCTTTTACTTGATTTGAGATAAGGATGGCAACCCCTGCTTTTTTAACTTCACCTGAAGCATAATAGGTTCTGCTCCAGCCTTTTACCTTTACTCTGTATGTATCTCCCTGTTTTAAATGTGTTTCTTGTAAACAACATATTATAGGGTTCTGACTTTTGATCCAGTCTCCTATCTGCCTCCTCTATATGGGAAAGTTCATCCCATTCACATTTATGGTTAAGATGACTAATTCTATATTTCCTGCCATCCTAATACCCCCAGATTATGCTTCTCTTTTTCTTGCCCTCCTTCCCCACTTCCTTAGTATTAAACTTATTGGTCCCACTTGCGTCACCCAGCTTTCCCTCTTTAGTATCCCTCCCTCCTCACTTTGAATCCCTTCCCCTTCTTTGTACCCTTCCCTTATTACTCTTTTTCCTTTTCACTTTTCCTCTCCCACTTTTTAATGAGGTGAGAGAAGATTCTATGTAAAACAAATGTGTCAATTATTTCTTCTTTTAGCCAACTCTGATGAGAGCAAGATTCGCACAATGTTCCTCCCCCTCTCTAAGTTCCCTCAGATATGATAGGTTTCCTTTGCCTTATCGACTCATGAAGTTTCTCTCTTTTTATCTCCCCTTTCCCCTTTTTCTGACACTATCCCCTTTCCATTTCTACTTCCCTTTTTTATGCTGTATCAGTAAAATCAAATTATACATGTGATTTTTATGTATATCCACAACAGAAATACAGTTCTCAAGAGTTCCTTTTGCCTTTTTCTGCTTGTCTTGAGTACTGTTGTTGGAGATCAAATTTTTTGTTAAAGTCTGGTTTTTTCTTTAGAAACAGATGGAATTGCTCTGTTTCATTAAATGTCCATCTTCTTCCATGGAAAAAAATGCTCAGCTTAGCTGGGTAGCTTATACTTGGCTCCATTCCAAGTTCTTTTGCCTTTTGGAATATCAAATTCCAGGCCCTTCGATCCTTTAATGTTGAGGCAGCCAGATCTTGTGTGACCCTTATTGTGGCACCTTGGTATTTGAACTGTTTTTTCCTGGATGCTTGTGGAATTTTTTCTTTAATCTGAAAATTCTGAAATTTGGCCACAACATTCCTTGAAGTCTTTATTTTAGAGTCTTTTTCAGGTGTTCAATGAATTCTTTCCACGCTTATTTTACCTTCTGGTTCTATTACTACTGGGCAGTTCTCTTTAATAATTTCCTGTAAAATAGTATCTAGGCTCTTTTTTTCATCATATTTTTGGGTAGTCCGATGATCCTTAGGTTTTCTCTCCTTGATCTATTTTCCAGGTCCGTTTTTTTTTTTTTTTCAAGTAAATATTTGACATTTTTTTCCAATCTTTCAGTTTTTTGGTTTCACTTGACTGATTCTTCCTGTCTCAATGAGTCAGTCATTTCTATTTGTTCCGTTCTGATTTTTAGTGTGTTATTTTCTTCATTAGCTTTTTTTACTTCTTTTTGTATATGCCCGATTGAGTTTTTAAATGAGTCATTTTGCTCTATGGAATTTTTTTCCATTTCACTAATTTTTTTTTTTTTTAGTGAGTTATTTTCTTTCTCCAATTCACAAATTCTGTTTCCCTGCACTTCTTGGGGAGTTTTTTACCTTTTGCAATTCACATTTCAGGGAGTTGTTTTCTTTTTCCACTTTGTCAAATTTTTCTTTTAGTGAGTTATATGTCTTTTCTGTACTCTCTTGCATAGCTTCTCTTTCCTTTCCCCATTTTTCTTCTAGTTCTCTTTTAAGGTTTTTAATAGTCTCTTCTAGGAGAGCATTTTGTATTGGGGACCAACAATTATCTGGAGACTGTCTATTAGTCTCTTCAGGGTTGAAAAGTTGTTCTCTTTCTGAGTAGAAAATATCAATCATCCTTTTGGTTTTCTTACTCATTTTGTTAAAGATTTTAGGGTCTTCCTTCAGGGCCATGAGGTTACCAGCTTCCTCTGTAGAGCACTGAGAGGTGTATGGATGGGTAGCTGTCCTACTATCCCGCTGCAAAAAGTAGTGAGGTACTGGAGTGCTCTGGGAAAGAGTTCCCCACTGGAAGTAACTCAGACCTGCAGGGCAGAGCTGGGAAAGTGCCCTGCAAAGAACCCCCACTGTGTGAGATAATGACTGCCCTGGGGCTAGAAGCTGAGCAGTGAGAGTTTCACTATCCCAAGCCAAATCCCACCTTGGGACTGTGGGTATTAGCAGTTGAGAAGTGAATGGATTTGCAGGGCAGGAAGTGTCTCTGCTCATGGAAGCACAGTCCTGTTGGGGAAGTTCTATTGCCCCAGGCCGAGCTCCTCTCTGTGCTGATTGGAGGCTACCCTGGCTTGCCCCACTGTTGTGTGGGTTTGTAACTGCCCTGCAAAAGCCCCGAACTGAAGGATGTGGCTGCGGGGCTGTGTTTCAGTCTCCAGAAGTTTCACTTCTGGGTTTTAGTAGCTACAGCCAGTGTTAGGTTCTGGCATTTTTTTTTAATTTTTTTTTTTAAATAGCCTTTTATTTGCAGATTATATGCATGGATAACTTTACAGCATTAACAATTGCCAAATCTCTTGTTCCAATTTTTCACCTCCCGCCCCCCACCCCTTCCCCTAGATGGCAGGATAACCAGTAGATGTTAAATACATTAAAATATAAATTAGGTACACAATAAGTATTCATGACCAAAACATTATTTTGCTGTTTAAAAAGAATCAGACTCTGAAATATTGTGCAATTAGCTTGTGGAGGAAATCAAATATGTCGGTGGGCATAAATATAGAGATTGGGAATTTAATGTAATGGTTTTTCGTCATCTCCCAAAGTTCTTTCTCTGGGCGTAGCTGGTTCAGTTCATTACTGCTCCATTGGAAATGAATTGGTTGATCTCGGTGTTGAGGATGGCCAGGTCCATCAGAACTGGTCATCATATAGTATTGTTGTTGAAGTATATAATGTTCTCCTGGTCCTGCTCATTTCACTCAGCATCAGTTCATGTAAGTCTCTCCAGGCCTTTCTGAAATCCTCCTGTTCTTACAGAACAGTAATATTCCATAGTATTCATATACCACAATTTATTCAGCCATTCTCCAACTGATGGACATCCATTCAGTTTCCAGTTTCTAGCCACTACAAAAAGGGCTGCCACAAACATTCGTGCACATACAGGTCCCTTTCCCTGCTTTATAATCTCTTTGGGATATAAACCCAGTAGTAACACTGCTGGATCAAAGGGTATGCACACTTTAATAACTTTTTGAGCATAATTCCAAACTATTCTCCAAAATGGTTGGATTCGTTCACAACTCCACCAACAATGCATCAATGTCCCAGTTTACCCACATCCCCTCCAACAATCATTATTATTTTTTCCTGTCATCTTAGCCAATCTGACAGGTGTGTAGTGGTATCTTAGAGTTGTCTTAATTTGCATTTCTCTGATTAATAGTGACTTGGAGCATCTTTTCATATGACTAGAAATAGTTTCAATTTCTTCGTCTGAGAATTGTCTGTTCATATCCTTTGACCATTTTTCAATTGGAGAATGGCTTGATTTTTTATAAATTAGAGTCTATTCTCTATATATTTTGGAAATGAGGCCTTTATCAGTACCTTTGACTGTAAAAATATTTTCCCAATTTATTGTTTCCCTTCTAATCTTGTCTGCATTAATTTTGTTTGTACAAAAACTTTTCAGTTTGGTATAATCGAAATTTTCTATTTTGTGATCAGTAATGATCTCTAGTTCTGCTTTGGTCATAAAGTCCTTCCCCTTCCACAGGTCTGAGAGGTAAACTATCCTGTGTTCCTCTAATTTATTAATAATTTCATTCTTTATGCCTAGGTCATGCACCCATTTTGACCTTATCTTGGTGTACGGTGTTAAGTGTGGGTCAATGCCTAGTTTCTGCCATATTAGTTTCCAATTTTCCCAGCAATTTTTATCAAACAGTGAGTTCTTATCCCAGAAGCTGGAGTCTTTGGGTTTGTCAAAGACTATGTTGCTATATTTATTGACTGTTTTATCCCTTGAACCTAACCTATTCCACTGATCAACTAATCTATTCCTTAGCCAGTACCAAATGGTTATGGTAACTGCTGCTCTATAATATAGTTTTAGATCTGTTACAGCTAAGCCACCTTCATTTGATTTTTTTTTTCATTAATTCCCTTGAAATTCTTGACCTTTTGTTTTTCCATATGAATTTTGTTGTTATTTTTTCTAGGTCATTAAAATAGTTTTTTGGGAGTCTGATTGGTATAGCACTAAATAAATAAATTAGTTTAGGTAATATTGTCATTTTTATTATGTTTGCTCGCCCTATCCAAGAGCATTTAATATTTTTCCAAATGGTTAGCTCAGACTTAATTTGTGTGAAAAGTGGTCTGTAATTTTGCTCATAAAGTTTCTGATTTTCCCTTGGCAGATAGATTCCTAAATATTTTATATTATCAGTAGTTACTTTAAATGGAATTTCTCTTTGTAACTCTGACTGTTGGATTTTGTTAGTGATATATAAGAATGCTGATGACTTGTGTGGGTTTATTTTATAACCAGCAACTTTGCTAAAGTTGTGAATTGTTTCTAATAACTTTTTAGTAGAATCTTTGGGGTTCTCTAAATATACCATCATTTCATCGGCAAAGAGTGATAGTTTGGTTTCCTCATTACCTATTCTTATTCCTTTAATCTCTTTCTCAGCTCTTATTGCCACAGCTAGCGTTTCTAATACAATATTAAATAGTAACGGTGATAGTGGGCAACCTTGTTTTACTCCAGATCTTATTGGGAATGGTTGCAGTTTGTCTCCATTACATATGATGCTTACTGATGGTTTTAAATAGATGCTGCTGATTATTTTAAGGAAAAGTCCATTTATTCCTATACTCTCAAGTGTTTTTAATAGGAATAGATGTTGGATTTTGTCAAATGCCTTTTCTGCATCTATTGAGATGATCATGTGGTTTTTGTTAATTTGGTTGTTAATATGGCCAATTATATTGATACTTTTCCTAATATTGAACCAGCCCTGCATTCCTGGTATAAATCCTACTTGATCATAGTGTATTATCCTGGTGATGATTTTCTGTAGTCTTTTTGCTAATATCTTATTTAAGATTTTAGCATCAATATTCATTAGGGAGATGGGTCTATAATTTTCTTTCTCTGCTTTTAACCTACCTGGTTTAGGTATCAGTACCATGTCTGTGTCATAGAAGGAATTTGGTAGGACTCCTTCATTCCCTATTTTATCAAATAATTTATATAGCATTGGGGCCAATTGTTCTTTAAATGTTTGGTAAAATTCACAGGTAAATCCATCTGGTCCTGGGGATTTTTTCTTAGGGAGTTCTTTAATTGCCTGTTCTATTTCTTTTTCTGAAATGGGACTATTCAAGCAATTTACTTCCTCTTCTGTTAGTTTGGGAAGTCTATATTTTTGTAGGTAGTCATCCATTTCAGTTAGGTTATCAAATTTATTGGCATAAAGTTGAGCAAAATAACTCCTTATTATTTCTCTGATTTCTTCTTCATTGGTGGAAAGTTCTCCCTTTTCATTTTTAAGACTACTAATTTCATTTTCCTCCCTCCTTTTTCTAATCAGATTTACCAAAGGCTTATCTATTTTATTGGCTTTTTCATAGAACCAACTCTTAGTTTTATTAATTAGTTCAATAGTTTTTTTACTTTCAATATTTTTAATTTCTCCTTTTAATTTTAGAATTTCCAATTTAGTATTAGATTGGGGGTTTTTAATTGGGTCTTTTTTTAGTTTTTTTAGTTGCAAGCCCAATTCATTAATCTTTTCTTTCTCTGCTTTATTTAAGTAAGCTTCTAAAGATATAAAATTCCCTCTTATTACTGCTTTGGCTGCATCCCATAAATTTTGGTATGACGTCTCATCATTGTCATTATCTTGGGTGAAATTATTAATTGTATCTATAATTTGCTGCTTCACCCAATCATTCTTTAAGATGAGATTGTTTAGTTTCCAATTACTTTTTGGTCTATTTCCCCCTACCTTTTTGTTGAATGTAGTTTTTATTGCATCATGATCTGAAAAGAAAGCATTTACTATTTCTGCTTTCTTGCATTTAATTTTGAGGTCTTTATGTCCTAATATATGGTCAATTTTTGAATAGGTTCCATGAACTGCTGAGAAGAAAGTATATTCCTTTCTATCTCCATTCAATTTTCTCCAAAGATCTAACATACCTAATTTTTCTAATATTCTATTTACTTCTTTAATTTCTTTCTTGTTTGTTTTGTGATTTGATTTGTCTAATTCTGAGAGTGCAAGGTTGAGATCTCCCACTATTACAGTTTTGTTGTCTATTTCTTCTTGCAACTCTCTTAACTTCTCCTTTAGGAAGTTGGATGCCCTACCACTTGGTGCATATATGTTTAATATTGAAATTGCTTCGTTGTTTATGCTACCCTTTAGTAGGATGTAATTGCCTTCCTTATCTCTTTTAATTAGATCAATTTTTGCTTTTGCTTGATCTGAGATAAGGATGGCTACCCCTCCTTTTTTGACTTCACCTGAAGCATAGTAGATTTTGTTCCAGCCTTTTACCTTTACTCTATATGTATCTCCCTGCTTTAAATGTGTTTCTTGTAAACAACATATTGTAGGGTTCTGATTTTTGATCCAGTCTGCTATCTGCCTCCTCTTTATAGGGGAGTTCATCCCATTCACATTTACGGTTAGAATTACTAAATCTGTATTTCCTGCCATCCTAATAACCCCAGATTATGTTTTACTTATTCTTGCCTCCCCCAACCCTCTTACCCCCTTTTAAACTTATATACCCTTCTTGTATTACGATGCTTACCCCCTTTATAATCCCTCCCTCCCCCCCTTTGAGTCTTTTCACCTTCCTTCCCTTATTACTCTTTATCTTTTCCCTTTTCCTCTCCCCCGTTTTCAATGAGGTGAGAGAGAATTTTCTCTAAAACAAATGTCAATTATTTCTTCTTTGGGCCAAATCTGATGAGAGTAAGATTCACACAATATTCCTCCCCCTCTCTAAATTCCCTCAGATATGATAAGTTTCCTTTGCCTCTTTGTGGGATGTGGTTTCCCTCTTTTTATCCCTCCTTCCCATCTTATTCTGCCATCATCCCTTTTCCATATCTACTTCCCCTTTTTATGATATATCAGTACAATCAAACTATACATGTATATTTTTTGTATATCCACAACAGAAATACAATTTTCAAGAGTTATTTTTACCTTTTCTGCATCTCTTGAGTTCTATGGTTGGAGATCAAATTTTTTGTTTACTTCTGGTTTTTTCTTCAGAAACAAATGGAATTCATTTGTTTCATTAAATGTCCATCTTCTTCCCTGGTAGAAAATGCTCAGCTTAGCTGGGTAGTTTATTCTTGGCTGCATCCCAAGTTCTTGTGCCTTTCGGAATATCATATTCCAGGCCCTTCTTTCCTTCAATGTGGAGGCAGCCAGATCTTGGGTAATCCTTATTGTGGCACCTCGGTATTTAAATGTTTTTTTTTTGGCTGCTTGTAAAATTTTTTCTTTAATCTGATAGTTCTGGAATTTGGCCACAATATTCCTTGGGGTTTTTATTTTAGGGTTTCTTTCAGAAGGTGTTGGATGAATTCTTTCAATACCTATTTTACCTTCTGATTCTATTACATCTGGGCAGTTCTCTTTGATGATTTCTTGTAAAATAGTATCTAGGCTCTTTTTTTCATCATAGTTTTCAGAAAGTCCAATAATCCTCAGATTATCTCTCCTAGATCTATTTTCCAAGTCTGTCGTTTTTGCAAGTAGATAATTCATGTTTTTTTTCCAGTTTGTCCATTTTTTGGTTTTGGTTGACTGATTCTTGCTTTCTCAATGAATCATTAGTTTCTAATTGTTCAGTTCTAATTTTTAAAGAATTAATTTCTTCATTAGCTTTTTTTACTTCTTTCTGTATTTGTCCAATTGAGGTTTTAAATGTATTGTTTTGGTCTGTGGAATTTTTTTCTATTTCACTAATTTTTTTTTTTAGTGAAATATTTTCTTTTTCTAATTCGCAAATCCTATTTTCTTGTGAGTTCTTTGTCTTTTCCAATTCGCAAATCCTATTTTCTAGTGCACATTTCTTACTTTCCTGAGATTTTTTTATTCTTTCCAGGTCACAAATTTTGTTTCCCTACGCTTCCTGATAATTTTTTTAACTTTTCCAATTCGTTTCTCAGGAAGTTGTTGCTCTCTTGTAAGGCTTCCCTTTCCTTTCCCCATTTATCTTCTAACTCTCTTTTGAGACTTTTAATGGTCTCTTCTAGGAGAGCATTTTGTAAAGGAGGACAGTCTGATGCATTTTTGCTGTTTGCTATCTCTTCAGGTTTGTTGACCTGCTCTTTTTCTGCATAGAAGCTGTCAATCTTTCTTTTCATCTTTTTATTCATGTTTTAAAGCCTTAAGGGTATTTCTCCTAGGCAAGGGGATTACCAGCTTCCTCTGCAGAACAGGGAGAGATAAAAGGATTACCGGCTCTGATTGTGTGGGAGAGCTCTGAGTGAGAGTTTTCCCTCCCCCCAGCAGGAAGTGGATTCAGCGCTGACTGAGCTTTGGAAAGGGGCCCTTTGGGCCGTATATATTCGAGATCGCTTTTAGGCTAGAAATTAGGGGAGAGAGTTTCGTCGCCCCAGGCCGGAGCCTCTTGTGGGACTGTGAGTATTAGCAGCTGTCCACAGACCGCTGATTTTAGAGAGCTCTGCCCGGGAACTCTCCCTGCCCGTGTCTCTGCCTGAAGCAAATCGGCCGGTGCAAGCTCTATGGCCCCAAGCCGAGCCCTCCGCTGTGCAGATTGGAGGGTAACCTGGGCTGAGCCCTCCTGCCGTGCAGGATCGCAGCTGCCCCAAGGAAAAGCCCCGTACTGTGGGTTGTGGCTGCGGCTTGTGCTGAGATCTGTGCTCTCACTTCCGGTTTGAGACTCTCCTCGCTCGGAACCTAATTTCTCTCCCTGTCTGTGCTGGTCTCTCTCCCTGGGCCCCAGAACCAACCTTCTCTGGCGAGACTGCAGGTTTTCTTCGGCCGGTGAGTTGTTCTACTTCTTATCTTTGTGAATTGTAACAGTCAAGGATATTATTGAGGCTCGATATATAATATTGATAGAGGGTAAGAGCAGAGTTTAGAAAGTCTCGTGTGTCTTCTCCGCCATCTTGGCTCCGCCCCCCCAGGTTCTGGCATTTTTTAGAGTACCCTCTATTCCAGGCTTTAATTTCTCTTCCAGTTTACTGTTTTGTAATAAAGGCAGAGCAGTTAGCCTATAGCAGAGTGGTCTCTCTAACTTCTCTAGCCACAGAGATCACCCCCCACCCCTGGTCTGCTCAGGATGCTAGCCTCTACCTGCCTGTGCTGGTCTGTTTCTGGCCCCTCAGGACAAACCTTTCCTGGTGATCTTCCAGATTGACTTCAGCAGGTAAGTTGTATGCTTCTGATCTTCATGAATTTAAGCAGTGAAGAGCTATTTCTGAGGCTGGATAAAATAGTTGCTTATGAGGGGAATGAGAGGAGCTTAGAAAGTCGTGTGTGCCCTCTCCGCCATCTTGGCTCCACCCCTCCCCGCCCTAATAACTCAGTTTACTGCTTTTTAATCAAGGCAGAGCAATTAGCCTATGGCAAAGATGTCTCTATAACTTCTCTAGCCACAGAGATCACCCCTCCACCACTCCACCCACCACCCTGGTCTGCTCAGGATGTTAGTCTCTAATATATCTTTATGCAACTGTCCCAATTATAACCCCAAAGAACAATTATGACAGTGTAAATTTTTAGCTTAAGGCATTTGTGTGGTTTGTGTATTATCTTGGATAAAATATGTACTAATTCATTCAGCTTTTAAGCCTCTTGAAAATCTGTCTCCAGAGTTATTTCCCATCATTCCCATTCCATCACTACCCATGCAGACTGCTTTTTAGTTAATCTAATCTAATTACTATTTTTGTAAGAAACATTCAATTTCCAATCTTTTTGAATCTTGAACAATTTAAAGATATTAAAATAGTGATAAGAATTTTAGGGAAGAAATGGATTAGAAATTTTACACAATGAGTACATCTGTAGGAATTATCCTCTATATAAGTACCTAAATATAGTTGTCAAAACTGATCAGTAATAGGAATGTTATTGCTTGCTGAGAAATTCCATGCTGATTCCTAAAATGTCTCCTTTTTTATTTTCTCTGTATAAATTATTGGGAGTAGCTTTACTATCTTCTGATTCTCCCTCTGCTTCCTAGGTTACTCTGATCCTGAGATCTCCAAGTCTATTTTTGAGTCACAAAAGGTCTCATAGTTTCAATTACAAGCCAGCAGATACATGAGCTTGGAAAAACTTAGAAAGCATCATCATCAGAATATTACTCATTATTAAATGGTAACTAATGAGGGATAAAACACTTCACAAAATGAGTTTGGTAGTCATAGAACTACTACAATCTATACGAGTAGATGGATTACACATAAGATTAAAATAACTTCTTGTTGAAGTATTGAAGTAAGTGGAAGATTGCTAAATTTCACATTATTTGTTTCTGTTAAACTTTGCCCTATTAATTTCTTGCTAAATTAAAGTTTTATTTATACATTTTGTACTGCTTACCTCTGTATTTTTTTTCCTTACTGTGCAACAGCATCGGGGCATCTACCATGTGAAATACAACCTGGATTTAATTGTCCTAATTGGGCTTTGTAACTTCATAGTTCACTACCCATGGCTTTATCCTGTTCAGCAAACACTCTTTATATTCCACCATACATTTTCGTTTTCAGCAAATTTTGCAAAATAATATCCCGAAAGGATATCTCACAGCAAGTTCAATTCTTCTTGACCTACAAGTTTGCTAGTTATAACTTACATTTTTATTATCTGCTTACTTTCATCATTCATGTACATTTTTCTTTGAACTGTAAATGATAAAATTTTGGTTGTCAAAATGTTTGCAGCTGTTTGTTTTTTTAGTTATTGTTCAGTGAACTCACCTGTTTTTTGCTTCCTATTTAGCTAATCATAGGTATCAGGTTCTTTTTAATTTTCAATGCACAAACACTTTCCTTCTCAATTCATATTTGATTTTTTAAAAAATTCAATGGTATGAACTATTTAACATGACATTGCATATATTTCTATAAATATGTTTCTTAAGGAATTATGATTTTTTTTTGTTTGTTAATAATCACTAAACTTGTCTTAGTCAAACTAATAATCATCTTTTTTTTTTAAGAGAAGATGGAAGTTTTTGATTTTATAAGGTGTTAATATCAAATGTGACCTCACCTTCCTGCTAAATTCCATTGCTTTAATGCAGTTACCTTCTAGATAAAAGAGTCTGTTAATTAGATGTAAATATCATTTCCTAAGGTTATCCCTAAGAGTACACATGATGGAAAAAATACTCTTTCAATTTTCATATAATAAAACCCTTAAAACTCCAGTGTTATGTTGCAAATCTAGAAAATGAAAACTTCAAAATATTTTCTAAAAAAAGCTTTAATTCCCAAATAACCAATTAAGCTGACAATTTCAATTGTGGCTTTATAACCCATCTCTAATTAGTTTTGACTTGGAACTTTGGGTATTGAGAGATCTGAGAAGTACACATGAAGTGATTTTGCAAGAGGATGTAATGAAAATACTGCAATTAAATGGTGTAAATTTTGGTCATTTAAATCTGATTCAGCATGAATTGAAGTAAAGATGATAAAATGCATTTATGAAAATTATTAGTATTATTCCCATTTTTACAATTCTCAAGCAGTTTATTTTTAGTTAGAGTATGTTTGCTTTCTACATATATCTTTGACTCTTTGAATTGTGCCTTTGTTCTACTTCAAGGGATTTTGTGGACTGAAGCAGTTATCATATGCAGCTCATTACTTAACTTTAATTTACACTTAGAATATTTTGTGTTTCATTTAATATATTTTCTTTTCATCTAAATAATGAGAATATTGTGAATTTTGTGTACATATGAATTGTAAATAGTCAAGAAGAATGATTATGAATATAACATTATCATAACATATATCTAGCTTAATACAAACTAACACCACTCCTATAAACTCATGTTCTAATATTACAGCCATTTTCCCTTTCTTTTCAGAATATTTCTGCTATAGCTACAAATATTTGAATTGTTGATACTTTTCTAAGCATTTGATCTCTTTTGAATATTAATCTTGAAACCAATAAGTAGAGGCTAAGCAAGATATTAAGATTATATGAAAAGTAAAATTTTTGCAGAGAGAGAATGATAGTACAACAGTAACATGTGATATTTAATTAATATTTTAATGTTTATAATCTTATCTGAGTCTCACAACAATCCCCTGATGTAGATACAGTTTTCTCTATCTCACAGTGCTTAGTGTAGGCTTAGTGAGTCTATATGACTTATTCATGATCATACAATTAGTAACCAACAATATTTCAGAATTCATGTTAAGCACTACTTTCAAATTACCTTATATTCTTAATGCATACATTTGAATTAAGGTTCTGCATAGTATTCATAACAATTATGGCCTTTAATTTATGGCCTTTAATTTCTGTCTGCTTCAGTTCTATCATTCATAAAACCCAGTGTTGAGGATCCATGTTGACACACAGCCTTTTTGGAATGCTGTAACACCTGCTTTCTACTAAGGTGTTTCAAATACATTGTTTAGATTATGTTCAGGTTTGGGGGACCCTGTTTGTAATTAGGGAACCATTCTTTAAATTCTTTTCCCTATAGAGTGTCACATTCCCATATACCAAGTGTGATTTTATTTATTCTTTTTGTTGAAAATTTCTTCAAAAATGAGGCAGAAAGATGGATAGGTTAAAAAAGCACTCAATGTTCTGATGGACCTGGCCATCCTCAGCAATGAGATCAACCAAATCATTTCCAATGGAGCAGTAATGAACTGAACCACCTATGCCCAGAGAAAGAACTTTGGGAGATGACTAAAAACCATACATTGAATTATCAATTCCTATATTTATGCCCACATGCATTTTTTATTTCCTTCACAAGCTAATTGTACAATATTTCAGAGTCTGATTCTTTTTATACAGCAAAATAATGTTTTGGTCATGTATACTTATTGTGTATCTAATTTACATTTTAATGTATTTAACATCTACTGGTCATCCTGCCATCTAGGGGAGGGGGTGGAGGGTGGGAGGTGAAAAATTGGAACAAGAGATTTGGCAATTGTTAACGCTATAAAGTTATCCATGCATATAACCTGTGAATAAAAGGCTATTAAATAAAAAAAAAATAATTTCCCTTGGGAAAAAAAAGCACTCAATGTGCATAATATATTAGTGTTATATTTTTATTCTTTATACTTAGAGAATGTTAATCATAAAAAATTTCAAGTATGCATTAATTGCCTGGGATTTGCTAAGAACATAAGATTACTCTAATAAACTGCAGGGAATGTTCAACTTCATAAGAAAATAAATAATTTTAAGAAATAATAATTAGAATTTTTTTCATTTCACCTTAAAACCACACTTTCTAAAAAAAAAAAAAAACAAAAAAAAAACTGATTCTTGACTGTTAGTAAATTTTTGTGTAAGCCTTATTTTTTCTCTTGCAAAAATTCTCAATGTCACTAGTAAGCTCAAAAAAAAATGGGACTTGGGTCCTGTGGATCTCAGTAATTTACAATGTCACCTCCAATCTGGTCTTATACAATTCAAATTCACATTGGCCTAAGATCAGTAAAAAACAAAATAAAAGATACAGTCCAAACTCAATTTCAGTCTTGCCTAATCAGGACAAATGTTTTAAATGCAAATATCTGAAAAGAAGGGCTGAAAGAAGGAGGCCACTTTCCCATATATCAGCAGAGTATTTCTATAGGCAATAATGAGACTTTGTCATCATGCATTACAAGGTCCTTAGTGATGACTCTTTAGTGATGACTAGAAACTGATTTACTTCAATTTTTTACATGACTATTCAGATCTTGAAGTTAAAAGCTGAAGTATATTTTATGTTGAAGATTGGGAGGATGGTTTTTACTATTGGGCTATTTTATTTTATTTTATTTGTATTTAAAATAACAGGTTATTTTAAAAGAGACATTTTATAAAATTAAATTTAAACATTGAAGGAGGTCTCCAGAATCATCTCATATAAATGTCTTGAGAAAAATACAGTTATCAAGAGTTACAAGGATGTAAACATTTTAACATTTAGATAACATTGGGATTTTTTTCCCCTCTTTACCCTTTTATGCTTATCTTGAATTTAGAGATCTTTTAAATTTATCATTAATTTACTATTAATTTAATTTTAATTTAAAGATTCTTCTGTATTTAAAAATCATATTTTCTTTTTAGTTTTAGTCTTTTTAACAGAAATGACTGAAAATCCCCAATTTCATTGCACATCCACATTTTCTCCTGAAAGATAATGCTTAATTTTGCTAGTTGGTTGATTATTGGTTGTAGTCCAAGCTCCTTTGCCTTCTGGAAAATGGTCAAGTTTTAAATGTCGAAGCTGCTTGATCCTGAATAACCCTGATTCTGGCTCCTCAATATCTGAATTGTTTCTTTCTGGCTACTTGTAATATTTTTTCCTCAGTCTGATAATTCTGTAATTTAGCTACATATATCCTGTAGTTTTCATTTTGTTGTCTCTTTCAGGAGGTGATTGAAAGATTCTTTCAATGACTATGTTACCTTCTGGTTTTAAAATAACAGGATAGTTTTCTTTGATGATTTTTTGAAATATGTTCAGGCTTATTTGTTTATTTATTTTTGATCATTACTTTGAGGTAGTTCCATAATTCTTTGCCTCTCCAAGATATATTTTCTGTGTCAGTTATTTTACCAATGCAGTATTTTTTCTTCTATTTTTTCTTTAGATTTTTTCTTTTTTTCTTGATGCCTTATTTTATTATCAATTTACTTTTGTCCAATTCTAATTTTAATGAATTATTTTCTTCAATTAGTTTTTTAAAATTTCATTTTGCATTTGGCCAATTGTACTTCCCAAGGAATTGTTTTGTTCAATACATTTTCTCCCTCATTTCAACAATTATATTTTGGGGGAATTTTTTCTTTCATCAATTTCTGTCCTTCCTTTTTCATGATAGTGGCTTCCCCCACCGCCAAAAAAAAAAAAAAAAAAAAAAAAAAAAAAAAAAAAAATAAAAAAATAAAAAAATAAAAACAAGAACAAAACAAAACAAAACCTTTCACAGTTTTCATTATTTGCTCTCATTTCTTTCCACTATTTTCTTCTATCTGTCTTTGAAGATTCTTTTTGAGCTCTTCCAAGAAAATCTTTTGAATGTGAGACCATTTTCTATCTAGCCTTCAGGTTTCACACTTAAGCAATTTATCTCTTCTGTCTTCTGAATTTGTGTTTCATTAGTAATAAAATCATACTCCAGATGAAGGATCTATGTATATATGTATACATGTGTGAGTGTGTGTGGGAGTATATATATATATATATATATATATATATATATATATATATATATATATATATATATAAATACATATATGTGCATGTCTTTATATAACTATGAATATATCCATCTCTATCTCTTTATTTTTCTCTCTCCTTCACATAAACAGACACACACACATACACACAGAGAAAGAGATATACATGTGTATGTGAATGTATTTATATCAAACATTCAGAAACATATAAATTATATATAGATACATATATATATATATATATATATATATGTATGTATCTATATACACACACATCATGGAGATGGAACTATATTTCATAATGTAGTTGTTCTTAAAATAAATATCGGTACCCCCATTAGGATGTAATCTATTTTAAGAATAGTTTTTTCTTTCCTCTTTTTTCTTTTTGCATTGCCAGGTATTGACATAAAGGTAATGTTTCACAAATTCTTATTAATTGATTAAATTTAGTTATTTTTCATCCTACTAGTTCCTGAAATCACCCTGCTGCTCATTTCTTTTTTCTTTCTTTTTCTCTTTTTCTCTTTTTCCCTCCCTTCCTTCGTCACTTCAGGACTAGTGACTGAAACTATAACTTCATTATATAGGGAATTGTTAGTTGAGTAAACAATCTCTATAAATGTAAGTCTGAATCTTGTTGCAAGCTAGTCATGGAATATTTTTATATATTTTATTTATTTTATTAAATATTCCCAATTGCATGTAAATATTTAATCATTCATTTAAAAAATGAGATTGAAATTTTCTTCCTCCCTCTCCCCCAATCATTGGAAATCAGAGTTGCGTAGGAAATGTAAATGTAAAGTGATTTCATGAATGAGTTGTTACATAGAGTGTATAAACAAAAACCACGTGAGTTCAAAATAGAATGCAAATTGAGGTCTCTTATTTATCACTTTATCAACTAGGAAAAAAATAACAAAATTTATTTGGAAGGACAAAAGCTCAGGGATATGAAGGGAATCATTAGGGGAAAAAATCTGAAAGAAGTGAGTATAGTCATAACAAATCACAAACTGTATAATTCAAATAATCAAGTCAATCTGACATAATTGCATGTTAAGAAATAGAATGGTTGATCAGTATGTATTCTACTGAATGTATTAGGTACCAATTACATTGTAGCAAATGGCCATCTAGTAATCTAATATTTGATAAATCCAAAGATCCAAGCCTTTGGAACCAAAAGCCTTTGTCATCTGACAAAACTTCTGGGAAATATACAAAATCTTATGGAAGAAACTAGTAATAGACCAACATCTCAAACTGTATTCCAAGATAAGTTCAAAATGGATATGATTTGCACATACTGCTGTTGGTCTATATCCTTCCAATTTTTTTAATAAAGGAAGTGATATATTTGTACAAAAATTATATATAGTACCTCTTTTTTTTGGTGGGTAAAAATTGAAAATCAAAGAAATATCTACTATTGGGGAATGGTTAAGTAAACTGTGGTATATGATTACATTGGAATATTATTGTGCTATAAAAAATGAGAAGCAGCAGCAGGTAGGTGATATAGGAGATAGAGTGCTGGCCTTGGAGAAAGAAGGACCTGAGTTGTAATCCAGATCCATATACTTACCAGCTATGTGATCCTGGTCAATTCACAAAGAAGAAGGAAAAAGAGGGAAAGGAGGAAAGGAAGAAGAGGAAAGGAAGAAGAGGAAAGAAGAAGAAGAAGAAGAAGGAGGAGGAGGAGGAGGAAGAGGAGGAGGAGGAGAAGGAGGAGGAGGAGGAGGAGGAAGAGAAGTGTTAAGAGACAGGTCAATTCTCTGAGAGCCTCCACAGCTGCAAATCATTATATCTGAAGGAGTGGCAAGGCAACCTTTGCTGACACAGATGTTGCAGACTGGGAATGAGATAAATTGGAGGCAGAGGGAAGAAGAGAGAGGTCAGACAATGGCAACAGTCTCTCAGTCAGAGAAGTCAAAGAACAGCAACTGCCTCTCAGCCTCCTTGTACCATTCTCTAACAGGAGGAGATCCATTTTGGGTTGAAGCCACTCTCAGGTGTCTCCCATGTATTCCAACATCTCTCCCATATATTCCCACAGAGAAGAAGGAATGGGGAAGGAGGAGGAGAAGAAGAGGAGAAAGAAGAGGAGAAGGACAAGGAGGAAGATAAGGAGGAAGAGGAGGAGGAGGAGGAGAGAAGGAAGAAGAGGAGGAGGAGGAGGAGAAGGAAGAGAAAGGAGGAAGAGAAAGAAAGGAGGAGGAAGAAGAAGAAGATGAAGAGGACAAGAGGACAAAGGAAAAGAAAAGGGAGAGAGAGAGAAAAGGAGGGAGAGAAGGAAGGAGCTAGGGAATAAAAGAAAAAGAAATAACAAGCAGGGTGATTTCAGAAAAAGCTGGAAAGATTTATACTAACTGATGCATATTAAGTGCAAATTCAAGAGAATGTTATATACTATAATATTGTTCACTGAAGAACTGTGAATGACTTAGCTTCTCTCAATAATACAATGATCTAAGATAAACTCATAAGGAGTGTTGATGAAGCATACTATCTGGCTTGGGAGAAACAACTGATATTGTTTGAATACAGAATAAAGCATGCTAATTTCCCCTTCCTTTCATTGTTTAAATCAAATGTTCTTGTACAAGAATACTAATCTGGGCATGTTTTACATAATTGCACATGCACAACATATCTGATTGCTTGCCATATCAGTGAAAGGTATTCCAGAGAGGGAGGAAAATATAACATTTGGAACTCAGAATGAAATAAAATGTTAAAAAAAATTGAGAGGAAAAGAAATAAATTTGAATATAGTTTGGAGGGGGAAAAAAGAGTAGCTCTATGCACTATTCTATAATGCCTAACAGTTCCCATAGTAAAATCTGAACTTGTGTCTATTGGTTATTTTTTTGCTTTATTTTTAAAAGAATGTTATTTGGCTTATTTTATTTTTCTTCTATTTCTCAAGTTGAATTCTTACCCAACTTTTAAAATCTACTTCAAATCTTACTTCTTCTATGAAGGTTTGATGGATTCTAATAGCCAATAATAATCTTCTCTCAAGTACCAACACATGTTTAACAATTTTACAAAGTAATCACCATGTAATATATTATCTTATAGTTAATTTTTTTTCTTTCCATACTATTACACAATAATCTTGATGAGAGCATTTCTTTTATCCAAAATCATTCTACTCCCTAATGAGAAGCACATTACTTTCTACCCAATAGTGACTTTAAAAAGAAGCTTGCAGAATATATTTTAATTGACATCAATTAATATATTATTTGACTAAATCAATGAGCTGTCCTTTTAGCTCCATGTTTAAATCAAACAATTTTTATTTTAATCCAAACTTTATCCCCTTCAATGTGTCTCACAAAACCAATCTCTTAAGTAACTATAACATTCATGGAGTAATCTCTACTGTATTGTGGAGCTCAAAACACAGCCATAAAATATCATCTGTTCATAGCCATATTTGGAGGAACTCACCATTAATAGGGAATGAGTTGTGGACTCTACATATGGTATTTTGCAAAGCACTGGTGAATAATTTAAATAAGCATCTGTTTCCCTGATTTTGATGCAGTTGATGATAATGCTCAGTGGGTCATTAAACAATTATATCTGTCACTTACAGCTGCCATAGATTCTTTGATGATTTTCACATCAACCTGGAAATTTTCTGAGAACACACTTCAATGTGTTATTTTGTTTCCCTCAATATATTTGTAATCAATAAATAATACGTGTATTCATTTTATAAAGTTTAAAATTTGTTTGGAAAAAACACATTTTAATTTTTCCAAAGCTTATTTCCTTATAGTGCAGTCATAATTTAATGTTAACATCATAGCACTATAAGCTGTTTTCAACTATAGATCACATTTTGTCTAAAGCCTTACTTGATATGGACTTGCCATGTGGAGTATCAGTATTTTTATGGTTCGGTAAATTTTTATAACATTATTTAGAAGATTATCTTCAAGATAAATCAAGAAAAAATAACATAGAAATTGTTGGATTACCTGAAATCCACAATAAAAAAGCTTAGATGCCATATTTCAAAATTTTTCAAAGGAAAAGTGCATAATATTTTAGATTCAGAAGATAAAATAGAAAATAAAAGAAACTACCAATAACCTCTTCAAAGAGATTCCAAAATGAAAGCTTCCAGGAATATTTTATCCAAATTCCAGAGCTCTTAGAACAAAGAAAAATATTCAAGTAGCCAGAAAGAAACCGTCAAACATTGTGGAGCCAGTCAGTTTTACACAAGATTTAGTAGCTTTCATGCTAAAAGAGTGGAGGACTTGGAATGTGATATTTCAAAATGCAAAGGTGCTAAGATTGTAATCAAGAATAATCTACTTGGCAAAACCAAATATAATTCCTCAGGGGAAAAAATAAACATTTGGTTAAATAGAGGAATTCCATGCATAATTTATTTTATTCAAAAGGATGAAGCCCAGGGTGACTTCTTCTGGAAATATGAACTAATCCATACTGGACAAAATATGGACATTGAATAATAGAGAGAATTTAAATGCTTTTTGTAAAGAAAACCAAAATATAAGAAAATATTTTATCAAAAATATCATGAAATGCTGAAGTGCAAAAGTAATATATAGATGCAATATAAAAAAAAATTAACAGCAACGAAGTAAAAACAAACTTGTTTTAAGGATACTCAGATGCAGGTGAAAATTTGTATATTTACAACTGAAGAGAGCCTGGGAAAAATGCATGGACAGAACCTGGTTACTCTCTGCAAGTGTGTGTGTGTGTGTGTGTGTGTGTGTGTGTGTGTGTGTGTGTGTGTGTGTGTGTTTTCTGAGACTATATTATAATAAAGCAAAGTAGATGAATTGTTGCAGGGAAAGCATGTGAAAAAAAGCAGTGAGTGATGTGCCCAAACTAAAATAAAGGTCAATAATGAAGGTTTGGTCTGTGATCTCAGACAGAGATGAATCTTTAGGAGAGTAAGCAAGGAGGGGGAGGGAAAGATTGAAAAGTAGAGGAAAGGAAAGAGATCTTTTGATGACAGAGAGAGGGTTTTACTGATAAATGTTCCTGAATGTGAAAAAGGGATGGTCACTGAAGGAAGATAAGGACATTACATTACATAAGACTTGGAAGATTTCATGCTTGAAAAATCTTCTTGCCCTCTATGGGGAGAAGGAGTTTGAACACTTGAGAGCAGACAAATGGCAACTGGAAGAGTGGAAAAGCATGGAATCAAGGAGGAAATCTCTAAAAACAGTGCAGGGGAAAAAGTCAGTAAGAGTCAGTTTAGACCAAAAATGAGTTGCACATTCAGGAGCTTGGTGGAAGGAGGGACCTACCATAGGGAAGTGTTCTCTTATTGCAACCATACCAATTGACATCATTCTGGAAGTGAGACATGAGAAAAAGGGAAAATTCATATGGCAAGCCCTATAAAGTGGCAGAAAGAAGATAGGTAGAGCTTAGAATGCAAAGGTTGGAAACTTTTATTACATGAAGAATACAGAGAAAAGAGAGTCCATATTATAATAGGAGTCATAAAATCAGTGAATGTGGGTCCAGAGTAAATAGAAAAAAACAAAACAAAACAGATAGCATAGCAAGTGAGTAAAAAAAATCTTTGAATGATATAAAAAAGAAATTTAAAGGTTGAGGAAAAGGACTAAATGAAGTAAAAAAGAGCAAAAAAGAATGTGAAATTATAAGATGGGAACAGGAATAAGGAAAGGAGAGCCAATGAAAACCGGGTCTCCTTTAAAAAAAAGAATAAAGTAAATTAGCTAAAATAACATAATATAGAATAAATTTGAAAAGCTTCCACATAGATTAATAACAATGTATCTAACAAAGGAAGGGAAGTGGGTGAATAGGTTAAATATCATTGTATCAAACACCAGCTTTATATATCATACATATATACATACACATATATTTATGTAAATATCTCTGTGTCTGACTATTAGTCATTCTTCAATAGATAAATGGTCAAAGGATATGAACAAATAATCCTCAAGATAATTGCAAAGTGCTCACAACCATATGAAAAATAAATTATTCGAATCACTAATTTGTGATTAGTGTGAAAAATTTAAAACAAAACATACTTGAAGTTTTTCCTTGCTCTAAGTTAATTGGCAAAAATAACCAAAAAATGCTGCAATGTTGGATGGGTTGTGGACAATTAGACATACTAATACATTGTCAGTGGAGCTATCCATTTTGGAAAGCAATTTGGGATTTTGTGAATAAAGTAATTAAAGTGTTGATATGTTTTAAATTAGACCCATCACTACTAAGCTTATGCTCCAAGAAAACCACTTATTAGAAAAAAAATAAGAATAAAAAACAAAAGCCCTCATTTACTCCAAAATACAGTAACACTTTGTGTTATAGTTTAGAATTGAAAACAAAGCAGATACCCATCACTTGAGGAATGGCTGAAGATAGTGGTATGTAAATAATGTAGTCTAAGAGAGTATTGGCATATATTGAAGCCTAGCAACCTCTATGAATTGATGATGCAAAGTGAAGTAATGTTGAACAATATATGCAATCACAACAAAAATGTAAATTGAAATGATACACTAAAAAGTCTAAAGTATGTAGCAAATTATAATAATCAAAAGAGACTCTTCAAATGAAGAGTCATGAGAAGCCACTGCCAACCTTCCCTTTCTTGGAGGGGGAAATTGGACAGATAATACATTTTACACATGTTTTCAGGGTTTTAAATAAATTGATAAGTTGTGCTGACTTTCCTAACCCCTTCAATAAAAATTCTAAGATAATAAGGCATGATTCCTGGGATACAGAAAATAGCATTATATGGGACAAAATGGTTGCACATGGACAATTATTTATCAAAACAAAATAGTTAAAAAAATAACATAAGACTAAAAAGTATAGTGAAGGATAAAGCAAACAAGAAAACAAAAATGTGGTAGAGGAGAAATGGTGAGTTTTTAGATTGTCTATTTTTGTAATAATATTTTACATTTATGTAACAATTTAAATTTATAATCAACAGATATTGTAAATGTAATATGCAAACAAGTTACATTTTATATAATATATGTAAGTAAATTATATGTATAACTTTGTGTTTTGCAAAATACTTTGAATGCATTATCATCCAATGTCTTTAATAATGCCCTGATATAATTTTTAAAATCTTCATTTAACATGTAATGAAACAAAGAGGGTTATGCTTGCTTATAGTCACAGTTCATAACTGTCAGAGATACAATTGGAACTAAAGTCACTCCTATTTCAGAATGTGACTTCTCTTTTTTCCCCTCCTGGCTTCATGCAAGGACTAAGAGATAACTACATCAGAATCATTATTTTTTGAACCCCAGGTCAGCACTCTTTCCTCTAACCTACACTGTTTTTAATATAAAATATGTGATTAGTTCAGGTAGATATTTATTCAATTTATTTTTTGAATCCAATACAAATCTTTTCTCATGTTATAAAGAATGCAGAAAGACGACAGAAGATAGTTTCTTAGAAGCAGCACTATTAAAAGTAAATTAAATTGATGCCTTACATTGTAAATCATATGGGGAAAAGAATAAACAAAAATAATTAAAATTTTAAATGTTTTAATTGTGACAAAGAAAAACT
Source organism: Dasyurus viverrinus (assembly GCA_020854095.1). Classification (NCBI taxonomy): domain Eukaryota; kingdom Metazoa; phylum Chordata; class Mammalia; order Dasyuromorphia; family Dasyuridae; genus Dasyurus; species Dasyurus viverrinus. The sequence goes on along the minus strand of CM036997.1, from coordinate 433,090,117 downwards.
GGTTCCTTGATGCTTTCAATTTCAAGACAACCTATATATGGTCATACCCTTTACTTTTATGTTTCTAGTTGCAGGGGAAAGGAGGATTATAGTCTCAGGGAGCTGAGTGGAGCTGTAATCAGCAAGGAATTACTTATTTCAAGGCAGGCTGGAAAAGAGGATAGTCACATAAATTATTCTCTAGGCACAGATCATGACTGGCAGCTGAGACAGAAGCTATAGAGACTTCAATACCAAGCTTACTTAAAGCTTCAAGGTCTGACAGATACACGCCTATAGAGGCAGCATGACATAACAATGAATAATAAAGGGAGCTACTCAGAATGACCTGAGGTACTTCACCTTGAAGACACATCAGTATTATGATTATAGGAAAGTCTCCTAAATCTCAGTGTTTTAATCAACTTTCTAAAACTCTAAACTACACAAGAGTTACTTATGTGCCCTGGAAGAAAGTGTCCTCACTGGGACATTCCTTAGCTTAATGAAATTATATATTTTGACCAAAAAATGAACTAGTCAGATAGATTGATCACTTTTACTTTTGTTTGTGTTTCTTTTTTAATAATAATATCCTAAAAGTGTGTATTTTATTTTTAATGTTCTTTTCCTTTTAAATTTTGAATTTCAAATTCCCTCCCTTATTTTACACATGCCCCAACCACTGAGAAGATATACACTATGATATAATTTAGACATGAGAAATTATACAAAACATTTCCAAATAAATCATGTTTTATTTTTAAAAAGCACAATCAAACCAATTAGGGAAAAAATGTTTTAATTTGCACTATATTTCATTTGTTCTTTCTGAATGTGTATAACATTTTTTCAATATGGAATTTTGGAATTATCCTGGATCATTTAATTGACTCATCTATCTACTATTTACTATCTACTAGTCTACTATGCACAATAATCTCTTTATTCTTCTCATATCAGTTAGCATCAGTTTATATTATTCTTATTATGTTGTTTTTCTTGAAAGCATCCACCTCATTATTTGTTGTAGAACAAGTAGTTCATTCAAATGTCACGACCTGTTCAATCATTCCTCAATTGGTGAGATTTCCTTCAATTTCTAATTCTTTTGCACCACTAAAAGAGCTGCAATAAATATTTTATTTCATATAGGTCTTTTTATTTTCTGGGTTTTTTTACTTCTTTGGGTTATAGGCTTTTTAGTGGTATTGCTGGATAAAAGGGTATGCAAATTTGTATAGTACTTTGGGCATAGTTACATATATAATAATAAAGTCTGAAATAGAATCTATTATGGTTCAGGTGAAGTAAAAAAGCAGGGGTATCCATCCTGATCTCAGATTAAGCAAAAGCAAAAATTGATCTAATTAAAAGGTATAAGGGAAGAAACAATGTCTTGTTAAAGGGTACCGTAGATAATAATGCAATAACAATACTAAATATACATATACAACAAGTGGCATAGCATGGAAATTCTGAAAGGAGATGTTAAAAGAGTTGCAAGAAGAGACAACAAAACTATAAGAATGCGAGATTTCAACCTTGCTCTCTCTGAACTAAATAAATCAAACTGATGGAAGAAAGGGATTACAATCGGGGAGTATAGAGTTGCAAGCAGCTGGGACTACAGAGATATTTCAGTGATCAATTCCACTGAGTTAACACCTTGTTTCAAGTATATTTCTCCAGAGTTCCTGCTCTCTACATGGAACCACAAAATAAATAAAAAAGAAGTTAAAGAAGTTAAACTAGAAAAGTTAGGTATGATAGATCTATGGAGAAAATTGAATAGAGATAGAAAGGAGTACACTTTCTTCTTGGCAGTTCATGGAACCTATATAAAAATTATATAAAAATTGATCATATGTTAGGATCTGATCATATATTAGGATCAATATATTAGGAAAATATACCAAAGAGAAATTGGAAAGGAAACAATTTCATTCTAATGAATGAATGGGTGAAATAGTAAATCATAGACACAATTAATATTTTCATCCAAGAGAATGACAATTAAGAGACAACAGACCAAAATTTGTGGGATGAAGCCAAGACAGTAATAGGGGGAAAACATATCTTTAGAGGCTTACTTGAATAAAACAGAGAATAAATAAATCAATGAATTGGCCTTGAACTAAAAAAAAAAAAACTAGAAAAAGGACAAATTAAAAAACCCAATCAAATAGCAAACTTGAAATACTACAAATAAAAGGAAAGATTAATTAAATTGAAAGTAAAAACACTATTGAATGAATAAATAAAACTAAGTGTTGGTTTTATTTAAAAACACCACACAATAGATAAACTTTTAGTTCATTTGATTTGAAAAATGATTGAAAATAAAATTGCTTGTCTCAAAAATGAAAAGGGAAAAGTTTCCATCAATAAAAAGGAAATTAAAACAATGATTAGGAGTTACTTTGCCCAAATTTATGCCAATAAATTTGATAACCTAAATGAAGTGGAAGAATATCCACAAAAATATAGCTTCTCCAGATTAATAGAAGAGGAAATAAATTACTTAAATCGTCCCATTTTAGTGATAGAAATTGAACAAGTTATTAATCAAGTTCCTAAGAAAAAATTTCCAAAACCAGATGGATTTACATGTGAATTATGCCAAACATTAAAGTTCGATCAATTCCAATATTATATAAATTATTTGAAAAGAATAGGAAAAGAAGAAGTCCCACCAAATTCATTTTATGACACATACATGGTACTGATAGCTAAATTAGTTAGAATCAAAACAAAGAAAGAAAATTATAAACCAAACTCCGTAATGGATCCATTGATGCAAAATAACAAACAAACAAAAAAAAAAAAAACCCTTTAATAAAATATTAGCACCAAGATTACATAAAGTTATCCACAGGATAATTCATTAAGATCAGGTAGTATTTATACCAGGAATGCAGGGCTAGTTCAATATTAGGAAATTTTGGTCAATTCTCTATATGTTTTAGAAATGAGGCCATTATTAGAACGTTTGAATGTAAAATGTTTCCCCAGTTTATTCCATCCCTTCTAATCTTGTCTGAATTAGGTTTGATTGTACAAAGATTTAGTTGATTCTCTCTGGTTCTCTAAGTACACCATCATATCATCAGCAGAGTAATAATTTGGTTCCCTCATTAATAACTCCACCTCCTTTAATCACTTTTTCTCCTCTTATAACCAAAGCTAACATTTCTAATACAATATTGAATAGTAATGGTGACGGCGGGCAATCTTGGTTCACCCCTGATTTTATTGGGAATGATTTCGGTTTATCTCTATTACATATGATGTTTACTAATGGTTTTAAATAAATGATATTTACTATCTTAATGAAAAATCCATTTATTCCCAAACTCTCTAGTATTTTTAATTAGAATGGAGGTTGGATTTTATCAAATGCTTTTTTTATCTATTTAGATAATATATTCTTGTTAATTTGGTTATTGATATAGTCAATTAGGCTAATAGTGTTCCTAATATTGAACCAGCCCAGCATTCCTGGTATAAATCCTACTTGGTCATGGTATATTTTTCTGGGGATAACTTGCTGTAATCTCTTTGCTAATATTTTATTTAAGATTTTTGCATCAATATTCATTAGGGAGATTGGTCTATAATTTTCTTTCTCTATTTTCAACCTACCTATTATAGGTAACAGTATCATGTCTGTGTCATAAAAGTAATGTAGTAGGTGTGCTTCATTCCCTATTTTTTCAGATAGTTTTTATATTATTGGAGTTAATTTTTCTTTAAATAATTGGTAGAATTTCTGATGGACCTGGCCATCCTCAGCAATGAGATCAACCAAATCATTTTCAATGGAGCAGTAATGAACTGAACCAGCTATGCCCAGAGAAAGAACTCTTGGAGATGACTAAAAACCATCACATTGAATTCCCAATCCCTATATTTTGCCCACCTACATTTTCGATTTCCTTCACAAGCTAATTGTACAATATTTCAGAGTTTGATTCTTTTTGTACAGCAAAATAACAGTTTGGTCATGTATACTTATTGTGTATCTAATTTATATTTTAATATATTTAACATCTACTGGTCATCCTGCCATCTGGGGGAGGGGGTGGAGGGTAAGAGGTGAAAAATTGGAACAAGAGGTTTGGCAATTGTTAATGCTGTAAAATTACCCATACATATAACCTGTAAATAAAAGTCTATTAAATAAAAAAATAAAATAAAATAAAAATAAATGATTGGTAGAATTTACATGTAAATCCCTCTAGGCCTTGGGATTATTTCTTAGGGATTTCCTTAAAATCTTATTATATTCATATTTCTAAAATGGGACTATTGAAGCAATTTATTTCCTCCCTGTTAATCTGGGCAATCTATATTTTTGTTGGTATTTCTTCATTTCACTTAGGTTACCAAATTTATTAGCATAAATTGGGCAAACTAATTCCCAATCATTGTTCTAATTTCCTCTTCATTGGTGGAAAATTCTCACTTTTCATTTTTGAGTCTAACAATTTGATTTTACTCTTTTTTTCCTTTTCTAATCAAATTTAATAAACGTTTATCTCTTTTGTTTTTTTTCCTAAAACCAAATCTTAATTTCATTTATGAATTCAATAATATTTTTTACTTTCAATTTTATTAATCTTTTCTTTTATTTATAGAATTTCAAGTTTGGTATTTGATTGGGAGTTAATTTGCTCTTTTCCTAGTTTTTTTAGTTGCAAGCCAAATTCATTGGTTTCCTCTTTCTCTATTTTATGGAAGTATCTAGAGATGTAAAATTTTTCCTTATTACTGCTTTTGGCTGCACCCTATAAATTTTGGTATGTTGTCTCATTATTGTCCTTCTCTTGAATGAAGTTATTGATTGTGTCTACAATTTGCTATTTCACCCATTCATTTTTCTTCTTTTTTTTAAATTTAAACTTTTTTATTTACAAATCATGTGCATGGGTAATTCTTCCAATATTGATCTTTGCATAACCTTTTGTTTCAAATTTTTCCCTTCTTTCTCCCACCCCCTCCCCAAGCTGGCAGGTATTCTAATACATGTTAAATATGTTAAAATACATGTTAGATCTGATATATGTATACTTATTTATACAATTATCTTGTTGTGCAAGAAAAATCAGATTAAGAAGGAAGAAAAAGGAAAATTGATAAAGAAAACACAATGCAAGCAAATATCAATAGAGTGAGAATGTTATGTTGTGTTCCATATTCTGTTCCCACAGTTACCTTTTTTCCTTCTCTAGTTTATGCAAATAAGCATCTAGAGAGAGAAAATTTCCCCTTATCACTTTAACTACATCCCACAAATTTTGGTATGTTGTCTCATTATTGTCATTCTCTTGGATGAAATTATTGATTGTGTCTATTATTTGCTATTTCATCCATTCATTCTTTAGGATGAGATTATTTAGTTTCCAATTTCTTTTTTGGTCTATTTCCCCTGACCCTTTATTGAATGTAATTTTTATTACATCGTGATCTGAAAAAAAATGCATTTACTATTTTTGCCTTTTTGCATGTTATTTTGAGGTCTTTATTTCCTAATATATAATCAATTTTGTATAAGTTTTATGGACTTCTGAGAAGAAAGTGCACTCCTTTCTTTCTCAATTAACTTTTCTCCAAAGATGTCATATGTAGCTATTCTTTAACTTCTTTCTTATTTATTTTGTTGTTTGATGTATCTAGTTCTCAGAGGGCAAGAGTGAGATCTCACACTATTATAGTTTTGCTGTCTATTTTTTCTTGTAATTCTCTTAACTTCTCATTTAGGGACTTAGATGCTATACCACTTGGTGCATTTTTGTTTAATATTGATATTGCTTCATTATCTATGGTATCCTTTAGCAATATATAGTTTTCTTCCTTATCTCTTTTAAATAGATAATTTTTTTGCTCTTCTTAATCTGAGATCAGGATAGCTACTCCTGTTTTTGTTGTTGTTGTTGTTGTTGTTGTTTGCTTGTTTATTTGTTTTCTTCACCTGAAGCATAATAGATTCTGCTCTAGCCTTTTACCCTTACTCTGTATGTATTCCTCTGATTTAAATGTGTTTTTAATCCAACGCATTAGAGAATACTGGCTTTTAATCCATTATTATCTGTTATTCATTTCTGTTTATGAGAGAGTTCACCCCATTCACACTTACGGTTAAAATTACTAATTCTGTATTTCCTGCCATCATATTTTTTTCTTTTCTTTTCCCCTTTCCCTCCTCCCCTATATTTAACTTAACAGCACCACTTGCCTCAAGCAGCTCTCCCTCTTTAGAGTTCCTCCTCTTTTCTTATACCTTGCTCCTATCATTTCTGTTTTTCCCTTCTATCTAGCCTACCCCTTACCTTTTTCCCTTTCCATTCCCTCTGTACAATAAGGTGAGAGAAGTTTCACTGTAAATCAAATATGTCTAATATTCTCTCTTTGAGCCAGATCTGATGAGAGTAGGATTCACAAAATGTTCATCCTCCTCCCTTCTTTCCCTCAATTAAAACAGGTTTTCTTTGCCTCTTTGTGAAATGTAATTTTTCTCATTTTACCCCCACTTTCCACTTTTTCTGGTACAATCCCCTTTCCACCTCTACTTTCTTTTTTTATATTATGCCAGTAAAACCAAATTATACATGCACTCTCCATTTATACCCATAACTAATTACAGTTCTCAAGGGTTCTTTTTTAACTTTTTATGCTTCTCTTGACTCTTATATTTGAAAGTCAAATATTTTATTTAACTCTTGTCTTTTCATCAAAAGTAAATGGAATTCACCTGTTTCACAGAATGCTCAATTTAGCAGGGTAGTTTGTTCCTGGCTGCATTCCAAGTTCCTTTGCCTTTCAGAATATTAGATTGATCCTTTGATCCTTTAAATTGCAAGTTGCTAGATCCTTGGTAATCCTTATTGTGGCTCCTTGGTGTTTGAATGTTTTTTTCTTCCTGCTTGTAATATTTTTTCATTGGTGTGATAGTTCTTAAATTTAGCCATGATATTCCTTGAATTTTTAATTTTGGGTTATCTTCCAGGAGATGTTTGGTGAATTCTTTCAATGGTTATATTACCTTCTGATTCTATGACATCAGGGTAGTTCTCTGATAATTTCCTGAGAAATTATCTTTTAGGCTTTTTTTATCTTCATTATTTTCAGGTACTCCAATAATCCTTAGATTATCTCTACCAGAACTATTTTCCAGGCCAGTTGTTTTCCCAAGTAGGTATTTTAAATTTTTTTCTTTTTTGGGGGAGGCACTTTTCTTGGTTGATTTTTGATGTCTCCTTGAGTCATCCATTTCCATTTATTCAGTTATGATTTTTAGTAAATTATTTTCTTCATTTCCTTTTTTAAACTTCTTTTTGTATTTCTCCAAATGGGTTTTTAAATGAGTTGTTTTGTTCTACAGATTTTTTTCCATTTCACAAACTGTTTTCCTGGGAGTTATTTATCTTTTCAATTTCAAGTTCTGTTTTTCAAGGAGTTGTTTTCATTTTCAATTTGTCATATCTCTCTTTTTATGAGTTATATGCATTCTTTCAACGTTTTCATTTCCTGTCTTCATTTTTCTTCTAGCTATCTCTTAAGATCCTTTTAAATTTCTTCTAGGAGAGCCTTTTGTTGGACCAATTTATATCACCTTTTGGGGGTTCATCGGGAGGCAATCTGCTTTTAGTCTTCTCAGGGTTTGAAATCTGTTCTCATTCACCATAAAAATTATCTATGTTTAGAGTTCTCTTTGCTTTTTTACTCATTTGAAAAAAAAAGAGTTGTTTTTTTTATTATTTGTTTCTATTATAATAACTTTTTATTGAGAGAACCCATGCCAAGGTAGTTTTTTACAACATTATCCCTTGCACTCACTTCTGTTCCAATTTTTTCCCTCTCTCCCTCCACCCTCTCCCCTAGATGGCAAGCAGTCCTATATATGTTGAATATGTCCTAAATACAATATATGTGTGCAGAACCAAACAGTTCCCTTGTTGCACAGGGAGAACTGGATTCAGAAGGTAAAAATAACCTGGGAAGAAAAACAAAAATGCAAACAGTTTACATTCATTTTCCAGTGTTCTTTCTTTGGGTGTAGTTGCTTCTGTCCATCATTGATCAATTGAAACTGAATTAGGTCTCTTCCTCTCTGTATTCATTCTGCTGGTCATTTCTTGTAGATCAATAATATTCCATAACTTTCATAGACCACAATTTACCCAACCATTCTCCAATTAATGGGTATCCATTCATTTTCCAGTTTCTAGACACTACAAACAGGGCTGCCACAAACATTTTGGCACATACAGGTCACTTTCCCTTCTTTAGTATCTCCTTCGAGTATAAGCCCAATAGCACTGCTGAGTCAAAGGTATGCACAGTTTGATAACTTTTTGGGCAGAATTCTCAAAAGTTAAGATCTTTGGGTTTGTCAAACACTAGATTGCTATAGTTGACTATTTTGTCTTGTGAACCTAACCTATTCCACTTATCAACTAATCTATTTCTTAGCCAATACCAAATGGTTTTGGTGATTGCTGCTTTGTAATATAGTTTTAGATCAGGTACAGCTAGGCCACCTTCATTTGAATTTTTTTTCATTAATTTCCTTGAGATTCTCCACCTTTTATTATTCCATATGAATTTTGTTGTTATTTGTTCTAGATCATTAAAATATTTTCTTGGAAGTCTGATTGGTATAGCACTAAATAAATAGATTAGTTTAGGGAATATTGTGATCTTTATTACATTCGCTCGGCCTATCCAAGAGCAAAATTTTCTCTTGGAAATTCTTGGAATAATATTTTTCCTATTATTTAACTCTGACTTTATTTGTGTGGAAAGTTTTTTGTAATTTTGCTCATATAATTCCTGACTTTCCTTTGGTATATAGATTCCCAAATATTTTATGCTGTCAACAGTTATTTTGAATGGAATTTCATTTTGTATCTCTTGCTGTTGAATTTTGTTGGTGATGTATAAAAATGCTGAGTATTTATGGGGATTTATTTTATACCCTGCAACTTTGCTAAAGTTATGAATTATTTCTTATAGCTTTTTAGTAGAATCTCTGGGGTTCTCTAAGTATACCATCATATCATCTGCAAAGAGTGATAGTTTGGTTTCCTCATTACCAACTCTAATTCCTTTAATCTCTTTCTCAACTCATTGCTGAAGCTAGCGTTTCTAATAAAATATCAAATAATAATGGTGATAGTGGAAAACCTTGCTTCATTCCAGATCTTACTGGGAAAAGTTCTAGTTTTTCCCCATTGCATATGATGCTTACTAATGGTTTTAAATATATGCTCCTGACTATTTCAAGAAAAAGTCCATTTATTCGTATACTCTCAAGTGTTTATATTAGGAATGGATGCTGGATTTTATGAAATGCTCTTTCTGCATTAATTGAGATGATCATATGGTTTTTCTTACTTTGGTTATTGATGTAGTCAATTATGCTAATAGTTTTTCTAATATTGGACCAGCCTGCATTCCTGTTATAAATCCTACTTGGTCATAGTGTATTATTCTGGGGATAATTTTCTGTAATCTTTTTGATAATGTTTTATTTAAGATTTTAGCATCAATATTCATTAGGGAGATTGGTCTATAATTTTCTTTCTCTGTTTTCAGCCTACCTGGTTTAGGTATCAGTACCATGTCTGTGTTGTAAAAGGAGTTTGGTAGGACTCCTTCAATCCCCATTTTTTTCAAATAGTTTACATAGCATTGGAGTTAATTGTTCTTTAAATGTTTGGTAGAATTCACTGTAAATCCATCTGGTCCTGGAGATTTTTTTCTCAGGTAGTTGGTTAATAGCTTGTTCTATTTCTTTTTCTAAAATGGGACTGTTTAGGATATTTACTTCTTCCTCTGTTGATCTGGGCAAGCTATATTTTTGAAGGTATTCTTCCATTTCTTTTAAGTTGTTGAATTTATTGGCATTAAGTTGGGCAAAGTAATTCCTAATTATTGCTCTAATTTCCTCTTCGTTAGTGGCGAGTTCTCCCTTTTCATTTTTAAGACTAACAATTTGATTTTTCTCTTTCCTTTTTTTAATCAGATTTACTAAGGGTTTGTCTATTTTGTTGTTTTTTTTTCATAGAACCAACTCTTAGTTTTATTAATTTATTGGGGTTTGTTTTTAGGGTAAAGGAGGTTTTCCAAGGTTCCCCTACAAGTAGCCAGGAAGTGGCAGTGGCTGCACAACCTTTGTGCTAATTTGTTATGGGCCCGAACTTGAAACAAGGTGCTAACTCAGTGGAATTGATAGAGACAATGGTTGTTTAACATGCTGCTTAAGAGTTCTCTAGTTCAGTACATGTACTTAGTACTTACTATAGTTCCACAAGATTCACACCTATAATAAGAGAGTATATAAGCTGGGACAAACTCAGCCAAAATCAGAACTAGGGAAGACAGAGAAGTGGTGGCAGGTCTCCTCCTTCCCTTCTTCTACTGCAACCAAGAGCCAGGAGGCCTCCAGAAAACTAGGCCAGCCCCAAGTGAAGGAGATAGGACTTTGAAGGAGACAATAAAGGATTTGGACTTTAACTCCTGGCTGCATATGTGGTGATTACTGAACTGAATGAAGGCTGCTCCAGAGACCACAAGAAAATCTCAACAGATAACATTACATTTTAGATAGAATATTACACTGATTCACTTTCCTGGTGCTGGGTACATATGGCCAGGTTATGTGAGACTCCTTCACTTAGGGGTTCACTATTTATTTTTTCTGTTTGTGTTTGATGTTTTATAATTTTTCTGCTGATCTATTGGTTTGTAGCATGGGCAGAGTAACCAACACTGCTGTAGAATCCTCTCCCTGTATTTTCTGCTGAGTCTGCACTTCTGGGGAAGTGGAGGGGGTGCCTGCACAGCATGCACTGGCGGTGGTGTTCACCCTGCTTGTGCCTGGCCCCCACCCTCCATGCCTGACTGAAAATGATCTTTTCTGGCAATCTTTGAATTTATCTTCTGCTAGTAATTTGTTACACTCCCAATATTCATGGATTCTTCCAGTCCAGAACTAATTCCGAGGTTGGAGTTGGTAATTAGCTGAGGGTATTGGGAAAAAAATCAGAAAGAAGTATGTGTCCTTTCTGTCATCTTAGCTCTCCCCCCTGCATTGGTCTTTTCTAAACTCAGTTTACTGATATGTATTCAAAAAGTAATGAAATTCTACATTTTTTTCTGCAAATATTTCTGGAAGAAAAATGAGATAATTCTATTTCCTTTATTTTTATTAAAGCTTTTTTATTTTCAAAATATTTTCAAAATTTCAAAATATTTTCAAAATAAATGGATAATTTTCAATATTCATCTTTGTAAAATCTTGTGTTCTAATTTCCTTCCCTCTTTTCATGTCACACCCTGCCTTAGATGTCAAGTGATCCAATATATTAAATATGTTCAATTCTTCTATACATATTTCCACAATTATTGTGACGCACATAGACTATCAGATAAAAATGAGAAAGAAAACAAAATGAAAACAAAACACAACAAAAAGTGAAGGTACTATGTTGTAGTTCATACTCAGTTCCAACAAGCTTCTCTCTGAGTGCAGATGGCTCTCTTCATCATAAGATCATTGGAATTGGCCTGAATCACCTCATTGTTGAGAAGAGTCATGTCAATAGAACTGATCATCTTATAATTTTGTTGTTGCCAGGTACCATGATCTCCTAGTTCTGCTCTTCACTTAGCATCAGTTCATGTAAGTCTCTCCAGGCCTCTCTGAAATCATCCTGTTGATTGCTTCTTATAGAACAATTATATTCCATAACATTCTATTTCCAAGGCATGAAAGTTCAGAATTAGAAAAAAAATGAGACTGTTTATTGAAACTTTGATCCTGTGACCTCAGCTCCTCACTGGAACTAAATTGTTCACTGGCATGCTCTGAATCCATCTTTTAGGATTCCTTACAGTAGGTAAGAAAAAAGGTAATTTGCTAAAAGGTACCCTGTTACTTAATAATTTATAGCACATGTGTGACTTTTATTCTTAGCTAATAACTTGCCAATGGAAAGATCAAATGCATTTGGTATTATTCATCTGTCATATTATGAACTTTCATCTGATGACCATTACCAAATACTGTAACTTCCTACTTCTAAATTCTTTAAATCTTTGGGAAAATATTACTTATTGACCAATTGTTTCATTATTAACATCTTTATCATTACAGAGAAAGGAAAAAAAAAAAACAAGGTTTAATTTGCCTAGCAGTAAGGCCAATATGAAAAGTTTACATGAAAATGTTTGAGGGGTTTAGTAAACTACACGCTAAAAATAAAATAACTGCAATAATAAAAAAAACCTTTTTTTTCAAAAAAAAATTTACCTCATTTAAGTCTTATTTTAGCCTTGTGTAGGGGAGGTGAAGCTAAGATGGCAAGGACTCACATCCAAATATCTTTAAATTATGGCCCTAAATTTTCTATAAAGGTAAAACCCACAAAAAGAGAGAATAGTACAATTTTCTAGCTTAAGACAACTTAGGAGGTTGTCAGGAAAGGTCTGTTACACCAGGGTAAGAGAAAAAACAGTCCAATGCAGGCCATGGCAGTAAAGATCTGGCCACAGCAAATCAGGAATACGTGTTGGAAGTTGCTGAACAAAAAGCAGCAATGACTGCTTCTGGACCTCTAAGTTCACAAATGGTAAAGGGTTCATAAGTGATTACAGTGGTCTCTTCACTAACTCAGAGGGAGGATTGTGCTGTTTTGCTCATCTTCAGAACCAGGCCACTGTTCAGGGTGACAATCTCAGCTAAAAAGTACCATAAGAATAACAAAGTTTGAAATCACAGTGGAGCAGAGTCCTTTCTCATAGCTCCAGGGAGTTCTACTCACATAGCAGAACACAGATCAGGAGAAGAGATGGCTAGAAGTATCTTTGAAAACAACTGCACTTATTTCCTGAAACCTGGAAAAGGGCATGCTCTACACGAAGAACAAAAAAATAAAATAAAATAGAAAAAAAAAAATAAAATGTCTCATGTGAAAAAAAATACCTGGAAAATTTATCCAGGAAAATGAACTTTTTTAAAATATTGAAACGACTGAAAACTATAATTTAAAAAAGACTAGATATCACTTTTCAAGAAATTATCACAGAAAATTGCCCTGATATTCTGGAACCAGAAGGCAAAACAGAAATTGGAAGAATCTACTGTTCATCTCCTCAAATATATCCCAAAATGAATAATCCAAGAAATATCATAACCAATTGTCAGAATTCTCATGTGAAGGAGAATATATTGCAAGTACCCAGAAAGAAACAAATCCAATATAGTGAAGACATGGTCAAGCTAACACACAAATTGAGAGGATGGGGGCAAGATGGTGGAGAGGAGACTTGCTTTATCTGAGCTCTCTAATATTTTTTCACATCAACATCAAATCAAGCCTCTGAAATGGTTTTGAAGTAAAAGAACCCACAAATATTTGGAGTGTAACAAATTTCCATTATATGATGTTTTGGAAGAACTTTAGAAAAGGGCCCTGAGGGAGGCAACCAGTGCAGGCACACTGAAAAGATGTAAACTAGTGTAGGCCCTACCTGCAAGGGAATATAATGGGAAAAAGTTATAGCAGTTTTGGCTAAACTGTCCTAGTTTCAAGCCAGTAGATCAATAGAAGAGCTGCAAGAAATCCAACACAAATACAAAAGGCAAATAGTGAGTCCCTAAACCCCAGAATAGTATGGGACCTAGATATGCCCACCTAGCACTGGAAGTTAATCAGCACTGAACAACCACTGTCGCCTGTAGAGGAGAGTTGGACAAACTCCCTTGCCCTAAAAGCAGACCTTACTCTTTTAAAAATTGAGCAAAAAAGAAAAAAAAAAATCAACCATGACCATAGATAGTTTTTTATGGAGAAAGAGAACAGATTTCAAACGCTGAGGACATTAAAAGCAGATCATCTCCAAATGAAGACGCAATGAGTGATAGGAATTGGTCCCTATCTCACAAGACTCTTGTGGAAGAATTCAAAGAGAATCTTAAAAGATATTCAAAAGAAAAAATTTGGAAAAGGAAATGAGAACTTTGCAAGAGGGTTTGGAAAAGGAATCATAGAAATTATCTGAACAAAATCTCTAAAAATACATTTAGTAAAATGGAAAAAAGCATATAACTTTTTATAAAATAGATTTGACAAATGGAAAAATAAAATAAGTCATTGAAAAACAGAATTTGTAAAATGAAAAAAAAATCTGTTGAAGAAAACAAGTCATTTAAAATGCAATAGGCCAAATATAAAAGAAGCTAAAGAGGTACCTGAAAAAATAATTCACTGAAAAGTAGACGTGAACAAATGGAAATGAATGACTCAATGAAACATCAAGAATCAGTCAAGCAAAACTAAAAAGATGAAAAAATAGAAAAAAAACATAAAGTACCACAATGGAAAAACAACTGACTTGGAAAATATATGCAGGAGAGACAATCTAAGGATAATTGAACTTCCTAAAAACCATGATTAAAAAAAGAAGAAGAAGAAGAACCTAGACATCATCATTCACGAAATCATCTACGAAAACTGCTCTACTAGAAGCAGAAGGGGAAATGGGCATTAAAAGAATTCATTGATTACCTCCTGTAAGATACTGAAAAATGAAAACTCCAAGACATATTGTAGCTAAATTTCAGCATTATCTGATCAAGGAAAAATACTGTAAGCAGCCAGAATGAGACATTTTGAATAAGGAGTCACAATCAGGATTACCCAGGACCTAGAAACTTCTACCTTAAAGTATCAAAATGGCCTGGAATCTGATATTCTAAAAGACCAAGGAACTTTCATTAGAGCCAAGAATCAACTATACAGAAAAAAGAAAAAGGAAAAAAAACAAGCATATTCTTTCAAGGAAGAAGATGGTCATTCAGTGACACAGGTGAATTTCATTTCTTTCTGATGAAAAAGATCAGAGCTGAACAAAAAATTTAATTTTCAAATACAGAACTAAAGAGAAACATAAAAAGGTAAAAAAAGAAAGAACTCTTAGAACTATATCTCCATTATGTGTGTACATAGAGAGTGCAGGCATAATTTGATTTTACCATGCCAATGTAAAAATGAAACTAGAGATGGGAAGGGGATTGCACTGGAAAAAGAGCAAAATGGAGATAAAATGAGGGAAATTGAATTTCATAAAGAGGCAAAGACTTAGATTTGACTCAAAGAGAAAATATCAAAAATATTTGGCTTCAGAGAGAAACTTGTCTTATCCACAGAAATGTGGAAGTAGAAAGAGAAAAAGAAAAGGGGAGATTAATTGAAAGGAAAACAAAGGTAGTAAAGGAAAGGTCTAAGAAAGAGGGACTGTAAAGAAAAAGGGCTGTTTCAGGGAGGTAATGGTCACAGACAAAATACTGGGGAAAAAGCAAAGGTGCAAAGGAAAGAAGAAGCATAACTTGGGATAAATTAGATGGTAGGAAATATCATTAGTCATTTGAACTATAAATGTGAATGAGATTAATTCTCCCATAAAACTTAAGTAGATAGTATACTAGATTAGAAACCAGAATCCTACAATATGCTGATTAAAAGAAACATTTAATTAAAATGGAGTGATATATGCCGAATAAAAGTAAAAGTCTGGAGAAGGATCTATAGTGCTTCAGGTGAAGTAAAAAACAAACAAACAAACAAACAGAAAAAAACAGGAGTAACAATTCTGATCTCAGATCGAGCAAAAGGAAAAATTGATTTAATTAAAAGAGATAAGGAAGGAAACTATATCTTGCTAAAAGGTACCATAGATAACGAAGCAATAAATGTATATATATATATATATATATATATATATATATATATATATATATATAAATTCTAAGAAAGGTGGTTAAGAAAACTTCAAGAAGAAATAGAAAGCAAAACTATAATAGTAAGGGATCTCAACCTTGCTTTCTAATAACTAGATAAATCAAATCATAAAATAAACCACAAAGAATTTAAGGAGGTAAATAGAATTTTAGAAAAGTCAGGTGGTATTGATCTTTGGAGAAAATTGAATGCAGATGGAAAGGAGTATATATATTTCCATTAGTTCATGGGGGCGGAGCCAAGATGGCGGAGAAGACACACTTGACTTTCTAAGCTCTTCTCTTACCCTGTTTATCAATATTATATTGAGCCTCAAAAATAGTCTTGACTGCTACAATTCGCAAAGATAAGAAGTAGAACAACTCACCAGCCAAAGAAAATCTGCAGTCTCATCAAAAAAGATTTGTTCCTAAGGCAGGGGAGAGAGATCAGCGCAGCCGGGGAGAGAAATTAGGTTCCGAGGAGAGTCTCAAACCGGAAGTGAAAGCACAGATCTCAGCACAAGCTCGCAGCCCCAACCCACATTACGGGGCTTTTCCTTGGGGCAGCCGTGATCCTGCACAGCAGGAGGGCACAGCACAGGTGACCCTTTAATCTGCGAAGTGGGGGGCTCGGCTTGGGGCCATAGAGCTTGCACGGGGCCGATTTGCATCAGGCAGAAATGCGGGGTGGGGAGAGTTCCTGGGCAGAGTTCGCTAAAATCAGTGGTCTGCGGACAGCTGCTAATACTCACAGTCTCACAAGAGGCTCCGGCCTGGGGCAATGAAACTTTCACCCCTAATCTCTAGCCTAGAGTAATCACTAATTCACACAGCCCAAAGGGCCACTTTCGAAAGCTTGGCCAGTGCTGAATCCACTTCCTGTTGGGGGAAGGGAAAACTCTCACTCAGAGCTCTCCCACACAATGAGAGCCAGTAATCTGTTTATCTCTCCCTGTTCTGCAGAGGAAGCTGGTAACCCCCTTGCCTAGGAGACATACCCTTAAGGCTTTAAAACATGAATAAAAAGATGAAAAGAATGATCAACAGCTTCTATGCAGAAAAAGAGCAGATCAGAAAACCTGAAGAGACCTCAAACTGCAAAAATGCATCAGACTGTCCTCCTTTACATGATGCTCTCATAGAAGAGACCATTAAAAGTCTCAAAAGAGAGTTAGAAGATAAATGGGGAAAGGAAAGAGAAGCCTTACAAGAGAGCAACAACTTCCTGAGATATGAATTGGAAAAGTTAAAAAATTCCCAGGAAGTGCAGGGAAACAAAATTTGTGAACTAGAAAAAATAAAAAAATCTCAGGAAAGTAAGAAATGTGCATTAGAAAATAGGATTTGCGAATTGGAAAAAGAAAATATTTCACTAAAAAAAAAAAAATAGTGAAATGGAAAAAAATTCCACAGACCAAAACAATACATTTAAAAACTCAATTGGACAAACACAGAAAGAAGTAAAAAAAAGCTAATGAAGAAATTAATTCTTTAAAAATTAGAACTGAACAAATAGAAACTAATGATTCATTGAGACAGCAAGAATCAGTCAAGCAAAACCAAAAAATTGACAAACTGGAAAAAACCATGAATTTTCTACTTGCAAAAATGACAGACTTGGAAAATAGATCTAGGAGAGATAATCTGAGGATTATTGGACTTTCTGAAAATTATGATGAAAAAAAGAGCCTAGATACTATTTTACAAGAAATCATCAAAGAGAACTGCCCAGATGTAATAGAATCAGAAGGTGAAATAGGTATTGAAAAAATTCATCGAATACCTTCTGAAAGAAACCCTAAAATAAAAACCCCAAGGAATATTGTGGTTAAATTCCAAAACTATCAGATTAAGGAAAAAAATTTACAAGCAGCCAAAAAAAAAAAAAAAACCAAAACATTTAAATACCGAGGTGCCACAATAAGGATTACCCAAGATCTGGCTGCCTCCACATTGAAGGAAGGAAGGGCCTGGAATATGATATTCCGAAAGGCACAAGAACTTGAGATTCAGCCAAGAATAAACTACCCAGCTAAACTGAGCATTTTCTACCAGGGAAGAAGATGGACATTTAATGAAACAAATGAATTCCATTTGTTTCTGAAGAAAAAACCAGAACTAAACAAAAAAATTGATCTCCAACCATAAACCTCAAGAGGGGCAGAAAAGGTAAAAATAACTCTTGAGAATTGTATTTCTGTTATGGATATACAAAAAATATACATGTATAATTTGATTATACTGATATAACATAAAAAGGGGAAGTAGATATGGAAAAGGGATGATGGCAGATTAAGGTGGGAAGGAGGGATAAAAAGAGGGAAATCACATCCCAAAAAGAGGCAAAGGAAACTTATCATATCTGAGGGAATTTAGAGAGGGGGAGGAACATTGTGTGAATCTTAATCTCATCAGAATTCGCTCAAAGAAAAAATAATTGACATTTTTTTAGAGAAAATTCTCTCTCGCCTCATTGAAAACGGGGGAGAGGAAAAGGCAAAAGAAAAAGAGTAATAAGGGAGAGAAGGGGAAAAGACTCAAAGGGGGGAGGGAGGAATTATAAAGGGGGTAAGCATCGTGATACAAGAGGGGTATATAAGTTTAAAAGGGGGAAAGAGGGTTGGGGGAGGCAAGAATAAGTAAAACATAGTCTGGGGTTATTAGGATGGCAGGAAATACAGATTTAGTAATTCTAACCATAAATGTGAATGGGATGAACTCCCCCATAAAGAGGAGGCAGATAGCAGACTGGATCAAAAATCAGAACCCTACAATATGTTGTTTACAAGAAACACATTTAAAGCAGGGAGATACATATAGAGTAAAGGTAAAAGGTTGGAGCAAAATCTATTATGCTTCAGGTGAAGTCAAAAAATGAGGTTTAGCCATCCTTATCTCAGATCAAGCAAAAGCAAAAATTGATCTAATTAAAAGAGATAAGGAAGGCAATTACATCATACTAAAGGGCAGCATAAACAACGAAGCAATTTCAATATTAAACATATATGCAGCAAGTGGTATGGCAATCAACTTCCTAAAGGAGATAACCTAAGTGAAATGGATGACTACCTCCAAAAATATAGACTTCCCAGACTAACAGAGGAGGAAGTAAATTGCTTGAATAGTCCCATTTAAGAAAAAGAAATAGAACAGGCAATTAAAGAACTCCCTAAGAAAAAATCCCCAGGACCAGATGGATTACATGTGAATTTTACCAAACATTTTAAGAACAATTGGCCCCAATGCTATATAAATTATTTGATAAAATAGGGAATGAAGGAGTCCTACCAAATTCCTTCTATGACACAGACATTGTACTGATACCTAAACCAGGTAGGTCAAAATCAGAGAAAGAAAATTATAGACCAACCTATCCTAGTGAATATTGATGCTAAAATCTTAAATAAGATATTAGCAAAAAGAGTACAGAAAATCATCACCAGGATAATACACTATGATCAAGTAGGATTTATACCAGGAATGCAGGGCTGGTTCAATATTAGGAAAACTATCAATATAATTGGCCATATTAACAACCAAATTAACAAAAACCACATGATCATCTCAATAGATGCAGAAAAGGCATTTGACAAAATCCAACATCCATTCCTATTAAAAACACTTGAGAATATAGGAATAAATGGACTTTTCCTTAAAATAATCAGCAGCATCTATTTAAAACCATCAGTAAGCATCATATGTAATGGAAGACTAACTGCAACCATTCCCAATAAGATCTGGAGTAAAACAAGATTGCCCACTATCACCGTTACTATTTAATATTGTATTAGAAATACTAGCTGTGGCAATAAGAGCTGAGAAAGAGATTGAAGGAATAAGAATACGCAATGAGGAAACCAAAGTATCACTCTTGGCCGATGACATGATGGTATATTTAGAGAACCCCATATATTCTACTAAAAAGTTATTGGAAATAATTCACAACTTTACCAAAGTTGCTGGTTATAAAATAAACCCACATAAGTCATCAGCATTCTTATATATCACTAACAAAATCCAAGAGTTAGAGTTACAAAGAGAAATTCCATTTAAAGTAACTACTGATAATATAAAATATTTAGGAATCTATCTGCCAAGGGAAAATCAGAAACTTTATGAGCAAAATTACAGATCACTTTTCACACAAATTAAGTCTGATCTAACCAATTGGAAAAATATTAAATTCTCTTGGATAGGGCGAGCAAATATAATAAAGATTACAATATTATCTAAACTAATTTATTTATTTAATGCTACACCAATCAGACTCCCAAAAAACTATTTTAATGACCTAGAAAAAATAACAACAAAATTCATATGGAAAAACAAAAGGTCAAGAATTTCAAGGGAATTAATGAAAAAAAAAAAAATCAAATGAAGGTGGCTTAGCTGTACCAGATCTAAAACTATATTATAGTGCACCAGTTACCAAAACCATTTGGTATTGGCTAAAGAATAGATTAGTTAATCAATGGAATAGGTTAGGTTCAAGGGATAAAACAATGAATAAATATAGCAACAGAGTCTTTGACAAACCCAAACACCCCAACTTTTGGGATAAGAACTCACTGTTTGATAAAAATTGCTTGGAAAATTGGAAACTAATATGGCAGAAACTAGGCATTGATCCACACTTAACACCGTACACCAAGATAAGGTCAAAATGGGTTCATGACCTAATCATAAAGAATGAAATTATTAATAAATTAGAGGAACACAGGATAGTTTACCTCTCAGACCTGTGGAAGGGGGAGGACTTTATGACCAAAGCAGAACTAGAGATCATTACTGATCACAAAATAGAAAATTTCGATTATACCAAACTGAAAAGTTTTTGTACAAACAAAACTAATGCAGACAAGATTAGAAGGGAAGCAATAAACTGGGAAAATATTTTTACAGTCCAAGGTACTGATAAAGGCCTCATTTCCAAAATATATAGAGAATTAACTCTAATTTATAAAAAATCAAGCCATTCTCCAATTGAAAAATGGTCAAAGGTTATGAACAGACAATTCTCATATGAAGAAATTGAAACTATTTCTAGTCATATGAAAAGATGCTCCAAGTCACTATTAATCAGAGAAATGCAAATTAAGACAACTCTAAGATACCACTACACACCTGTCAGATTGACTAAGATGACAGGAAAAAATAATAATGATTGTTGGAGGGGATGTGGGAAAACTGGGACATTGATGCATTGTTGGTGGAGTTGTGAACGAATCCAACCATTTTGGAGAGTAGTTTGGAACTATGCTCAAAAAGTTATTAAACTGTGCATACCCTTTGATCCAGCAGTGTTACTACTGGGCTTATATCCCAAAGAGATTATAAAGCAGGGAAAGGGTCCTGTATGTGCACGAATGTTTGTGGCAGCCCTTTTTGTAGTGCCTAGAAACTGAAAACTGAATGGATGTCCATCAGTTGGAGAATAGCTGAATAAATTGTCGTATATGAATACTATGGAATATTACTGTTCTGTAAGAAATGACCAACAGGATGATTTCAGAAAGACCTGGAGAGACTTAAATGAACTGATGCTGAGTGAAATGAAGAGGACCAGGAGAACATTATATACTTCAACAACAATACTATATGATGACCAGTTCTGATGGACCTGGCCATCCTCAGCAACGAGATCAACCAAATCATTTCCAATGGAGCAGTAATGAACTGAACCAGCTATGCCCAGAGAAAGAACTTTGGGAGATGACGAAAAACCATTACATTAAATTCCCAATCCCTATATTTATGCCCACCTGCATTTTTGATTCCCTTCACAAGCTAATTGCACAATATTTCAAAGTCTGATTCTTTTTACTGGTCATCCTGCCATCTAGGGGAAGGGGTGGGGTTGGGAGGTGAAAAATTGGAACAAGAGATTTGGCAATTGTTAACGCTGTAAAGTTAACCATTCATATAACCTGTAAATAAAAGGCTATTAAAAAAAAGTAGTTCATGGAAAGTATATAAAAATTTACCATATATTAGAGCATAAAATCTCAAAATCAAGTGCAGAAAGGCAGAAATAGTAAATGGATCTTTTCTAGATAATGATGCAATATGAATCAAATATAATGAAGAGCAAGGAGAAAATAGAGCAAAACTTAAATGGAAACTAAATAATATGATCATAAAGAATGAATGGGTAAAACAACCAATCAAAAATCATAATTTCATCCTAGAGAATGAGAATAATGAGAAAGCATACCAAAATTTATGGGATTAACCCAAAGCAGTTCTTGGGGGAAGTTTTATATTTCTATATATTTACTTGCATATAGAAGAGAAAGAGATCAATGGACTGGTCATGCGATTAAAAAAGCTAGAAAAAAGAACATATTAAAAACCACCAAATGAACATCAAATCTAAAATTCTGAAAACAAAATGGGACCATAATAATAATAAAATTGAAAGTTAAAAAAAATTGAATTAATAAGCAAAACTAAGAACTGTTTTTATGAAAAAAAACAGCTAAACAAATAAACTTTTAGTCAATTTGAACTGAAAAAGGAAAGGAATAAATCAAATTATTAGTATCAGAAGAAAAAAGGATGAATTTTTCATCAAGTAAGAAAATATTGGAGCAATAATTAGCAACTATTTTGCTCAATTGTATGCCTATAAATGAAATCTAAGTGAAATGGATGAATATTTGCAAAAATATCAATTTCCAAGATTATCGGAAGTTGTAAACAAATTACTTAAATAGTCCCATTTTAGACAAAAGAAATTGAACATTTAATCAACTTTCTACTAAACAATCTCCAGAGACCAATGGGTTTACATTTGAATTTTACCAAACATTTACAGAACAGTTAATTTAAAATTCTCTGGAAAAAAAGAAAGGAAGGAATGCTATCAAATTATTTTTTATGACTCTTATATGGTTCAGATACCTAAACTAGTTAGGGTCAAAACAGAGAAAGAAAATTATAGACCAATCTCCCTAATGTATATTGATGCAAAAATCTGAAATAAAATATTAATAAAGAGATTACAGCAAGTTATCCTTAGCATAATATACTATGACCAATTAGGATTTATACCAGGATTGCAGGGTGGGTTCAATATTATAAAAATCATTAGCATAATTGACTATATCAATAACCAAACTAACAAAAAACATATGATTATCTCAATAAATGCAGAAAAAGCATTTGATAAAATCCAGCATCCATTCCTATTAAAACTACTAGAGAGTATATGAATAAATGGACTTTCCTTAAAATAGTCAGTAGCAGCTATTTAAAACCATCAGCAAGCATCATATGGAATGGGGATAAATTGGAATAATTCCCAATAAGATCGGGGTGAAACAGGGTTGTCCATTATCAGCATTACTATTCAATATTGCATTAGAAAAGCCAGTTTTGGAAATAAGAGAAGAAAAACATATTAAAGAAATTAGAGTAGGTAAAGAGGAAACCAAATTATCACTCTTTGTTGATGATATGATGGCATACTTAGAAAAAGCTAGAGAATTAACTAAAACAGTATTAGAAATAAAACACAACTTTAGCAAAGTTGCAGGAAACAAAAGAAATCCACATCAATCATCAGCATTCTTATATATCACTAACAAAATCCAACAGCTATAGATATAAAGAGAGATTTCATTTAAAATAACTGCCAATAGTATAAAATATTTGGAAATCTATCTACAAAGGGAAAGTCAGGAACTGTATGAGTAAAACTACAAAACACTTTCCACACAAATAAAGTCAGATCTAAATAATTTGAAAAATATCAAGTGCTCTTAGATAGGACAAGCAAATATAATAAAGATGACAATGTTACCTAAACTAATACATGTATTTAGTGCTATACCAATCAAACTCCCCCAAAATTATTTTATTCACCTAGAAAATATAAAAAAAAAATCATTTGGAAGAAAAAAGGGCAAGGATTTCAAGTGAATTAATTTTTAAAAAAGGCAAATGAAAGTGGCCCAACTGTACCAGATCTAAAACTGTATCATAAAGCAGCAGTCATCAAAACCATTTGGTACTGGCAAAGAAATACAGTAGTTATTGAGTGAAATAGGTTAGGCTCACAGAAAAAATAGTTAATTACCATAGTAATCTAGTATGTGACAAATCCAAAGACTTCAGCTTTGGTGAGAAGAATTTACATTTGACAAAAAACTGCTGGGAAAATTGGAAACTAGTATGGCAGAAACTAGGCATTGACCTACACCTAATACTATATATTAAGATAAAGTAAAAATAAGTTAATTATCTAGACATAAAGAATGATATTGTAGGGACAGGCAGTTGGTGCATTAGATAGAATAGCAGTACTGAACTCAAAAGGTCCTGAGTTCAAATCTAGACTCATACACTTAACACTTCCTGGATGTGTGACCCTGGAAATATCACTTAACCCCAATTGTCTCAGCAACAACATCAACAACAAGAGAATGATATTATAAACAAATTAGAAGAACATAGAATAGTTTACCTCTCAGATCTGTGGAGGATCAAGGAATTTGTGACCAAAGAAGAACTAGAGATCATTGTTGATCACAAGATAGATAATTTTGATTACATTAAGTTAAAAAGTTTTTGTACAAACAAAACTAATGCACATAAGATTAAAAGGGAAACATAAAATGGGAAAACATCTTTTTTACATTTAAAGGCTCTGATAAACTTCTAAAATATATAGAGAATTGACTCAAATTTACAAGAATTCAAGCAATGAACAGATAATTTCAGATGAAGAAATTGAAACTATTTCTAGTTATATGAAAAGATGTTCCAAATCACTACTGATCAGAGAAATTCAAATTAAGACAACTTTGATATAACTCTACACATTTGTCAGATTTGCTAAGATGACAGGAAAAGATAATGACAAATGTTGGAGGGGATGTGGGAAAACTGAGACCCTGATAAATTGTCAGTGGAGTTGTGAACTGATGCAACCATTCTGCATAGCAATTTGGAACTATATGCAAAGGGCTATCCAACTGTGCATACACTTTGATCCAGCAGTGTTTCTTCTGGGTTTGTATCCTAAGTGATCATAAAGGAGGAAAAGGGACCCACATATGTAAAAAATGTTTATGGTAGCCCTTTTTGTATTGCAAGAAACTAGAAATTGAGTGGATACCCATCAGTTAGAAAAAGGCAGAACAAGTTATGGTATATGAATGCTATAGAATATTATTATTCTGTAAGAAATCTTTAGCAGGATGATACCAGAGAGGGTAGGAGAGGCTTACATGAACTGATGAAAAGTGAAATGAGCAGAACCAGGAGATCATTATACAGGGAAACCATAAGATTATATACAATGATCAATTCTGATGGACTTGGCTCTTATCAATAATTAGATTATTGAGACTAGTTCCATTGGTCTTATGATGAAAAAAGCCACCTACCCCCAGAGAGAGGACAGTAGGAACTGAATGTGGACCACAACATATTATTTTCACTTTTTGTGGCTTTTTGATTGCATTTTGTTTTCTTTCTCATTCTTTTTCCTTTTTTGATATGATTTTTCTTTTGCATGATATTTGTGGAAATATATATATATATAGGAATTGCATATATGTTTGTTTACATATATATACATCTAAAAGTTATATATATATGTGTGTGTGTGTGTGTGTGTGTGTGTGTGTGTGTGTGTGTTTAACATAGATTAGATCACTTCCTGACTAGAGAAGCAGGTGTGGGGAAGGAAAGGAAAAAAATTAGAACAGGGTTTTGTAGGGGTGAATGTCAAAAATTATCTATATATATATATATATATATATATATATATATATATGTGTGTGTGTGTGTGTGTGTGTGTGTGTGTGTGTGTGTGTATAAACATGCTTTAATTAAAATATAAAATTATATAAAAATACAAAAATCCTTCTTGAAGATTCCAGAATTCTTGCAGGGGTTTTGTGTGTTTGTGTATTTTTAACTTGAGAAAAAATGACAATTATCTCTAAGATTTTGCTTGTAGGCATTTTGAAATTATTATCATTTTCTGACTTGGGTAAACCTGAGATAATTTGCAAACTTAAAGGGTATCATGAAGGACTGAGTTATTGCAAACAGTGTAAAACAAAATATTGTTGCCAAATCCTTCTTAGTTCTTTGAACCTAAGACCTTTGGATATATGATCTAAGACATAAGACTTACCAAAGGAAATCTAAAATACTAATGAAGCTAGAGATAAAAAGAAATAGTCAGTCATGCAGAGCAAAGAAACCTCCAAAACTACATTTTTTTTAATGTGAAAGGGCCAGAATAATTTCCACTCTTTTCATGATAGTTTTCCTAAATCAGTAGAATGGATCAGCCTGTCATTCCAACAAAGAAGATCTACATCTTTCTGTTTTCATATACTAGTTAAAACACAGGTATAATAGAAGTAACACTGTTGTAAGTCAATAGCCTATTGATTCTAGTGATTTCTTATTGTCTTTACTGTCTATCTGTAGAGGGATGAAACTCTGAAAAGGTATGCTTGACTCAGACAGCAGAACACTTAAGACTAACTCCCTATTTAATGTGAAATAATGGCACTGTATACATATTTAGATGAGATGGTGATGTGATGGGTATCCTCACCACTGGTGCTAGCTGAATGTTTTGTTGGTGAGCTCATCATAGGTGAGGATTGGAAGGGGGGGTGGAGGGGGAGAGAAGTCAAAATCACTAGGCTGCAGGAGGAAGGGGAAAGAGGCTAGAAACTCTGGACTCCAGATTCCAGGATACATCTTTGGCAAGCTGTGCGGAAGTTTGCCTACCTCCTTCACTTCTCCCCCTAAAGACCAAGAACTTTGATTAATCCTGACTCTGACTGATCCTGAGGCCCTGCAGGGAGCTAGTCTAGACATTACATTTAGCTACTCTAGCTTCCATGATGTGCTAATATATTTTTAGTTTTTGACACTTTTTATCTCTCATGGACTCATTTTCTGTGGTAAAAAATAAATAAATTAGTGAATGTATAAAATCAATAGCAACTTATTAGTTTTCTTTTTAAAACTAAGAGAAATACTCAACAATAGAAATGATTTTGATAGAAAATATCTACTAATATACTTGAAGACAAATCTATAAAACTGAAACTAGGTTGATAAATAAACATAGTAGTAGCTGGAAGAAGTAGATTCATCTCTTTGAGCTACTTAATTGCCATCATGAAATAGAATAATGGCTGCCAGATTCTGGCTCAGCATGGCATTTAGCAAGAACCACTATGATCAAAACCCCTTTAGGGTCTCATATTCTTTTATTTAAAACTCATTTATTTTGTTTGTGGAGATTCTAAAAGTCATTTTACACATAGAATAACTTATCTCCTTTAACAATTAATTTTCTTTTTTTCTCATTTTTATTTCCTGATCATTGAATTTTCCCCTGTTACACATAAAATATTTTTAAATGTTCATTTTTAAAAGTTGGAGTTCCAAATTCTTTCCTGCTATACTTCTTTAGCCCCCCCTCATATAGAAGGCAAATTATTTGATGAAGATTATACACATGTAGTCATGCAACACATTTCCATAATAGTCATGTTATGAAAGAAAATATAAACTAAAAAAAAAGATATTTTTTCAAACTATTCTACAATCTGTATTCAGACACAGGGACAATTCTTTCTCTGGGAATGGATATTTTTTTTTAACATAAGTTCTTCAGAAATGTCTTGGATTGCATTACAGAGAATAAACAAATAATTCACAACTGATTACGAAATGCTGTTATTTTGTACACAGTACATTTCACTTTGTATTATTAGCTCATGCAAATCTTGGCCAAATTTTTGGAAACCTGTTTTTTTTTTTTTTTGGTTAGTATTTTAAATTGCATGTAAAATAATTTTTCTTGTAAAATTCTGAGCTCCAGATTTTCTTCCTCCTTATTTTCTTTATTTCCTCCCTAAGAGAGCAGGAAATCTAATCTAGGTAATAAACAAACAATCATGTTAAATTTATTTTTGGTCATCCTATGAAAGAAGACTCAAAACAAAAGGGAAACACCATAAGAAAGAAAAAGAAAACAAATGAAAATTATAATATGCTTTCCTGCTTTTAGACATCAAAGTTCTATCGAATGTGGTGAGCATTTTCAATCAAGAGAAGGTACCTTGGAAGAACTTCAGAACATATCTGTTTCATACCAGCTGGAGGGACAGTCTGCTGAGCCCAGATAGCAGCACAAGGAGCCTAGGGCAAGGAACTGCTGCAGGAAATCAGGACATTGCAACTTCCACCTACCTGGGAATTTTCTGTGAGCTTCTTAGGCTACTCTGTCCTGATTGCAAATTGGTGATCTAGCAGATTTTCTACAAAAGGCAAATTTTAAACCACTAAACCCCAGAAGTATGAGTGAAGTGGCCACTGTTACTCAGTAACAAAAGTCAATCAGTAGAATTGCCCTAGGGCAAACTAAAGCTCTACAAGGTAAAGTTGTTCAGTTTTGATCACCAAAGTTTGAAAGAACCATTAAAAAGTTGGGTGTTTTCCCAAGTATACCCATAAAAATGATGTAGTGACCAAAGATCATACCATATGAGGATCAGCAGAAGGAAATGAGGAAATATATTCCATAGAAAATAAAGTTTTTATGTGATGTTATTATTGCCTTCAAGTTTGAAAAATTGGTTAGAATAATTACATCTCTTTTTTTTTCCTGGAGCCAGAGAAAAGTAGTAGGGACAGTATATAGATGTTGCAGTGTGATAGTTTTAGGATCAATGTCAGAAAAAAAAATGCTAAAAATTAGATATATCCAAAAGGGACTTAAGTTTTTTCAGGAAACATTGAGTTTCCTTGTAATGGGAATCTTGAAGTAGAGGTTCAATGCAATTTATAGAGAATGTTGTAGAAGAGATTCTCCTTCAGATTTGGATTATATACTTTCTAATTTTGGTAATATTTTGATAATATTTTAATAATATTTAAACTTGAATAATAATTATTCTAGTCCATATAGAAAACATATGATTACACACAGTTAGAGAGTCTGGCCAATTGGATCATTTGACAGTGTAACTTGTAGAGTAAAAATAATTGTAATTTAATTCATTATTGGCAATGAACCAAATACATGAAAGACACAGCTGCCTATATTTCTAAACCAAATAATAGTTTTTTTTTTTCTAGAAAAATAATTATATAAGTGAAGTTTGGAGATATCACTTGAATCATATCTTTAAAAATATTCTTTAAAAATTGATTTCCATTCCCTTTTCCTCTCCCCCGTTTTCATTGAGGTGAGAGAGAATTTTCTCTAAAACAAATGTCAATTATTTCTTCTTTGGGCCAAATCTGATGAGAGTAAGATTCACACAATGTCCCTCTCCCTCTCTAAATTCCCTCAGATATGATAAGTTTCCTTTGCCTCTTTGTGGGATGTGGTTTCCCTCTTTTTATCCCTCCTTCCCATCTTATTCTGCCATCATCACTTTTCCATATCTACTTCCCCTTTTTATGATATATCAGTACAATCAAATTATACATGTATATTTTTTGTATAACCACAACAGAAATACAATTTTCAAGAGTTATTTTTACCTTTTCTGCATCTCTTGAGTTCTATGGTTGGAGATCAAATTTTTTGTTTAGTTCTGGTTTTTTCTTCAGAAACAAATGGAATTCATTTGTTTCATTAAATGTCCATCTTCTTCCCTGGTAGAAAATGCTCAGCTTAGCTGGGTAGTTTATTCTTGGCTGCATCCCAAGTTCTTGTGCCTTTCGGAATATCATATTCCAGGCCCTTCTTTCCTTCAATGTGGAGGCAGCCAGATCTTGGGTAATCCTTATTGTGGCACCTCGGTATTTAAATGTTTTTTTTTTTTGGCTGCTTGTAAAATTTTTTCTTTAATCTGATAGTTCTGGAATTTGGCCACAATATTCCTTGGGGTTTTTATTTTAGGGTTTCTTTCAGAAGGTGTTCGATGAATTCTTTCAATACCTATTTTACCTTCTGATTCTATTACATCTGGGCAGTTCTCTTTGATGATTTCTTGTAAAATAGTATCTAGGCTCTTTTTTTCATCATAGTTTTCAGAAAGTCCAATAATCCTCAGATTATCTCTCCTAGATCTATTTTCCAAGTCTGTCGTTTTTGCAAGTAGATAATTCATGGTTTTTTCCAGTTTGTCAATTTTTTGGTTTTGCTTGACTGATTCTTGCTGTCTCAATGAATCATTAGTTTCTAATTGTTCAGTTCTAATTTTTAAAGAATTAATTTCTTCATTAGCTTTTTTTACTTCTTTCTGTATTTGTCCAATTGAGGTTTTAAATGTATTGTTTTGGTCTGTGGAATTTTTTTCTATTTCACTAATTTTTTTTTTTAGTGAAATATTTTCTTTTTGTAATTCGCAAATCTTATTTTCTTGTGAATTCTTTGTCTTTTCCAATTCGCAAATCCTATTTTCTTGTGAGTTCTTTGTCTTTTCCAATTCGCAAATCTTACTTTCTTGTGAGTTCTTTGTCTTTTCCAATTCGCAAAGGAAGGGGAAAAGACTCAAAGGGGGGGAGGGAGGGATTATAAAAGGGGTAAGCATCGTAATACAAGAAGGGTATATAAATTTAAAAGGGGGTAAGAGGGTTGGGGGAGGCAAGAATAAGTAAAACATAATCTGGGGTTATTAGGATGGCAGGAAATACAGATTTAGTAATTCTAACCGTAAATGTGAATGGGATGAACTCCCCTATAAAGAGGAGGCAGATAGCAGACTGGATCAAAAATCAGAACCCTACAATATGTTGTTTACAAGAAACACATTTAAAGCAGGGAGATACATATAGAGTAAAGGTAAAAGGCTGGAACAAAATCTATTATGCTTCAGGTGAAGTCAAAAAAGGAGGGGTAGCCATCCTTATCTCAGATCAAGCAAAAGCAAAAATTGATCTAATTAAAAGAGATAAGGAAGGCAATTACATCCTGCTAAAGGGTAGCATAAACAACGAAGCAATTTCAATATTAAACATATATGCACCAAGTGGTAGGGCATCCAACTTCCTAAAGGAGAAGTTAAGAGAGTTGCAAGAAGAAATAGACAACAAAACTGTAATAGTGGGAGATCTCAACCTTGCACTCTCAGAATTAGACAAATCAAATCACAAAACAAACAAGAAAGAAATTAAAGAAGTAAATAGAATATTAGAAAAATTAGGTATGTTAGATCTTTGGAGAAAATTGAATGGAGATAGAAAGGAATATACTTTCTTCTCAGCAGTTCATGGAACCTATTCAAAAATTGACCATATATTAGGACATAAAGACCTCAAAATTAAATGCAAGAAAACAGAAATAGTAAATGCTTTCTTTTCAGATCATGATGCAATAAAAACTACATTCAACAAAAAGTTAGGGGGAAATAGACCAGAAAGTAATTGGAAACTAATCAATCTCATCTTAAAGAATGATTGGGTGAAGCAGCAAATTATAGATACAATTAATAATTTCACCCAAGATAATGACAATGATGAGACGTCATACCAAAATTTATGGGATGCAGCCAAAGCAGTAATAAGAGGGAATTTTATATCCTTAGAAGCTTACTTAAATAAAGCAGAGAAAGAAAAGATTAATGAATTGGGCTTGCAACTAAAAAAACTAAAAAAAGACCAAATTAAAAACCCCCAATCTAATACTAAATTGGAAATTCTAAAATTAAAAGGAGAAATTAAAAATATTGAAAGTAAAAAAACTATTGAACTAATTAATAAAACTAAGAGTTGGTTCTATGAAAAAAGCCAATAAAATAGATAAGCCTTTGGTAAATCTGATTAGAAAAAGGAGGGAGGAAAATGAAATTAGTAGTCTTAAAAATGAAAAGGGAGAACTTTCCACCAATGAAGAAGAAATCAGAGAAATAATAAGGAGTTATTTTGCTCAACTTTATGCCAATAAATTTGATAACCTAAGTGAAATGGATGAATACCTACAAAAATATAGACTTCCCAAATTAACAGAAGAGGAAGTAAATTGCTTGAATAGTCCCATTTCAGAAAAAGAAATAGAACAGGCAATTAAAGAACTCCCTAAGAAAAAATCCCCAGGACCAGATGGATTTACATGTGAATTTTACCAAACATTTAAAGAACAATTGGCCCCAATGCTATATAAATTATTTGATAAAATAGGGAATGAAGGAGTCCTACCAAATTCCTTCTATGACACAGACATGGTACTGATACCTAAACCAGGTAGGTTAAAATCAGAGAAAGAAAATTATAGACCCATCTCCCTAATGAATATTGATGCTAAAATCTTAAATAAGATATTAGCAAAAAGACTACAGAAAATCATCACCAGGATAATACACTATGATCAAGTAGGATTTATACCAGGAATGCAGGGCTGGTTCAATATTAGGAAAACTATCAATATAATTGGCCATATTAACAACCAAATTAACAAAAACCACATGATTATCTCAATAGATGCAGAAAAGGCATTTGACAAAATCCAACATCCATTCCTATTAAAAACACTTGAGAGTATAGGAATAAATGGACTTTTCCTTAAAATAATCAGCAGCATATATTTAAAACCATCAGTAAGCATCATATGTAATGGAGACAAACTGCAACCATTCCCAATAAGATCTGGAGTAAAACAAGGTTGCCCACTATCACCGTTACTATTTAATATTGTATTAGAAACGCTAGCTGTGGCAATAAGAGCTGAGAAAGAGATTAAAGGAATAAGAATAGGTAATGAGGAAACCAAACTATCACTCTTTGCCGATGACATGATGGTATATTTAGAGAACCCCAAAGATTCTACTAAAAAGTTATTAGAAACAATTCACAACTTTAGCAAAGTTGCTGGTTATAAAATAAACCCACATAAGTCATCAGCATTCTTATATATCACTAACAAAATCCAACAGTCAGAGTTACAAAGAGAAATTCCATTTAAAGTAACTACTGATAATATAAAATATTTAGGAATCTATCTGCCAAGGGAAAATCAGAAACTTTATGAGCAAAATTACAGATCACTTTTCACACAAATTAAGTCTGAGCTAACCATTTGGAAAAATATTAAATGCTCTTGGATAGGGCGAGCAAACATAATAAAGATGACAATATTACCTAAACTAATTTATTTATTTAGTGCTATACCAATCAGACTCCCAAAAAACTATTTTAATGACCTAGAAAAATAACAACAAAATTCATATGGAAAAACAAAAGGTCAAGAATTTCAAGGGAATTAATGAAAAAAAAATCAAATGAAGGTGGCTTAGCTGTACCAGATCTAAAACTATATTATAGAGCAGCAGTTACCAAAACCATTTGGTACTGGCTAAGGAATAGATTAGTTGATCAGTGGAATAGGTTAGGTTCAAGGAATAAAACAGTCAATAAATATAGCAACATAGTCTTTGACAAACCCAAAGACTCCAGCTTCTGGGATAAGAACTCACTGTTTGATAAAAATTGCTGGGAAAATTGGAAACTAATATGGCAGAAACTAGGCATTGACCCACACTTAACACCGTACACCAAGATAAGGTCAAAATGGGTGCATGACCTAGGCATAAAGAATGAAATTATTAATAAATTAGAGGAACACAGGATAGTTTACCTCTCAGACCTGTGGAAAGGGAAGGACTTTATGACCAAAGCAGAACTAGAGATCATTACTGATCACAAAATAGAAAATTTCGATTATACCAAACTGAAAA
This sequence comes from Dasyurus viverrinus, assembly GCA_020854095.1. Lineage (NCBI taxonomy): Eukaryota > Metazoa > Chordata > Mammalia > Dasyuromorphia > Dasyuridae > Dasyurus > Dasyurus viverrinus. Next base: position 433,056,679 of record CM036997.1, on the reverse strand, counting down.
GTTTTTGTACAAACAAAATTAATGCAGACAAGATTAGAAGGGAAACAATAAACTGGGAAAATATTTTTACAGTCAAAGGTACTGATAAAGGCCTCATTTCCAAAATATATAGAGAATTAACTCTATAAAAAATCAAGCCATTCTCCAATTGAAAAATGGTCAAAGGATATGAACAGACAATTCTCAGATGAAGAAATTGAAACTATTTCTAGTCATATGAAAAGATGCTCCAAGTCACTATTAATCAGAGAAATGCAAATTAAGACAACTCTAAGATACCACTACACACCTGTCAGATTGGCTAAGATGACAGGAAAAAATAATAATGATTGTTGGAGGGGATGTGGGAAAACTGGGACATTGATGCATTGTTGGTGGAGTTGTGAACGAATCCAACCATTTTGGAGAATAGTTTGGAATTACGCTCAAAAAGTTATTAAACTGTGCATACCCTTTGATCCAGCAGTGTTACTACTGGGCTTATATCCCAAAGAGATTATAAAGCAGGGAAAGGGACCTGTATGTGCACGAATGTTTGTGGCAGCCCTTTTTGTAGTGGCTAGAAACTGGAAACTGAATGGATGTCCATCAGTTGGAGAATGGCTGAACAAACTGTGGTATATGAATACTATGGAATATTACTGTTCTGTAAGAAATGACCAACAGGAGGATTTCAGAAAGGCCTGGAGAGACTTACATGAACTGATGCTGAGTGAAATGAGCAGGACCAGGAGAACATTATATACTTCAACAACAATACTATATGATGACCAGTTCTGATGGACCTGGCCATCCTCAGCAACGAGATCAACCAATTCATTTCCAATGGAGCAGTAATGAACTGAACCAGCTACGCCCAGAGAAAGAACTTTGGGAGATGACGAAAAACCAATACATTAAATTCCCAATCTCTATATTTATGCCCACCGACATATTTGATTTCCTCCACAAGCTAATTGCACAATATTTCAGAGTCTGATTCTTTTTATACAGCAAAATAATGTTTTGGTCATGAACACTTATTGTGTACCTAATTTATATTTTAATGTATTTAACATCTACTGGTCATCCTGCCATCTAGGGGAAGGGGTGGGGGGCGGGAGGTGAAAAATTGGAACAAGAGATTTGGCAATTGTTAATGCTGTAAAGTTATCATCCATGCATATAATCTGTAAATAAAAGGCTATTTAAAAAAAAAAAAAAAAAAAAAAAAAAAGAAAGCCTATCTGGCATTTCACTACCATGATTAAATTCAAAGGAGAAATTGTAAAAAAAAAAAAAAAATTGATTTCCATATTTTTTCCTTCCAAAAAGATTTGAATATGTGGTTTGAATTTTTTTTTCTGATTTGGATTGCAGAATAAGGGACAAAAGCATATCCATTCAAAAAGTGACATATTTTCTGGGCAAAGATGAATAATTCTGGTCCTTTGGATCAGTATGCCTTATTTTAAATTCACCTTTTTAGTGAATTATTAGGACAAGGACATTGCTGTATTTTATTCTCTCATATGCCAGGTCCAATGATACTTCATCCACATCTAATCCATATTTGTTTGAAAACAATAAATAAAAATATAACGTGTACAGGGGCAAAACAGTAGAAAATTAACAATAATCCAGTAATAAACTAGAGGAGACTAAATACAAGTCTAAATTGTTTGAAATGAGATGCTGATTAGAAAATTCATAACCAAAAATGAATGGATTGATCAACATTTTATTGGTATACATAAAATTTAATTCTAACTATAGATCTGCTAGAGAAGGATTTCAACATTGTCTATACTATATTAAACAACATAAAAAACAATGGCTAAAGTATTGTGATTCATATTTGTTTCTAAATTAAAACTTATTCTATGAATTGCATTGATTTTAAAAACCATAAACTTTGAAGTACTTTATTTACCTTTAAATCACTATGTTTTCATTTTCATGTCCTCCACATAACAGCATTTATGTCTTAGATTATCTTTGTAAAGTTCTATGAATGGAATAAAAAAATATCCCCAGGATAAACTTTCCTATAATGGAGCTTTGTGAATCCAGCAAATATATTGCTGTAATCTAGGTATAGTATGTTTTCCACATTCTCATAATCTAACAGTCTAGTTAACTTCTCAAAAACAGAAATAAGTGTAATTAGATATAATCTATTCCTGATAAACTGTCTGTTTACTCCTTGGTCAGGAGATACTATATCAAGATTGGGTGAGGGCAGCAATTTTTAAAATACTTTTATTCTATTCTACAATGACTCATACTCTATTGACATAGTTATGTGGTACTTAGAGGCCTCTCTATTCACCATAAATCATTGTAGTAAAAGCAACTCTTCCACCCTACTTAAATTACATATCATGGTAATATCTCTAGCTAAAAGAGCCCCTAATTGCACCTGAAAACAAGCACAGTATTGTGTTGTTGGTTATACCCTGAATTAGAATAGACATTTTGGCTTCCAATTTGGGATCATAAACCCATATTTACTAAACTTTGCATAATTTGAGCTATTACAAAATCTATGCCTCACACTTCAAAGAAGATTTTTTAAAAAGGAAAGGACTGATATGAACAAAAACATTTATAACTGTTCTTTTTATAATTGCAAAGATTTGAATCACTGAACAAATATGGAATATAAATATAATGAAATTCTACTGTTTGTTAAGGTATTATGAAAGGATTGGTTTCGGACCAATCTATGTAGATTGTTTGAACAAAGAAAAGTGAGATCAGGAAAATATTTTGAATAATAACAAATAATACTAAGGTGAAAGCAACCTTTGAAAGTCATAAAAAATCACTATTAATGATGTCAAAAGACCAATGTTACAATATGATGCCTACTTCCTAGAGACAAATGACAAATATAATGGATTAAGTTTCAAAATATGATATGATATGAGATACACACATACATGTGTCTATGTATAATTTTTTCCCACTTTGGGGATGGTATATGATTAGAATAAATAGGAATTAATGAAAGTAGATGATTATTGTTTATTAAAAAATAAAATTTGACTTTAAATAAAATAAACCCTTATAAAACATTTTGAAAGTGAAAAAGTGTCCAAACCTTTGCAATTCCATTTTGATTTTGATACAATGTCAGCATTAAAAAAAATCACTCAAGTATGAAAAAATCTCCTTGATTAGTCCTTCTTCTTTTGTTTATTTTTGTATTTCTCTCTCAATACTTGAATGGCTTCTGACTCAATCTGATTGACAGCTGTCACATAAAATAGATGTTAAGCAAATATTGGTTCTCTAAAAATGGAATTGATGATTTATAAATAGATTGTATAACAATAAACACCTTTCATTTGTTACATAAAGCTCATTTTACTGAGAGGTTAGAAAGGCAAATAGCAAATGATATTTCCAAGGCATTTTTAAATCTCATTTTTGACAATAAAATAACTTTGTTTTGACTGTCTAAACATGTGAGAAAAACCTACCATGTTTCATTAAAATATCTAATTAAAGTAACAAATGTTCTTTTTCTTTATCTTTTTTTTTTCTTCTTCTCCTCAGGCCTCTCTCACCACCAGCTATTGCCCATGGCTGCATGGATCAATTACTCTCTTAGGCATTCAATCCATATAAAGACAAAAATTGATGCACAAAGTGCTATGCATGTACAGGTAGTAAGTATTCTAAAGAATCATCAGACAATTTTTACTATAATATCTTCTTGTCTGTTATAGAAAAGAAGTATATACTAGTGAGACAATGAAATACAGCCTTACATAAAAAAGAACATTACATATGGATTAGTGGTATAGTAGTATATGGGGTGTGTGTGAAAAGACAGAAACAGAAACAAAAACCAAGATAGAGACAGATTTTTTTTTACTGCTCATGTTCTCTCTTACAAAACATTTTATTTGTGCTCAATAATTATTCTGTTTCTACTTATATGTATGTGCATGTGTATGAATATATACATGTATATTCATTTGTATTCATATACACAGAGGCTATACCAAAATTCTTTTATTCCTCATTAGAATAGATGCATTTTGTCATTAGTCAGATACTTCTCATTAGGCATTATTTAGCCATTTCACTTATATGCTCAGCATTTAGTAGATGCTTTATAAATACTTCTAGATTGAAAGGGAAATGATTTGGAGACAATAGGACCTTATTTGGAATACCAGTTCTTCTACTTACTACCAATAATCTTTTGTAGTACACTAAACTTTAATGAGGCTCAGTTTACTCATCCTTAAAATGAGGGGATTAAATTAGATGCTCTTCTAAATCTACATTCATACTCTATAAGAAATATGTATTGTTAAATCAAGAAAAAACTTAAAAGTAACTAATACACAGTCAAAGCAGAATCTTATGATAATAAGCTCAATGATGGTGGAAATGCAATTAAAATTAAAAAGAAAAGAAAAGTTGAAATCTAAATAAATTAAAATGACCAGCCTTTGTCTTCAGTAAAAGGAAAATATAAAATCTACAGGATCAAATGTCACATGTATTATTAGATACAATATGCCTTTTGGTTTTGCTTAGGTGTGTTTTTTAGGAAAGAGCATTGAATTCCTAGTAGTATTAGGAAGTTGAGTTTATATATAGAAATGTTTATGATGTAAAAACATAATGCATTAGTGAAATGTATTTTTAAATGTCCTGCTGATGTATATACAGGAGGAAAATTCTCTGCTCATAACAAGCCTCTATCAGTATTTTTTCTGTCTTTGTGATAATGCTAAACATTCTTCATCCCTTCAGAACCTTTCAGCACTGAGATTCTTGTTCTTAACTCTCATTGAACATTTTTTTTTATTCTTCCATCATCATTGACCTCCTCCCCTCTGAAAACTTCTTTCCTGCCAATTAGCGTTACACCAAGAAGTGAATAGCTTTCATTATGTAGGGGGCTAAGGAGGTTGCCTGATGAAACATAAACAATAACTGATGAAAAAGCAAAATTCTTGCTTTGTAGGAGAAAAAAGCATCAAATTGTTGAACTTTCTAAGGAAAATGGGTATTCTTTTTATCATGAGGGTTGAAATTTCAGGAAAATAGAAGAAAAACACAGTGATTATCACTGCTAAGGAAGATCATCAGAACTAGAGACTTCTTTCCAACCAGATGTACTGTGAACCTGAAATTGATTATTTCAGATGTGTCACTTCACAAGTCATCACCCACTCCTACCCACAGTCAGTCGAAAATCACCTATTAATTATTTTGCAGATACAAGCAATGAAATCAGCAGAATTATGCTCATTATTTATTACAAACATCTGAGAACAAAGAGCTAGGACATATAAAAACCTCCATGAACATTTCTTGGGAAAAACAAAAAAGCACAACTTTGTGCAACATTTTAAATGTTAGAACAAAAATATGTTTCAAGAATCCAACTGTCTCCAACTTGCATCTTCATCATATTTCTGAGACATGTTACAACCTTCTTGATAGTTTAGTTAAATAATTCATATCATTTTAATGTGTTATTAAATGTTAAAATTTTATCTTTTTATTCATATTTTGATGGAAAATCATTTTTACATGTAAGAGTTCTGATTTTAGGGTTCTTATAAACCTACCATTCTTAAAGTACAATTTTGTTTCTAAAGAAAAATAGCTATCATCCAAATTATAATAGAACAACAGGATATTAAGAAAACTGAGGCAATTAAAGAGAATGTCTTTCCCAGCAAAGAGTAAAACACAAAAATTTTATTATATTGTTGAACTTTTCTTCTCATCTTGAAAATTCCCTCTTAGAATGGAGCCTTCTCACAGTGGATTATCCCTCTGCATTGTCTTCTCTTGGCATTCAAGAGTCTCTCGTGTGATCTCTGTTTGGAAATTGTTTGGCCATGCTTCATTGCCTTGCAAGCTATGCTTTGTATTCTATAGATTGTACCACAATGAAAAAAACATCTGTCTACTATATGTAGAATGAATTGTAGAACTAAGAACTTGGCTGTAAGGAAACTAATATCAATTGTCCAAGCAAGGAATGGTGAGGACATAGCCTCAAAATAGCCTCAAGTATTTGAGCGAGAGAATGAAGGGATGTTTGATTCAAGAGTTGCAAACAAAGAAACTAAAAGCATATATATATATATATATATATATATATATATATATATATATATATATATATATATACAGAGAGAGAGAGAGAGAGAGAGAGAGAAAACACTGAATTTGGAGTCAAAATGACCTGAATTTAAAAATCTGTTCCAGACACTTACCAGGTATGAAACTTTAGACAAGTCAGAAAGTCTGTCACCATTAGTTTTCTTGTTTGTAAAATGTGGATCTTAGTAAGATCTAAGTCACAGAGTTGTTGTGACGAACAAATGACCTGATACATGTAAATTACTTTGAAAACATGATAGTATAATATAAAAGTCAACTACTATTTTATTGTCATCATTATTATATTGCTAACATTATCATTAGAATTATTAAAGACTTGGTAACATTGAATAGAGGGAGTGAGTGACATTAAAGGGTCAAGTTTAATGACTCTGTTGTGAATCAGTTTGACAGAATCATGGTGTCATCAAAAGAAATGAGCAATTTAAGTAGAATGGAAGTTTTAGGAGAAATTAATGAATTCAGATTTGAATGTTTTGAAGTAGAGATGTCTATGGGACATTAAAAGTTTAGATGTCCATTACACAATTAAGAGAAAAGAGACAAGGCTGAGTATGTAGATACGGGAGTTCTGCATAGAGTTAGTGCTTGAACTCAAGGGAGTTGAAAAAAAAAGAAAAAAAATCTAAAGAGAAAAGAAAAGAAAACTTTTTTTTTGCCTTGGCAAAAGAAAAAGAAAGGAAGGAAGGAAGGAAGGAAGGAAGGAAGGAAGGAAGGAAGGAAGGAAGAGAGAGAGAGAGGGAGGGATGAGGAAGGAAGGAGGAAAGAAAGAAAGAAAGAAGGAATGAAAGAAAGAAAGAAAGAAAGAAAGAAAGAAAGAAAGAAAGAAAGAAAGAAAGAAGAAGAAAAGAAAGAAAATACAGAGAGAGATTGGCATACTAATCATATGACTTAGAAAGAATGTTTCATTAAAGTTGGGGAAGATAAAACTAATTCTTCATCTTTTCATTCTAAAAGGTATAAAAACATCATCTATACCTTGTGTTCGATGGAAAAAATCTTTTGATGTTTCTCTTTTCAGATTTTGCAAGCCAGAAGACATACATTCATCTGAGAATTGTTTAGGTGACACTGTAACTGAGATTAGATTTTGTTATGAGTAAAAGTCCACCCACTTAATATATTTCAATAGAGCACAATAATACAATACAATAAGAGATGTACCTCAGTGATGATTGGATGAAAAGGCAAGGTGATAGGCTAGGATTTCTGGGGAGCAATGAAAAGAATAGTGGATCTGAAGTCAAAAGAATCAGGTTTAAATTCCATCTCTGACACTTAATTTTGTGGCCTTGAAAAATTATTTCAGAACCTTAGTTTGGACTTCAGTTTGTTAATCAGTAAAATGAAAGACTTGGATAATAAATATAGATGACTTTCCAGTCTAAATTTAACATCCATAAGGGAGATATGCTCCACTATACCATAATGCCCCTTATTAGTTGTGATACTTAACTTCATTGATACTATAAGGATATTTTTATAAAAAGTATACATTTGTATATTGCTGTAAAAATATCTGTAAATAGGAAAAATTGTATTAAACTGAAAATTACAAATATTTAGAAAAATAGTTTTTTTTTTTCTTTCTGGAATGCCTAAATGTCACATCCCCTTATAACCACTCTTCTCTCTCTTCTATGTGGAATAGGAGATTAATAGTATTTTGGAAAAGAAGATATGCACATTTTATATTGTATGAAATTCAGCATGATATGAAAATGAAGAAACTACCTAGTTTGCTCATATTTGCCTTATCTGCAAAAAACAGCATATAACTTTGAACAATATGGAAATTTTTAAGGTTCATTCCCTTTTCTCCCTCACATGAAAAGAACTACCTAATATGAAAGAGAAGTGAAGGCACTAATAAGAGGGATTAGAGAAACAACATAATTATACAGTGCAGCATGTGCTGAATTATTGTTGAACTATAAGTCCCTTTGTGGACATGCTTTTCTGTTAATTAGGGAATTCCTATGGTAATCACTTTGGGAACTTTTCTAACAAGTTTTCCATTACTGCCCTTTTGGCCTCTAGGAACAAAACAGACTTAGTGAGATATGTAAACAAAAGAACTAGGTGTTTATACTTGTTCCTCTTTTATTTCCTTTTTAAAATGTGAGAGAAATCTCAAAAATAACCTAGCTGAAGAATAAGCCTGGTCTGCAAACATTCTTCTAGGGAATAAGTTGCAAATTTCTTTGAATACCTAACTGGGAACTGGTATTTACTGCAGTTTTGGGGGGTGGCACATGGGGAAGATAAAACTAGAGTCTCCAGGAGTGGGAGAGGAAGTATCTGACTCTGAGGGCCTATACAAGTGTTATGCTGCCTTCTCTTCTTAGTTATTCTGGCAGAAGTCACTTAGTGGGAAATGACACCATTCAAAAATTCCCTATGTATTGGCACATTTGTGACAAATGAACACCTCCAGGGAACAGGTAATTTTTTTTTCTTCTTTTCTAATCATTTAAGAGACAATAAAGAGACAGCTGATAAAATCCATATAAATTTTTAACCAATCACAATAAAATATTTATTTTTTCCAATCTCTTATCATCATTATTAGTCATACTGCTGGGGACATTCTGTGCTAAAGTCTCATGTACAAATAGCATGATTTGAGATACTATAGGTCATTAATTGAACAAAAACCAGGGTACTAGTGATCGGCATATACATGATATGAAGATGGATTTATGCATCCTCCTTTGCATGTATATCCCCCACCACTATATGGATTTGCACATGACAATAAATGCTTATTGATTGCTTGATTGACTTGTGATGGTGGTGATGCGCTCTGCCATAGTAAATTAATAGCTTTTATTTCTTGTATAATTTCATTATTGAATTTTTTCTTTGAATGTCTTCATCAGAACACCCTTTGTTCAACAAAAATTAACTGACATATAATATAAAAAATCTAGTAAAATGCCATATCACAGACATACATCAGTGTACATATATCTAAAACATATATATTTTGCATTCATTGAAATCAATTAAAAAACAAATTAACATCTATTTATTAGATACTATCTATCTCATTTTACTAGGGACTTCAAGAGTTAGAGAATAGTCCTTTTTATTTAAAAAATAAACCTGATTATCTAGCTAGAAAGATAAGAATTAAACATTTCAAAATTGAACAAAATATTTAAATAATATTTTGGGACAATAAAAGGAGAACTGTCATGAATCAGTACATGATTAATTGACAAATCAATTGTTAGGACTATAATTTGTATAGAATTTCTGAGGAGACTGAAATGATCAGAGAACTTTTTATGGAAAAAGAATGTATTGGGTCTTGAAAGAGAATCTAATATCCAGGAGAGTATAGAAAATATTCTGAAGGTAGAAAATTGAAATAAGATATATAGATCTCAATATATTATGTGTCTTAAGTCTCATCGCTCAAAATTAGACAGAAGAATTAGTAAAGAAAGATTCAGAAAATGAAAACAAAGGATTATGGAACTTTGTATAAGCAAGGGAAGAGATAAGTGTATGTACCCTCTTCATTTAATTTTCTTCTCCTGAATGTGTCATATATTCCCCAAACAGAATTTAAGTTTATTAAGGACAGGAACTGCTTTGTTTGCTTGTATTTATATATCAAACACCTAGCACAATTGAATATTTGGAAATGAATAATACAAGACTTCTTTCATCCTTTACAAGAGAAAACTATCAAATCTGGAAGAAATAACATCTTGTATTTCAAAGAATAATGTCTTGAATCTATAGCTTTAATTGGGTCATAGAAAAATGTATTGGGCCTGAACTCTGGAGAAGTATATTTAAGGCTCAGTATGATTGATTTAGTTCTACAACAAAGTGTTAACTCAGTGGCATTGATAAGACAATAGTTATCTAGTTTTACATGTACATAGTACTTAATATAGTTCAAAAAGATTGATAGCTATGATGATGTAATTATAATAGAGTATATGAGCCAACAATGACTGGACAAGAGACATTCACTACATTTCCTACCACCATGGTGGCTGGCCTGTCCTTCTTCATTTCCCTACTGAGACCAAGGCCTGTCTGAATGGCCTCCAGAAAGCTAGCCAATCCCCAATTGAAGAAAACAGATTGTAAAGGAGATAATAAAGAATTTGAACTTCACCTCTGACTATTCTTGTGGTGATTCCTCAGCTGAATGAAGGCTGGCCCAAAGACCTCCAGAAAGCTAAGCAGAACATTACAGAAAGAAAAAGGAAATATATAGGGAATATGGGAAGTATTTACATACAATTAAATTTTGTACATTATATCGCCATTCTATCACATGTCAGTCTTCTACGATGGTTTATTTGGGATGAGAGCCAGAGAGGGAAAGAGACAGATAGATAGAGAGAGTGAGAGAATGAATAAAATGAATGAAAGAGAGGGATGGAAAAAGGGAGGAAGGGAGAGAAAAAGGGAGGAGCAAAAAGCAACAATAAAAAAAATATCACTTGTTCCTATAGTCTTCCTCGCTTCCTTCCTTCCTTTCTTCCTTCCTTCCTTCCTTCCTTCCTTCCTTCCTTCCTTCCTTCCTTCCTTCCTTCCTTCCTTCCTTCCTTCCTTCTTTCCTTCCTTCATTCCTTCCTCCTTTCCTCCCTCCCTCCTTCCCTTCCTCCCTTCTTTCCTTCCTAATTTTTTTTTTATTCTTTCTTTCATCATTACTATTCTGAAATTGTAGTAGTCATATGTCCTATGTAGACTACTACAATTTAGTCATATGTCCCATCTACCACTGGTCAACACAAGAGCTTTGACTTACTCCCAGTTATAATTTGGGAAAATTTGCCTCTCCTTAATGAATTTGGTGGACATCTGCTCTAGGAACTTATTGTATTAGTGCCAGACTTGGTATGGACACTCTACCTTATTGCAACTCAGTTATCCCGAACTTGAATGTTTTCAGTCTTCAGCCTTCCTATTAATAGCAATTGTGGGAATGTATAATTGTTAAAGGCCATTGGAAGTTTTCTAACAATACCCTTTCATTTTGTAAGAATGTTGAAGAGTTGTTTATTAGTTAGATAAGGATTGATAGTTGTTGGTATCTTTCCAGTTCTTACATTCTGTCCATTTTTAAAGAGTTGCAAATTTTTATATACAAAGAGAAGTAGAAGAAATAACAACCTTTGTCTATTTCCTCACCTTCAATCTTACTATTTATGAGCATGTGATTGTATGAGCACAAGTATGTTTTCATTCACTTTCTTGATAATGCTTTTTGCTAAATTTGAGTACTACAGGTGATATATTTATTATCTTCAATTCCATCATTGCAAAATGGACTAAATAAAGCCATTTACACTACAGGATTGTTGTGAGAATTAAATGTAATAATATATGTGCTACCTTATAAAGCTTAAATAATTATATAAATATGAGCTATCAGCTATTGATTTTTTTCATTCATTAATTCATTTAATAATTTTACAACTTCCTCCTGATCTGCACAGATCTTTTCCTTCCTTCCTTTATCAGTGAAAGAAGTAGAAACATTCTTGAAAAACAATATGTGAAAAAAACACTACATCAAGTTTGACAAACGTTGAATTGATAAGTGCTCTTTGATATCTATCTCAGGTGTTTGAGATCAATTCAGTAAAATGTGTGTGTTTTTTTAATTGACATTAATTAAGTTTTATATACATAATTCCTAAGGCATTATATCTTCCTATTAAAAATAACATATTCATTATTGTAGCCCTTTTCCAGTTTTAGTTATCTTTTAAAACCTGTCATAGATCTCTAAAAGGGTAGCTAGTGACCATGCAATGAGTGTAACCAATCTTCTTTTAGCATTGTTGGATCACAAACAGATTTTTCCTATTTGTCTTATATTACATGAATCTATGGACTGATACAATGATCCATAGAGTTCATTGACTTATTGACTTCATTTTATTTGGGAGCAATCAAATGTTGGAGGCACAGAGTAGCCCACAGATATCCTTAGGCGTGTTTACATTGATATATGACTAGTTTGGCAGGTTGCTTTCTTGGTCACTATGAATATCATCAGTCATGGGAAAAACTTGTTTATTCTGCAAACCTTATTTATCTGCATATATTTCTACCTCTTTCTGTGTCTGTTTCTTTCTATCTCTCTTAAGTCTAAGACAAAAAAAGAAAGAAAAATTCTGTTAAGCAAGCACTCATTTTTTCCTACTTTTAAACAGCCAACATAGTTGCAAATGAGCTTCTAAGAGGCTTCTTGTGCAACTGGAGGTAAAGGTTTTCTTCAGGGAATACTGTTGCTCATAAAGTAGAATGCTCTTGGCTCTCTAGGGAAGACAAAAGAATAATTAACAGAATATTCTGAACGATTCACTGGCTATTTGCCATGTGCCTTGATAAGGGTTGGAAGACAGGTAAATGACCACTCACTTCAGAAACCCCTCATTTCTTTGTTGTTTTTTTTTTTTTTTCTCTCACTTTCTCAGGATTTTGTGAAGAATTATGCTTATTATGTCATTCTCTATCTGCCTTTCACTCTTTCTCTTTGTATCTTTGTCAGTCGGTTTTTGTCCTTATTTTCCCTTTTCTTTGCTTTTGCTTCTCTGTCTCTTTCCATGTCTTTTTCTTCCTATGTCTCTTTCTCGCTCTGTCTCTCCCCGAGTTTTTCTTTGACAGACATTTTCTCTGCCTCTCTGTCTATGTATCTGTCTGTGTCCATTTTTTTGTCTTTGTCACATCTTTCCTGTTTTCTTGTTGTTTTAAGCATGATAGCAATATGTATTTGCTCTTCTTCATGTAAACACCAAAGGAGCAAGGAAATTGAAACACCCTGTTGTAGACAGGGGAAGGGAAAGTAACAAACAAAATGCAATTGGATTTCAGACATCAATCTTAAAATGTAAAGTGGAAAGTGAGATTAAATTTACGCATGGAAAGAAAACATAAAAAACAGCCTTTTATTCTATGATGAACAAGAAAAAACGGAAGGAAAATGTTGCCTTAGTGAAATTAGTAATTTATGAAAAATGTCGATTTAAGTGAAAAAAAGAGGATAAATATATATGCATAAATATATTTGTCTAGAAGTGTATATATATGTATATATGTATATATATATACATATATATATATATATATATATATATATATATATATATGTATATATATATATATATTTACTCTCTCCATAGATGTATTCACACACATATTCATAGACAATGCTCTCTTGGTTAAAGACTGCCAAAAAAAAAAAAGAGATAAATAAAAAATTACACAAACATATACAAGTGCATACACATACACACAAAATATACTCTGTAGCTCTGTGTTTAAAGTTATGTTTTGACACAATAGCTGTATCATGTTGAATAGCTTATTCCACCTATTTTGGGGTTTCAGTTTCTTTATTAAAAGAGTATTATAATTACAATACATGCTTATTGTATTGTAAAATCATGTCAACAGAAATATTTTGTAAATCATAAATTATTGTGTAACTATTAAAAATTAGATTATTCATTGCTTTGGTGAGCATGAGAGACTGGAATGGTGTAATCAGAGGAATACTGACAATTATTTCACAACCAGCTCTTTTGGAGACAAATATCTTTAAAACACTTTGAACCTAATTTTCAATGCTTACATCTTCTCCATTTTCTTAAGTCTAGACACTCAATAAAACAATCAATCTAGGTTTGATCCAGGGTATTTTCCAATTTCCCAGATGTTAATATTTATACTGAAAATACAATAATTGTTTTCCAGAAACTGGTTAAAAGCTGGCTTTTCCACAGCCCTGAACATGTAGTGGGAAGAACAAATAAAACACCTATTAGACTTAAAGTCTGAAATATCTCAGCCTGAATCTCAATCCTAAGATATTTTCCCTGGATAATATTAAAGAAACAATTTCTTTATCTGTGACAATTGACAATTGTTTCATATAAATGTCAGGCATTTTCAAGAAAAGTCGTGCCATAAAGACTACCTCAAAAAAATGGAATGTTAGAAATTAAAAGTCTTATGTTTTTGTGGCATAGATCATGTGTTTTTAATCCAATTGCTAATAAATCAATTTAATTATGACCAATTATTGAGGTTACCCAAATAATGATTAAATTACATCAGTTATGCATGAGTATTTAGTGATTGGCAACCAGCCCTTTCTATAACCAGCATCTGTTCACCCAAAATTATTTTAAAAGCATAATTTGTTTTATATTTAAAATCAGTCATAAATAATCATTGTAATGCTATATTTATTGGGTACATTTTGTCTGTTCTGATGTTTCCTATACATATATAATGTTTTATTTTTCTTTTTGTTATTATAAAATAATATGTGTTCATTTTTCCTACTGACAAACCAATTTGATGTATCCTGAACTTCAAACAGTTGTCAGTAAAAGACAACTTGGTATTTGAATGTATTGGAATACAAATTTTCTCTAAGAAATATTGAACAGGCAAACTTCAGAAAATCTAGAAAGATTTACATGAACTAATGCTGAGTAAGGAGAACATTGTAAAGAGTAACAGCAATATTGTGCCATGATCAACTTAGTTCTTTTCAGCAATGTAATAAGCTAAGTCAATTCTAAATGACTGACTCATCCTTTGGTTCTGATTCTTCTTTAACAATATGACTAATGTGAAAATATGTTTAATATGATAGTTCATGCATAACCTATGTCAAATATCTTGCTTTCTTAGAAGGGGGAGAGAAGGGAGTGAAGGAGAAAAAAATAGAAATCAAAATCTTACAAAAGCAAATGTGGAAAATTATCTTCACATATGATAGGGAAAATTAAAATACTGTTAAGAAGGGGGAAATTCATTGAAGAAAAGGACTTAAATGCTCATATGCTATGTCCTGATATTTATACCTTTAGTTGTGCTGGAGTATTCATGACTTGATGGACTATTCATTTCCATATTCTTCTATCCTCCAGTATGTATTGAAGTCTGTTAACGGTCATGTTCATTGCTCTCATAAAATGTTTTAGTCATCTCATCTGCTACCATTCTGTTTTCCTGTTGCCTACAATATTTTCTCACATCAGGATATTTTCCAATGAATCCTGTCTTCCCATAATGTAGGCAAAGTATTTTAGCTCTAGCTTTAGTATTTGCTTTTCCAAAGAATAGTCTGAATTATTTTCTTTAAGTATTGATTGATATGATCTCTTTAATGTCCATGGGATACTCAAAATTTTTCTCCAGCACTAAAATTTGAAATTATTAATAAAATTTGAAATATCTTATAGTCCAACTCTCAATGACATTCATTTCTAGTAGAAAAACAAATAGTCACATTGATTCTATAAACTTTTGTTGGCAATTTGATGTCTAAGGTTTATTAGCATGTTGTCTAGATTTCCTTACAAAGACATTTGATTTAAATTTCATGGCTGTAGTCACTGTTTTCAGTGATATTTGAGCTCATGAATATAAAATCTGAAACACTTTCCATTTCTTCTCCCTCTATTTGCTGTGAATTAATGGGATTTGTGATGATCCAGTATTTTAAAATCAGCTGGAGTCAGGAAGTCAGGATAAGGGAAAATTCTTGACCTTTATTTTTGCAGAGGTGAAGGGAAATCGCAATATGAAGTGAGAATAATCACAAATCTGGCCAGCTGTGCCTCTGGCTCTCACACTCCACCCACCAAATTCTCTAGCAATCTCCTATACAACACAGCCAACTTGCACTGAGAGTGGGCGGGGCCATTCTTTCTCCAAGCATATATTAATAGAGTATTGCCCAATTGCTAATTAGCCTCGAGTGCTTGGGACCTCAGTACAACTCAAGAGCTTCAGCCCATTACAGGATTAATTCCCATAATGGATTAATTCCATTTATTCCATGTTTTTTTTTTTTTTTTATGTTGGTACAAGCTGACTTTTGTATTTTCCTCTTCTACTTTCACCAAGAAAGTATGTGGTTCTTCACTTTCTACTGACATAGTAGTATCATCTACACTGATAAGAGTGCTGATATTTCTCCTGGCAACCTTAATTCCAGCATTTTATTCACCCAACTTGGAATTTTGCAAAATATGCTCTGCTTTATAACTTAAATAAATAAGGTGTACAGCCTTGTCATATTCTTTTTCTAATTTTAAATCAGTCAGTTATTTCATGTTTCATTCAAACTGTTGCTTCTTGACACATGTTCAGTTTCTTCAAGGGACAAGTAAGATGATCTGGTATTAGAGATATTCTTCTCTCCCAGAAAAGCCACATGGCCTTATTTGCCATGTAACCTTTCATTTTGGGCAGGGCAGGACCTAAGAAGTAGAAAGGGTGTGGCCCCTAAGCTAGAAGGTTGTACCACATAGGAGTATAAGGAACTGAAGAGGCTCCTTGTGGTGGTGAGAGGCATGTCCTCTTGCTATATCTCCTCCTTTGGTGCAACATCATCTCCATACACTTCCTTCCTGGTGATCCACCTATAGCATTTTGCCGAGTGGCTTGGCACAGGCTATCTCGGAAGAGAAGTGGGATAAATAGACAATACTGAGTTGAATTGCTCTTTTGCTTCCTGCTTCACCTATTGAGATGACATCTGAATAATGACAAACTGCTTGCACCTCCTGATTAGCTCATCTATGTGTTTATCCAGGTGGGCTCCGAAGAGTAGTATGTATGACCCTGGCAGCCTGCTCTATTTAGGAGAAGAGCGCTGGGACAATCAGACAGAAATGGCGCCCTAACAGGAATGTAAGGATTGAGGCCAGGGACCCCATTGGCCGGTTGTTCCAACTATGGGAAGGGAGAAGAGACCCCGTAACCAGTAGAGTAAGGAAGAAACATGGGACAAACTTTTATTAAAGTACTGGATCAGGAGGTGCCTTGGGAAAGAAGTTTATAAAACAGTAAAGTTGGCAGGATGGGAGATTGATGTAAAAAAAAATACCTGGCATTTTTGGACACTACACAATTTTTTTGCCCATGGATACATTATAATGGGCTAAATTTAAATAAGTTAGTAGGAAATCAGATGGCCTACTATGACCAACAGAGTCCAGGAATTATCTCAGAAAGACACCACCTAATTTACTAGGTGATTCGGGGCACCTTAAGAGGTGCCAGCCATAATGCCCTGAAGATCAATAATTAGTTTCAAACAGAGAAACAGAAGGAAAAGAGTACCCATAAAATAGTACAAACTAACCCCTCTGAAAAAATGGTGCAGATGGAAAGAAGCAGTGGGGAAGAATCAGGCAGTGAATATAATGATAAGAAGAAAGATGGTGCCATGAGAGGAGGTGGGGGAAAAATGAGGGAGGAGAAAGTAAATAAAGGGAGAAAAATTGCTTTTGCCTCTGAGGCGTGGTTTCTTCCCCCATTCCCCCTTTCCTGAAGAAGAAAGTTTCCCATCTTCCCCCTATGTGCTCTCTTATGGAGGCTTTGGGATTCCCAAACTGGGTTAGGATGCATGCTACAGAAGGCAACAGATGAAGGGGACAGGAAGTAAAAATCTGGTTAGATGCTTGTTCCATGTTTGAAAGCCAACAGGGAAAGATTGGGCCCCTTTAGAATGGAAGAAATTTAAGGAACTGAAAGAGGCAGTTAACACATACTGAGTTGACTCTCCATATGCTAAAGAGCTATTGGCCCTCTTAGCCTCCAGTAATACACTAACCCCAAATGACAGGCAGACTATTGCCAAAATTTGCCTTAAACTTGGGGAGTCCCTGCAATGGATGACCCTGTTTGCTTATTTGGCAAAAACCTTTGTAAGAGATATGCAGAGTCACACCTCTCAAGATGATTTCCACAAAGTGGTAGGAACAGGAAGATATGAAAAGACTGAGAATCAAATGCAAAATGATGCAACAATGTATGCAGCTGTGTCCCAATGTGCCCAACAAGCATTTAGCAAAATTCAATCTTCTGGAAAAAAAGGGGCCCTCAATGACAAAGATTAAGCAAGGCCCAGATGAACCTTTTCCTGATTTTGTGGCCCCCCCTACAGTTGGTTATTGAGAGGTCCATGGGCAGAGGAGAGGCCTCCAGTCTCATTATAGAGAAACTGTTGTGGGAAAATGCTAATAGGAATTGCCAGAAAACAATGCTTACTTTGAACTGGGAGGCTGGTCTGGAAGAGATGATAAAAAAATGTGAACATGTCAGCTCTAGTGAATTCCAAATAGATGCCGTTGTAGCTGCTATAACTAAAGGGGTCACAGTAGGAAGAAAGACTAAGGAGACCAACATTTGTTACCAATGTGGAAGATCCAGTCATTTCAAAGTTAAATGTCACCAGAAACAAGGGGGGACTCTCCCCAACATGATTTGTTTTCACTGTAACAAATTGGGACATTATACAAAGAAATACTACAAAAATATATCCAGAAATGGGGTGAAGGGCTCCTCAAGGGCCCTGCAAAAAGCTTATGAGATGGAGGAAAGACATTCTCCAGTGATCCAGGCAGGACTACAGCAGAAGTATCATTGGTTCCTGGTAGTTCAGTTTCCCTTTCACACTGGGGGGAATTTCCAAATAGACCCAGGACATACAACATTAATATCTACCAGGGGTCCTCAAACTATGGCCCATGGGCCAGATATGGCAGCTGAGGACATTCATCCCCCTTACCCAGGGCTATGATGTTTTTTTTATTTAAAGGCCCACAAAACAAAGTTTTGTTTTTACTATACTCTGGCCTTCCAACAGTCTGAGGGACAGTGAACTGGCCCCCTATTTTAAAAGTTTGAGGATCCCTGAGTCCTAAATACTAAGAGTGACTCTTGTGATAGGCTTGACATCCTATACCCCTGTCATAGTTCACACCACAGGCATTACAACAGAACAACCCCAAATTGTGATGACTAAACCACATGACACACCGGTACATGTCACACCGGTATTTTTGGATAAAAGTGAGCTACTAGCAAAGTCACTCCCTCTTTTAGATGAGCTGGATTAGATGGACCAGATTTTGACATTAATTGGATGCAACATATTGAGCAAGACAAGCCTTGGGGAGCTATATATACATATATATATATATATATATATATATGTCAAAGGAAAAGCATTTAAAAGTCTACTTGACACCAGGGCTAAAAGGTCGATGACACAGCTCTTCTGTCTCCCTTTATGGCTGGTTTGCACAGATGCCACAGTAGTTAAAGGCATTGGAGGAGCACAGCAAATTATGGGTTGCAGCAGGAGACCTGCCCTGGTAGTTTGTGGACAAACATGAAGTATTCTGACCCCTGGTTGCCACAGGGCTCAGATACAATCTATGGGGTAGGCATACATACATACATATATATATATATATATATATATATATATATATATATATATATACATAATTATAACTTTTTATTGACAGAACCCATGCCTGGGTTAATTTTTACAACATTATCCCTTGCCCTCACTTCTGTTCCGAATTTTCCCCTCCCTCCCTCCACCCCCCTCCCCTATATTGCAAGCAGTCCAATACATGTTAAATGTGTCACAGTATTTCCTATATACAATATATGTGTGTAGAACCGAACAGTTCTCTTGTTGCACAGAGAGAATTGGATTAAGAAGGTATAAATAACTCGGGAAGAAAAACAAAAATGCAAACAGTTTACATTCATTTCCTAGTGTTCTTTCTTTGGGTGTATCTGCTTCTGTCCATCATTGATCAATTGAAACTGAGTTAGATCTTCTCTTTGTCAAATAAATGCAATTCCATCAGGATCGTTGTTAAAGTACATAATGATCTCCTGGTTCTGCTCATTTCACTCAACATCAATTCATGTAAGTCTCTCCAAGCCTCTCTGTATTCATATTGCTGGTCATTTATTACAGAACCATAATTAATTTTCCATAACATTCAAATACTACAATTTAGCCAACCATTCTCCAATTGATGGACATCCACTCATTTTCCATTTGGCGCCATTTCTTGACATTAAAGACATATAGGCAGAGCCAAGATAAGAGAGAAAGCATTTAGTTGAGCTCTTCCAATATTTTCATCTGAACAACTAAAAATCACGCTTCAAATCAAATTCTGAAGTAGTAAGCCCCCCAAAAGGTTGGAGTGAAACATTCTTCCAGCCCAAAATATGTCATAAAAAGAGATGTGTGACACAAGGGAGGAAGCTGACCAGGAGCCTACATAAATGAAACAACAGTAGTGAGACTAGATGGGGGCAACAGAACCAGTAGATTGAGGATAATGCCAAGCACCTGGCTGATCTTTTAATCAATATTACTCTCTTCAATTTGACTTGTATTTGTAGTTATGTAGTTTTGAGGTAAAATGAATTTTTCTGTGAGGAAAGGTACTTTTTTAAAGTGATGATTGTTTTCTTAATATCTAGCATGCCAAATTTCATATTTTGTTGTTGTTCAGTTGTTGTTTTTTGTTTACTTGTTTTATTTACTTGAGTACAATTCTCCATGAACCCATTTTCTTGACAAATATAGAGAGGAATAATCAAAAAGCAGAAGTCATTAGTATAAAGCAATGGAGAATGTTATAAAGATATTTTCCGAAATTTGAATAATCTAGCAAAGCTGGGGCATAAAGATGAAAAGAGGTAGAAATTTGGGCAAGAGATAACCAATAGAAATGTATTTTTAGGAGATGGAATTTCTTTTGCAAGGCCAAACAAAATGACCTATGTAATTGGATCACAGAGTAAAAATGAATACAATAACTTTAAAAGATTAGAAAGATAACTGAACACTTGATTTTAGTGGTGAGAGGAAACTACTGGAACTTAATTCTATGGAGAGGCAGAGCAACATAAACAAACCTGAACTTTGAAAAGATCAGTTAGATAGATCGAGGAAAGATTGAAGTTGGAAGAGATTTGAGACAGAGTGACCAATCAGTCAATAGGCTATTAAAATAATCCTGGAATTAGGTGATGAGTACTCTCTTTAAGGTGGTGGAAATCCAGAAGAGAGGGAAAAAGTACACATATGGGATGTGACAGAAATGAGAGTAACAAGATTTGTCTATAGGGAGAAATTGAATTTGATACCTAGGTTTTGTGCCTAAAAATGATGTTTCCTTAATAGTAATAGAAAAATTTCAAGAAGAAAGATTTGAAAGAAAAAAATAATGAGTGTAATATTGAGTTATCTAATATAAGATGATGCTGGGGCTTCCACTTTGAGATATTAATAGATGCTACTGATTATTTTAAGGAAAAGTCCATTTATTCCTATACTCTCAAGTGTTTTTAATAGAAATGGATGTTGGATTTTATCAAATACTTTTTCTGCATCTATTGAGATGATCATATGGGTTGTGTTAATTTGGTTATTAATATGGTCAATTATACTGATAGTTTTCCTAATATTGAACCAACCCTGCATTTCTGGTAAATCTGACTTAATCATGGTTTATTATCCTGGGAATGATTTTCTGTAGTCTTTTTGCTAATATATTATTTAATATTTTAGCATCAATATTCATTAGGGAGATTGGTCTGTAATTTTCTTTCTCTGTTTTCAGCCTACTTGGTTTAGGTATCAGTACCATGTCTGTGTTATAAAAGGAATTTGGTAGAACTCCTTCATTGAATATAGATTTAGAAATGGACAAGCCAGGATATTAAATCATCTTTTATAAACTTATTTCACAAAAAAATCAATTGTGATTTGACATTACCATGATCTTCTAGATAATCTCAAATTTACTTGTGCATATCTAACCTTTCTGCTAACCTCTAATTTCTCATCTCCAACTATCTATTAATAGCTTAACTTCTCCTTTAGAAAGTTAGATGCTATACCACTTGGTGCATATATGTTTAATATTGATATAGCTTCATTGTCTATAGTATCCTTTAGAAATGTATACTTTCCCTCCTTATCTCTTTCCATTAGATCAATTTTTGCTTTTTGCTTTATCTGAGATAAGGATGGCTACCCCTGCTTTTTTTTTTTTTTTAACTTCACTTGAAGCATAATAGGTTCTGTTCCAGCCTTTTACCTTTACTCTGCATGTATCTCCCTGTTTTAAATGTGTTTCCTGTAAACAACATATTATAGGATTCTGGCTTTTGATCCAGTCTGCTATCCACCTCTGCTTTATGGGAGAGTTCATCCCATTCTCATTTACGGTTAAAATTATTAATTTCATGCCATAATAATATCCCTGGATTGTGCTTTTCTTTTTCTTGCCCCCCTTCCCCTCTTCCCTAGTATTAAACTTA
The DNA here is from genome assembly GCA_020854095.1 of Dasyurus viverrinus. NCBI lineage: Eukaryota > Metazoa > Chordata > Mammalia > Dasyuromorphia > Dasyuridae > Dasyurus > Dasyurus viverrinus. Next base: position 433,034,377 of record CM036997.1, on the reverse strand, counting down.
TGGGCCCCACTTGCGTCATGCAACTCTCCCTCTTTAGGATCCCTCCCTCCTCCTTTTGAATCCCTTCCTCTTTCTTGTACCCTTCTCTTATTACTCCTTTTCTTTTTCCCTTTTCCTGTCCCACTTTTTAATGAGGTGAGAGAAGATTCTCTGTAAAAGAAATATGTCAATTATTTCCTCTTTGAGCCAACTCCAATGAGAGTAAGATTCACACAATGTTCCTCCCCTTCTCTAAGTTCCCTCAGATATGATAGGTTTCCTTTGCCTCATCATGGGATTTAGTTTTCCTCTTTTTATCTCCCCTTTCCCCTTTTTCTGACACTATCCACTTTCCATTTCAATTTCCCTTTTTTATGTTACATCAATAAAATCAAATTATACATGTGGTTTTTATGTATATCCACAACAGAAATACAGTTCTCAAGAGTTTCTTTTACCTTTTTCTGCTTCTCCTGAGTTCTGTGATTGGAGATAAATTTTTTTTTGTTTAAATCTGGTTTTTTCCTTGGAAACAAATGGAATTCCTCTGTTTCATTAAATGTCCATCTTCTTCCATGGAAAAAAATGCTCAGCTTACCTGGGTAGTTTATTCTTGGCTGCATTCCAAGTTCTTTTGCCTTTCAGAATATCAGATTCTAAGCCCTTTGATCCTTTAATGTTGAGGCAGCCAGATCTTGAGTGACCCTTATTGTGGTAACTCGGCATTTGAATTGTTTTTTCCTGGCTGCTTGTAAATTTTTTCATTAGTCTGATAAGTCTGAAATTTGGCCACAATATTCCTTGGACTTTTTATTTATGGTCTTTTTCAGAAGGTTGTTTGATGAATTCTTTCAATGCCTATTTTACCTTCTGGTTCTATTACTTCTGGGCAGTTCTCTTTCATGATTTCCTGTAAAATACTATAGACTCTTTTTTTCATCATAATTTTTGACTAGTCAAATGATCCTCACGTTATCTCTCCTCCATCTATTTTCCAGGTCTATTGTTTTTCCAGGAAAATATAAATATTTGGTATTTTTTTCTAATCTTTCATTTTTTTTTTGTTTTGCTTGTCTGATTCTTGATGTGTCAATGAATCAGTCATTTCTATTTGTTCTATCTGATTTTTAGTGAGTTATTTTCTTCATTAGCTTTTTTTACTTCTTTGAGTTTTTAAATGAGTTGTTTTGATCTATGGATTTTTTTTTCCATTTCACTATCTTTTTTTTTAGTGAATCATTTTCTTTTTCCAATTCAGAAATCCTACTTTCTTGGAAATTCTTTATCTTTTCAATTCATAAATTCTGTTTCCCTGCACTTATTGGGAAGTTTTTACCTTTTCCAATTCACATTTCAGGAAGTTGTTGCTCTCTTGCATAGCTTTCCTTTCCCCGTTTTTCTTCTAGTTCTTGCTTAAGGTTTTTAATACTCTCTTCTAGGAGAGCCTTTTGTATTGGGAACCAACAATTGTCTGCAGACTGTCTGCTATTAGTCTCCTTGGAGTTGGAAAGCTGCTCTCTTTCTGTATAGAAGCTATTGATCATCCTTTTGAATTTTTTTTTTACTTATTTTGTTAAAGCCTGTAGGGTCTGCCTTCAGGGCCAAGAGGTTACCAGCTTCCTCTGCATTGCAAGCATAAGTGTATGGATGGGTAGCTGTCCCGTCAAATGGTTACAAAGAGAAGCAAGGTAAGGGAGTGCTCTGGGAAAGAGTTCCCTGGAAGTAACTCAGGCCTGCACTGAGGAGCCATAGAAGTAGCCTGCAAAGAACCCTGCTGTGCCAGTTAAGGACTGCCCTGGGGCTAAAAGCTAGGCAGTGAAAGTGTCACTACCCCAGGTCAAAGCCTACTGTGGGGGTTCAGGTACTAGTGGCTGACCAGTGAATAGTTCCACAGGGACTGGAAGTGTCCCTGCCTAGGGAAGCACAGTTGGCTGTGAAAGTTCTATTGCCCCAGGCTGAGCCGCTCACTGTGCAGATTAGAGAATGAGCCGGGCTGTGCACCTCTGCCATGCTGCCCCTGAAAAAGCACTTTACTGCAGAATGTTACTTTAGGGCTGTTACGCTCTGTGCTGAGTCACTTCTGGTTTTGAGTGGATATAGCCAGAACTTGTTAACTTCTGGCATTTTTTAGAGAGTACCCTCTGTCTTTGGCTTTTATTTCCCTGCTGGTTTACTGCTTTATGCTTTATAATTAAGACAGAGCAGTTAGCCTATGGCAGAGTCGTCTCTATAAATTCTCTCTCTCTCTCTCTCTCTCTCTCTCTCTCTCTCTCTCTCTCTCTCTCTCTCTCTCTCTCTTTTTGCTGATCAAAATTTAAGAAACTATTCTAGTAGTTTAATTTAAGAAAAATCACACAAGTTATTATTATTGTTAGTTTAAACTCTATCTCTTTTAATCCTTCATGGGTGTATCTCCCACAGATTTTTTTGTGTAATTTTTTTTATTTAATAGCCTTTTATTTACAGGTTATATGCATGGATAACTTTACAGCGTTAACAATTGCCAAACCTCTTGTTCCAATTTTTCACCTCCCACCCCCCACCCTCTCCCCTAGATGGCAGGATGGCCAGTAGATGTTAAATACATTAAAATATAAATTAGATACACAATAAGTATACATGACCAAAACATTATTTTGCTGTATAAAAAGAATCAGACTCTGAAATATTGTGCAATTAGCTTGTGAAGGAAATCAAAAATGCAGGTGGGCATAAATATAGGGGTTGGGAATTCAATGTAATGATTTTTAGTCATCTCCCAAAGTTCTTTTTCTGGGCATAGCTGGTTCAGTTCATTACTGCTCCATTGGAGATGATTTGGTTGATCTCGTTGCTGAGGATGGCCAGGTCCATCAGAACTGGTCATCATATAGTATTGTTGTTGAAATATATAATGTTCTCCTGGTCCTGTTCATTTCACTCAGCATCAGTTCATTTAAGTCTCTCCAGGCTTTTCTGAAATCATCCTGTTGGTCATTTCTTACAGAACAGTAATATTCCATAATATTCATATACCACAATTTATTCAGCCATTCTCCAACTGATGGACATCCATTCAGTTTCCAGTTTCTAACCACTACAAAAAGGGCTGCCACAAACATTCGTGCACATACAGGTCCCTTTCCCTTCTTTATAATTTCTTTGGGATATAAGCCCAGTAGTAACACTGCTGGATCAAAGGGTATGCACAGTTTGATAACTTTTTGAGCATAGTTCCAAACTACTCTCCAAAATGGTTGGATTCGTTCACAACTCCACCAACAATGCATCAATGTCCCAGTTTTCCCACATCCCCTTCAACAATCATTATTATTTTTTCCTGTCATCTTAGCCAATCTGACAGGTGTGTAGTGGTATCTTAGAGTTGTCTTAATTTGCATTTCTCTGATTAATAGTGACTTGGAGCATCTTTTCATATGACTAGAAATAGTTTCAATTTCTTCATCTGAGAATTGTCTGTTCATATCCTTTGACCATTTTTCACTTGTAGAATGGCTTGTTTTTTTATAAATTAGAGTTAATTCTCTATATGTTTTGGAAATGAGGCCTTTATCAGAACCTTTGACTGTAAAAATATTTTCCCAGTTTATTGCTTCCCTTCTAATCTTGTCTGCATTAGTTTTGTTTGTACAAAAACTTTTTAGTTTGGTATAATCAAAATTATCTATTTTGTGATCAGTAATGATCTCTAGTTCTGCTTTGGTCATAAAGTCCTTCCCCTTCCACAGGTCTGAGAGGTAAACTATCCTGTGTTCCTCTAATTTATTAATAATTTCATTCTTTATGCCTAGGTCATGAACCCATTTTGACCGTATCTTGGTGTACGGTGTTAATTGTGGATCAATGCCTAGTTTCTGCCATATTAGTTTCCAATTTTCCCAGCAATTTTTATCAAACAGTGAGTTCTTATCCCAAAAGCTGGGGTCTTTGGTTTTGTCAAAGACTATGTTGCTATATTTATTGACTGTTTTATCCCTTGAACCTAACCTATTCCACTGATCAACTAATCTATTCCTTAGCCAATACCAAATGGTTTTGGTAACTGCTGCTCTATAATATAGTTTTAGATCTGGTACAGCTAGGCCACCTTCATTTGATTTTTTTTTCATTAATTCCCTTGAAATTCTTGACCTTTTGTTTTTTCCATATCAATTTTGTTGTTATTTTTTTCTAGGTCATTAAAATAATTTTTTGGGAGTCTGATTGGTATAGCACTAAATAAATAAATTAGTTTAGGTAATATTGTCATCTTTATTATATTTGCTCGCCCTATCCAAGAGCATTTAATATTTTTCCAAATGGTTAGATCAGACTTAATTTGTGTGAAAAGTGGTCTGTAATTTTGCTCATAAAGTTTCTTATTTTCCCTTGGCAGATAGATTCCTAAATATTTTATATTATCAGTAGTTACTTTAAATGGAATTTCTCTTTGTAACTCTGACTGTTGGATTTTGTTAGTGATATATAAGAGTCTCTATAACTTCTCTAGCCACAGAGATCACTCCTGCCCTTGGTCTGCTCTGTATGTTAGTCTCTACCTGCCTGCACTGGTCTGTTCCTGGCCTCTCAGGACAAACCTTTCCTGGTGATCTTCCAGATTATCTTCAGCTAGTAAGCTGTTGTGCTTCTAAACTTCATTGGTTTTACCAGTCAACATTATTTTTGAGGCTGAATTTAATAGTTGGTCATGAGAGCATAAGAGTAGCTTAGAATGTCATGTGTGCCTTTTCTGCCATCCTGGCTCCATCCCCAACACATTTTCTTTTGTCCATTATAAATATTAAAAACAATTCCAATGTAGTCAAACATTATTAATTTTTTGAATATGAGTTATTTCGTTACTCTTCTTCCTCTCAGGACATTATTATTTCTACACTAAATATATTGTTTGCTAACAGCAGAACCTTAGCTTATTTAATGCACATTGTTTCTAGTAATGTGAACACAGAAGTTCTCCAGAAAGACAGTCATATGGAATAGAAAAATCACTGAATCAAGCACCTAGATATTCTGTTGACCATGACTTTTCAAATTCTATGTTTTATGACCTTGTGGAAGTTGCTTAATTTCTTTGAATTTCATCTACAAAATGATCTTGCTGGGAGAGGATTGTGGGAAGATGATGGAGTAAGTCAGAAAATTCTAATCCTTCAGTATTTCTCCCATAAATTAGATAAAATTCTGCCTCAAGACAAACAGAAAGCCATAAAAACAAATATGAGTTGAAGCAGAATTTTGGCCCTCCTGTTACAATCAGAGAAGATCTGAAGAACCATAATAGGACAGAAATATGGTAGAAAAACACGTCCAGAGTAGTTCTGTCTGTACAACAAGCAAGAACTGTAAGGCTGCCTGGGTAGGGAGACATTCTTCACCCCAGTGTAATGTCCATGTCCTAGAATGTGTGGAAGATAAGGACAATATCTGCTGATAAAAATGCTAGGCTCAGCAGTGCTGCTGAGGCATTGCACAGTGTAAGAACTAGAATGCACATACTTTGTGAATGCAAAAGCACTAAAACAAAAATGTGCTGGCTGCAGATTCTTCTAGGAGGATGAAGTTTCAATTTCAATTACAGACTACAAGGTATAACTAAAGGAAGAACTGACATCAGAGAAATCATTCCATACACTCCAGAACTAGACATGATTACATAAACAATTTGCTATAAATAAAAAAAGAACAGGCAAAGGAGAAAGAACCCAAATATAGAAAGTTACTATGGGAATAGGAAAGACTAGGGTTCATCTTCAGAGGAAGACACTGAAATTTAAATATATATATATATATATATATATATATATATATATATATATACATACCCCCAAATTAATGTTAAGTGATCACCAATTCAAAAATATCATAAAATCAAAAATATTTTAAAAATAAAATGAGAGACTTTATACACACACACATCATACAGAAGAGTCCAATAAAAACAAGATTATTAAAAAAAAGTCAAACAACTAGTTGAAAAAAAAAAGAAGAAGAAAAACAGAATCTTAAAGAAGAAAATGACTCCTTGAAAATTAGGTTTCGAAGTCAGCAACATTATAAGAGACCAAAAATAATAAAACAAAATCTAAAGAATGAAAAAAATGAAGATTGTGAGACATCTCATAAGAAAAACAATAGATCTAAAGAATAGATTAGGAAGATAGAAACATAGGAATAATCAGATTATCTAAAAGCTATGATTCTTTTTAATCTTGATAAAATAATGTAAGAAATAATTAAGAAAAATTTCCTAAAGTGTTAGAATAAAGGGGGAAAAGTAGATATAGGAAAAAATCAATCACCACTGATTGATTCCTCATTACTGATTTTGATTCCTCATAAGGAAATCCTTATGAGGCTCTGGTAGATAGCATTTTTCCAATTTTATATATAAAAGGAAGAGAAAAGAAAAAAGGAAAAGGAAATTGAATAAAAATAGAATGTTAAAATGGAAGAAATCTTAAAAGTACCTAGTCCAATGAGTTTACTGGTTTTTTTATTTAAAAAATTTTATTTTTTTCTGATAATAACTTTTATTTTCAAAATATATGCAAAGAAAGTGTTCAATATTCACCCTTGCAAAACCTTGTATTCCACATTTTTCTCCCTTCCTTTCCCCACCCCCTCTATCAGACTTTTCAAGTAGTGTAATATATGTTAAGCATTTTCAGTCCTTCTATGCATATTTCCACAATTATCATGCTGCACATGAAAAATTATATCAAAAAGGATTAAAATGGAAAGAAAATAAAAAGCAAACAAACAGCAACAAAGATGAAAATACTATGTTGTGATCCAGAGTCAGTTCCCATTGTCTTCTTTCTATATGGACATGTCTGTCTCCATCACAACACTATTGGCATTAGGATAAATCACCCTATTGTTGAAAAAAGCCATTTCTATCAGAATTGATCATTGCATATCCTTGTTGTTGCTGTGTATGAGATTTGTTTATTCTACTCACTTCACTTAGTATCAGTTCATCCAAATCTCTTCAGATCTATCTGAAATCATCCTGCTGACTTTTTCTTATAGAACAGCAACAAAAGCTCATGAATTTCAATGGAATTAATGAAAAAAATGCAAATGAAGGTGGCCTACTAAAATTATATTATAAAATAGTGGTCATTGAAACCATTTGGTTCTGGCTAAGAAATAGAGTAGTTAGTCAGTGGAATTGGATAGGTTCATAAGACAAAAGAGTCAATGACTAGAATAATCTAGTGTTTGATAGACACAAAGAACAGCTTTTGGTATAAGAGCTCACTATTTGAAAAAAAAATTAGGAAAATTGGAAAACAATATGGCAGAAATAAGGCACTGACCAACACCTAACACCCTATACCAAGATGAGGTTGAAATGGGTCCCTGATATAAACATAAGAAATGATATAATAAACAAATTAGAAGAAGAAAGGAGAGTCTACCTCTCAGATCTATAGAGAAAGAAGGAATTTGTGGCCAAAGAAGAATTAAAACACAATATGGAAATCCAAATGGGTAATTTTGATTTTATTAAGTTTAAAAGCTTTTGTACAAACAAAACCAAAGGAGACAAGATTAGAAGCGAAGCAGAAAATTGGGGGAAAATATTTTGCATCCAAGGGTTCTGATAAAGGTCTAATTTCTAACATATATAGAGAATTGACTCAAATTTATCAGAATGCAAACCATTCTCCCATTGATAAATGGTCAAAGGATATGCACAGAAATTTTTCAGATGAAGAAATTAAAACTATTTCTAGTCATTATTGGTCAGAGAAATATAAAATTAAGACAACTCTGAGATGTTACTGCATACCTTCTAGATTGGCTAAGATGACAAGAAAAGATAATGATGAATGTTGGAAGAAATATGCAAAAACTGGAACATTAATACATTGTGGGTAGAGTTGTGAATTTATCCAACCTTTCTGGAGAGCAACTTGGAAATATGCATAAAGTGCTATCAAACTGTGTATACCCTTTGATCCAGTAGTGTCTCTACTGGGCCTGTATGCCCCAAAAAAAGATCATATAGGAGGTAAAAGGACTCATATATGCAAAAATGTTTATAGTGTTGAAGAATTGAGTGGATGTCCCTCAGTTGGAGAATGACTGAATAAGTTATGGCATATGAATGTTATAGATTTTTTTTTATTGTTTTATAACAAATGACTAACAGGATGACTCCAGAAAGACCTTGAGAGACTTGCCTGAATTGCTGTTAAGTGAATACAACCAAGAGAATGTTGTATACGTCATCTACAAGATTATGCAATGATGAACTCTGAGGGCCATGGCTGTTTTCAACAAAGAAGTGATTCAGACCAGTTACAAATAGACTTGTGACTGAGAGAACCATCTCTCCATGAGATCCAGAGAGAAGAAAAAGGGAACTGAATGTGTATCAAAACATATTATTTTCACCTTTATTTTTGTTGGTTTCTTCCTTTTTTTTCTTTCTCATTTTTTTTCCTTTTTGACCTATTTTTCTTGTGCAGTATGATAAATATGGAAATATGTATGTAAGAATTGCAAATGTTTTACATATATTAGATTACTTGCTGTCTAGAAGAGCAGATGAAGGGAAAAGAAGTAAAAATTTTACAATAAAAGATTCCCCAAGGTTGAATATAGAAAATTATCTTTGTATTTTGAAAATAAAAAAGCTTTATTTATAAAAAGGGCAATGAAGTTTTTGACTAAATAGTTTTCTTACTTTTAATTTTCTTTATTTTTGCTTTGTTTTTTAAAATTTCTAATGTGATATTTAATTAGATATTTTAAATTCATTATTTATTTATCTAGATTTTTTTTTTATTGTAAGCCCAATTCATTGACTCCTTCTTTATTTTATTCATGTAATTATTTAAAGGCATAAAATTTCCCCTAAGAACTATTTGGTTGTATCTCAAAAGTTTTCTTATGTTGTCTCATTATTGTTTTTCTTGTAGTAAAATAACTGATTGTTCCTGTGATTTGTTGTTTTAAATCCCTCATTCTTTAGGGTAAAGTTATTATTTTCCAATAATTTTAGTTTTTATTCCTATGGACATTTATTACGCAAAAATTTATTGCATCATGGACTTGCTGCATTTGTTTTGAAGGTTTTATGCCATAATATATTGTCAGGTTTTGTATAGGTGAGAAAAAATATTACTTTCTATTCCCATTCATTTTGCTCTAGAAATCTAACATCTAACTTTTTTAAAATTCCATATGTCTCCTTAACTTCTTTCTTGTGTATTTTGTGGTTACATTTATATTGTTCTGAAGAGTACAGGTTGAAGTCTTTAATTATTCAGTTTTTCCCTTTATTTCTTCCTATAATTCAATTTTTACTCTAAGAATTTGGAATGTGTAACACTTGGTGCATATTTCTATTGTATTGACAATACTTCATTCTATGGTATCTTTTAGCTAGATGTAATTGTCTGTGACTTTTAGTTAGATCTAGTTTTATTTTGTCTGAGATCAAGATTGCTTATGCCTGCTTAAATTATATATAAATCATTTTGGTAGAGAAAAATCAGAATTAAAGGAAAAACAATGGGAGAAAAAAACAAAATAAAACAGAAAAATGAAGTGAAAGTAGTATGTGTTGATGTAATTCAGTCGCAATAGTTCTTTTTCTGGATGCAGATGGCATTTTCTACTTTGCTTTTCTAATTTGTTTATATTATCATCTTTTATGCCCAAATCCATTTTGACTTTATTTTGATATGGAGTCTGAGATGTGGGTCTATGCTAAATTTCTGACATATTATTTTCCAATTTTTTCAGCAATTTTTGTCAAATAGTGAGTTTTTATTCCAAAAGCTGGAGTTTGGGGGTTTATCAAATAATAATTACTATAGGCCTTGATTATTGTGTCTTGTGTATCTAATCTATTACAGTGATCCACCACTCTATTTCTTAGCCTATACCAAATGGTTTTGATGATTGTTCCTTTATTATAGTCTCTATACTGTACCTATAGAGTATTCTAAAAATACTCTATATCTCTATCCCAAAGAGATCACAATGGAGAGAAAGGGACCCTCATGTGCAAAAATGTTTGTAGCAGCCCTTTTTATAGTGACACGGGACTGGAAATTGAGTGGATGCTCAGCAGTTGGAGAATGGCTAAATAAGTTTTGGTATATGAAAGTCATGAAATATTGTTTTGTAAGAAATAATCAGCAGGATGATTTCAGAGATGGCTGAAGAGACTTACATGGACTCATACTAAGTGAAGTGAGTAGAACAAGGAGTACATTGTAAACAGCAAGAACAAGAGTAAAATATGATCAATTCTGGTAGACTTGGCTCTTTTCAACAGTGAAATGATTCAGGCCAGTTCCAGTGATTTTGTGATGATGAGGGCATTCTGCCCTCAGAGAAAGGATTGTGGGAACTGAGTGTGGATTACAACATAGTATTTTCACTTTTTGTTGTTGTTTGCACGCATTTTGTTTTGTCTCATTTTTTTTTTCTTTTTCATCTGATTTTTCTTTTGCAGCATGATAATTGTGGAACTCTATACAGAAGAATTTTACATGTTTAACCTATATTGGATTACTTGCCATCTAGCAGTGAGTGAAAGGAAGGGGGAAATTTTTGGAACACAAGGTTTTGCAAGGGTGAATGTTGAAAACTACCTGTGCATATGTTTTGAAAATAAAAACCTTTAACAAACAACAACAACATAAAAACTCAAAGTTTATTGGTATTGTTTTGGATCACTGAATCACTGAGAATTAACAAGTCTTTCATAGCTGATTATTGCACTTTTGCTGTTATTGTGTAGAATGTATTTCTGGTTCTGCTTGTTTTGCTCAGCATAAGTTCATGTAAATCTTTCAAGGACTTTCTAAAGTCAGCTTGTTCATCATTTTTTATAAAACAATAGCATCTTATTACCTTCATATACCACAGTTTATTCATCCCTTCCCCAGTTGATGGGCATCTACTCATTTTCCAATTCTTTGTTACCACAAAAAGCTGCTACAAACATTTTTGCCTATGTAGGGTCCTTTATGATTTCTTTGGGTTAGATACCCAGTGTTGGCTCTACTGGGTCAAAGATATGCACAATTTGATAGCCTTTTGGACTTAGTTCCAAATTGTTCTCCAGAATGGTTGGGTCATTTCACAAGCAACAATGCATCAGTGTCCCAGTTTTCACATATCTCCTCTAACATCTTTTCCTGTCATCTTAGTCAATCTGAGAGGTATCAGGTGATGGGTCAGAGCTGTTTTAATCTGCAATGCTCAATATATTTAAAACCGTCAGTAAGCATCATATACAATGGGGAAAAACTGGAATCTTTCCCAGTAAGATCTGGAGTGAAGGAAGGTTGCCCACTATTACCATTATTATTCAATATTGCATTAGAAATGCTAGCCTCGGCAATAAGAGTCAAGAAAGAGATTAAAGGAATTAGAACAGGCAATGAGAAAACTAAACTATCACTCTTTGTAGATGATATGATGGTACACTTAGAGAACCCCAGAGATTCTACTAAAAAGCTATTAGAAATAGTTCATAAATGTAGCCAAGTTGCAGGATACAAAATTAATCCCTATAAATCCTCAGCATTTTTATACATCACCAACAAAATCCAACAGCAAGAGATTCAAAGAGAAATTCCATTCAAAATAACTGTCGAGAGCATAAAATATTTGGCAATCTATCTACCAAAGGAAAGTCAGGAAGTATATGAGCAAAATTACAAAACACTTACCACAGAAATAAAGCCAGACCACAGGAAAAAATATTAAGTGCTCTTGGATAGGCCAAGCAAATATAATAAAGATGACAATACTCCCTAAAATAATCTATTTATTTAGTGTTATACCAATCAGACTTCCAAGAAAATATTTTAATGATCTAGAAAAATAACAACAAAATTCATATGGAAGAACAAAAGATTAAGAATCTCAAGGGAATTAATGAAAAATCTGTAATGCTCACCATTTTAAAAATGTATATTTGCAAATTGGGAACAAATGTTTCTTTTCTTATTCCATGTCCCATTTCTATAACAGAAACAACACATATATTGCAAGTGTTGATATACATTTATACACACACACATTAATAAAAACTCATATAATTTTTTTAGCCTGCCTGAAAAGTCTTTCTCAATCCCCTTTCATTTTCTATCTTATTGTCTTCCTTTTCTTCCTCTCTTATCTCACCATATTTCTTTTCTTTTTTTGTTTTTCTTCTCTTTACCTCTCTTCATTCTTTCCTTGTATTAATTTGGGACAATTTTCTTTCTCCCCTCCCTCCAGACCAGGTCTCAGCTATTTAATCATAACTATCCAGTGGTGACTTTATAGTTTCTTAGTAATATATACCTTGGGCAAATATTATTTATGTTTCTAGTATAGCCAAGCAATGTATTTACTATATCTCTAAAAAAAAAAAAACTACAGCCTCTCTTCTTTTATTCTAAACTAAATGCTATGCAGAAAGTAATGAGTTATTGATAGTCTCCTTTGCTTCAATTGCTATCTAACCTTGATCTCTGAAGGGGTGCAGCGTCTGTCAAACTGAGATTTGTTGAGATCTTTAGCTTAAAAATGCCAAAATCTCCCAATTCATCTAGGTCCATGTCCAGTTGACCTGATCAATATCTTGCCACTGGACCCAGATAGTTGTGGGAATGAAAGCAAGGAAGGTGATTTTGCACAGCTCTCCATCCTTAAATTCCCTTGCATGTCTTGACATCACATCCTTGATGTCATGGTCCTCTTCAAGAACAAATGATAAAAAACAAATCTTTGCATAACTTATGAGTCCTAGGGGATTTAGGGTATTAAGAATGTAATTGGGGGGAGTGGAAAGAGTTGTAGGTCCATTAAGGAAGGAATGTTCAGGTAAGAGAAGTGAGAAAGAGCAGAAATATCTAACCTATGGTGAGGGCATAATAGAGTTGTGTGGAAATTCACAGACTGTTTAATTTAAGACCATTATTTTAAAGGGAAGAAAACAGAGGCACAAAAAGGATAATGTAGTATAATTGAATAATTCATTCATTTGAGGAAGATCAGAATTTGAATCCAATCTTAAATAGTATTTACATTGCCTTGAGCAAATCATTTCACTTCTTTTAGCTTAGGTTTCTTAATTTGCAAGCTAGAGATATTAGGAATAGTTGCCTGAAAAGATGGTTGTGGGAAACAAAAGAAATATTTTGTTATCAAGTACTTAGAATACATTAAACTACTATAGAAATATGGGGTATGTTATTATTCTACACTTGATATAATATTGCCCTTACCAATTCATATAATTTAAGACTTAAGAACTTAAAAAATTTATTAGAAATCATCTTTATAATTTCCTGCTTTTATAAAAGAAGAAATTTGAGCCTATGGCATTTTAAATAACTTACCAAAAATCACTCACCTTTGCACATGAACAGAAGCAAGGATTTTCATTAGAAATCCTATGTTCTTTCTGCTAGAATATGGCTTTTTAACATAAAATTCTATTTCCTTTAGCCTTCTATTAAATATAAATTTTTATATTATGGTGAGTTCAGATAATACAATACATTGTTATTTCAATGTCTAAAGTTATTATTATTATCACTTTTTTTAATCGAATAACTATGTTGTTGTTGTTGTTTTTTCCCCACTTCATTATCTGTGTCATATGTGTTTGCTCTTTCCCCCACTTCCAACTCAGATGTACTAAATTACAAATTTCATCTCTTAAAGAAAAAACAGAGAGACAAACTTTCTCTGGCAGATAATTATGAATACAAAGGTTGTAGGTAGTTCTGCTTAAAATGGAAAAAGCCAGCTTCTAAAACTTGTGGTTTTCAAATACCAATTTTTTTTATCTTCAAGAAGCAAGTCACTTGCATTTCCTACATGTCCCCACCATTGCTGCTCTGTACATATATATACAATCAATTAAATTTCTTTTTATTTGTTTAGAAGTTTATTCTTGTATTCTTTCTCTTTCCCTCAAACTTCAAATTGAAACACTCTTAATCAGATTAGCAACTTTCTGCCATTTTTCTATACCTCTTTGTCTTTGTAAAATCACATAAAAGAAAAAGAAATTTCATGTAGATCACTATGATAAATGAGCCATGTATTAGAAAACTGACCAAAACTAAAAAAAAAATCATAGTTGTTTGAAGTCACAGGTAAGTCAATAAAGCTTCTAAACAGTACTATACATACATATGTATGTGTATACATATATATATATGTATAATATTAAAAGTACTTGCACAATTTTAATGAATGATGCAGAACTCTATGGAAGAAATTATGTATTATATATTTATATAATGCATGATGCTATTGAAGATAAGTGTTTGTGAGTAAAAATAAATTTAGAATTTTCCTACTATACATCTATGTATATATGACATTTCATCAGTGCAAGCTCTACATTTATTTATTATTGATCTTCAATGACATTGCTAAGAAAAGTAGGTGTCACCTGTCAGATTGGATAAGATGACGGGAAAAACAAATGATGATTGTTGGAGGGGATGTGGGAAAACTGGGACATTGTTGCATTGTTGGTGGAGTTGTGACCGAATCCAACCATTTTGGAGAGTAGTTTGAAACTATGCTCAAAAAGTTATCAAACTGTGCATACTCTTTGATCCAGCAGTGTTACTACTGGGCTTATATCCCAAAGAGATTATAAAGCAAGGAAAGGGACCTATATGTGCACGAATGTTTGTGGCAGCCCTTTTTGTAGTGGCTAGAAACTGGAAACTGAATGGATGTCCATCAGTTGGAGAATGGCTGAATAAATTGTGGTATATGAATATTATGGAATATTACTGTTCTGTAAGAAATGACCAACAGGATGATTTCAGAAAAGCCTGGAGAGACTTACACAAACTGATGCTGAGTGAAATGAGCAGGACCAGGAGAACATTATGTACTTCAACAACAATACTATATGATGACCAGTTCTGATGGACCTGGCCATCCTCAGCAACGAGATCAACCAAATCATTTCTAATGGAGCAGTAATGAACTGAACCAGCTATGCCCAGAGAAAGAACTTTGGGAGTGACTAAAAACCATTACATTGAATTCCCAATCCCTATATTTATTCCCACCTCATTTTTTTTATTTCCTTCACAAGCTAATTGTTCAATATTTCAGAGTCTGATTCTTTTTATACAGCAAAATAATGTTTTGGTCATGAATACTTATTGTGTATCTAATTTATATTTTAATGTTTTTAACATCTACTGGTCATCCTGCCATCTAGGGGAGGGGGTAAGGGGTAAGAGGTGAAAAATTGGAACAAGAGATTTGGCAATTGTTAATGCTGTAAAGTTATCAATGCATATAACCTGTAAATAAAAGGCTATTAAATAAATAAAGAAATAAAGAAAAAAAAAGAAAAGTAGGTGTCAGGTAGTAGCACAATAATAAACAAGGACTAATTGTTTAAAAGGAATACAAAATATTGAAAGGTCATGTGTTACTTTAAATTATACTGCAATATCTAAATTTATCAGCGATGTTTGATTAATAAAATGTTTTTCATGCTATTCTTTGTATAGTGCTGATAATGTTTACTCATTTTTACACTATAAATAGAGTAAGACTTTACAAAATCAATATAAAATATAAGCTAGAAATATGGATTAATCAACATTTCAAAAATTTTTGGACTTCAATTGATTTCCCCCATCTTTTTCTAAATTCTTTGACTTAAAATTCTGTTAGGTAGAAGAAACAATTTCATTATTATGTATCATCAATGGCAATGGTTTCCATTGAAAGATCCAAACCAATGCATTTCAGGTTGTATAAAATATTAAATAAAGAATAATGACTGAGTAGTCAAAATGAATAATTTACTTTCTGAATAACGTGTAATGTCAAGGTAGAAGATTTTTTACTTTCTTGTCCCTTATTTTGTAAATAAATTTTATTTCATTATTACATGAACAAATTCATGATCTTATCAGTGTGCTTATTTCCTTTAGTGGTGCCCCAACATGAGACATAAGAAGCAGCAGTGCCCAAGCGCTTTTCGTGAGTAGGATCTCCTTTGGCAATCCACAGGAAAGAAAAGGGAGAAGAGACCCAGTAAGACTTTTTTTAGTTGCGGTAATTAAATAGGCCAGCACATTGAAGGCCCTAGTCAAGAGACTGATGAGAGACTAAAGTGTCTGTTCTGACTATAGTCCTCTTCTCGGTTTGAAAGTTTGCCTCCATGACATCTCACAAGATCAACATCTACTATAGTATTTCACCCTACAAGTATCCAGAGGGGATAGTGCTGCTTGCATTCCTCAGTGTCCAGACTCAGATAACAGAAAATGCACAAACTAACTGACCATGCTATGGGGGGATGGGAGATAATCATGTCTAAAACAAAAAATGGGAAATTGTTAAGGACCATGCCTAGGTGAAGGGGCAGGTCAATTCTCTGAGAGCCTCCACAACTGTGAATCATAGCATCTGAAGGAGTTGCAAAACAGTCTTTACTGACACAGATGTTGCTTGTGGATGGGGAATGAAATAAATTGGAGGCAGAGGGAAGAGGAAAGAGGTCAGACAAACTAACTGCCTCTTAGTCTCTTTGTATCATCATCCTCTCACATGAAGAGATCCATTCTACGAGGTCTAAGTTATACCTCCAGCAGCCACTAGCAGGTGGCTCCCATATCACAAAACTTTAACAATTTAGATCCAAATATACAAGTGTGTCTCAATCTTCTGTGATTAATTTCCATATATTTGCACGTTAGTGACAAATTATCCACCTCACCTGCTTCATTTTCCATAATTTTATTCATGATACCCAAATGATAAAATTGCTAACAAACTCTGCATTCATCCTTAGAAAACTGCATATAAACATACTTTATTTGGGCATATTTTGGCCTTGTTTTTTGTAATAATATTAGAGAAGCTTGTTTCAGCAAGAAAGATCATAATTTTGAGTACCTACCAAGAAGAAACAATGCAATTGATATCTATCTTTGAATTTTTATATAGAATTACAGTGGAAATGGATATTATTATCAAATTAACTTTCATTGTAATACCAGAAAACTTAGTCAATCTGATTTAGAATGGGATCATATTTCTTCTCAATTATGTTTAATTCAATGGAAGAATAATTACATGTGAACTAACTAGTATAATTTCCTACATATTTTTCATCATTCAAAAATATTTGTTGAATGGAAGTACACTAGAGAAAATTTTCCTCCTTCTGTAAAATATTATAAACTGTTCTTGACAGTGATGTTAACAATGCAGAATAACAAAAATGGATTAAATGCTACTTGTAAAAAATCAAATCTACATTTAAGGCAATAAATGTTAGGGAGGACACTATCAGAAAGTTATTATTTTAATAGAATAAACTAAATATATATGGAGTCTTATTTGTTAGGTCAAAATAAGCACAATCAGCAGAGAATCAATACATCCTTTTCTGCATCTGTTTCAGATGCTGCCTTGAGTGTACAATCATCACAAAAAGTAATGCACCAACACTTCTTCCAATTTAGTTTTAACTTGTAGTCTTTTCAAGTTGAAGGATTTACTCTCAGTTTTGTATCTGACTTTGATGTCAGTTATGTCTTCATTGAAGGCCTTTGACAACATGGCTAAAATCATCATGCTAAAAAAGCATGGGAGCAAGGATACAGCCTTGTTTCACTCTACTGGTAATAGGGAAAGCTTGAGAGCATTGTTCACTGACCAGGACCTGGGCAAGTATACCATCATGGATTTAACATACTATATTGATGGACTTCTCTAGGAAATAAAATTTTAATTTAATCAATAATTAATTTAATATCATTGAATATCAAGGAAAAATATGCAATATGCCAAAGAAAAACAATTAAATATCATGGAACAACAGTCAGGACTACCTGGGATCTGGCAGCTTCTACAGTAAAGGATTGGAAGGCCTAGAATACCACATTCAAGAATGCAAAGGACTTGGGATTACAACCAAGAATTAACTACAGAGTAAGCTTTAGCATCATCTTTGAGGAGAGGTGATATAATTTCAATGAAGTAAGAGATTTTCAATCATTTCTATTAAAAAAAAATCAGAACATAAAAGAAAATTTAAATTGTAATCACAGGACTCAATAGAAGCATAGAAAGGTAAACAAGAGAAAATATACCTATATATTAAAATGCAAAAAGCCAGAAATAGTAAATGCTTTGCTTCAGAGTCCAATGCAATAAAAACAGTATTCAGTAAAGGGCCAGTTAATTATAGACTAACAACCAGTTGGAAAAATTAGATAATCTAATTTTTAAAAATGAGTGGGTCAAACAACAAATCACAGAAACAAATCCATAATTTCATTCAAAAGAATGAGAATAATGAGACAACAACTTCCCACAACCTCTAGGATGTAGCCAAAGCAGTTCTTAGGGGAAACTTCATATCTCTAAATAGCTACATGGAATAAAATAAAGAGAAAATCAGTGAATTAATAATGCAAGCAAAAAAGCTGGGGAAAAAGAAATTAAAAAGAAATTCTAAAACTCAAAGGAGATAATAATAAAATAGAAATTAAGAAAACTATTGAACTAATTAAAATGAGTTGGTTTTATGGAAAAAAAACAAAATAAATATTTGGGTTATTTGATTATTTTATTTTTAAAAAGGAAAGGAAACAACCAAATCATCAGCATCAATTATGAAAATAGTGAAGTTACCAACAATGAAAAAGAAAGTAAAGAAATAATTAGGAGCTATTTTGCCCAAGGGTGTGGCAGAAATTCTGACAATATAATTGAAATGGATGAATATTTACAAAAACATAAATTGCCCATGTTAACAGAAGGGGGAATGAATCACTTTAAATAGCCCCATTTTTGAAAAAGAAATTGAACCAGTCATTAATGAATTCCCTAAGAAAAAATCTTGAGGGCCAGATAGATTCACAAGTGAATTCCACCAAACATTTAAAGAACAATTAATTCAAATACTATGCAAACCATTTGGAAAAACAAAAAAGAAGAAAAATTTCCTTTTATGACACAAATGCAGTAATGATAGCAAAACCAGGAATAAACAAAACAGAGAAAGAAAATGATAGACCAACCTCTCCAATGCATATTGATGCAAATGTTAGCAAAGTCATTATAGCAACTTATCAGCAGAATAATACTTTAAGACCAAATGGAATTTATACCAGGAAGGCAGGGCTGGTTCAATTTCAGGAAAACTTTTTTTTTTTTTTTTTAAACCATCATCAACCATATAAATATAAACACCAACAGAAACAATATGATGAACTCAATAAATGCAGAAAAAGTTTTTTTTTTTTTTTAATCCAGCACCCATTCTTATTAACAACACTAGAGAACACAGCGATAAAGGAAGCTTTCCTTAAAATAATAAGCAGTATCTATCTAAAACCAATAGCAATTATTATTTGTAATGTAGAGAAATAGACACATTCCCAATAAAATTAAATGTGAAACAAGGATGCCCATTTTTTAACATTATATTATTAATGCTGGCTTTAGCAATAAGAAAAGAAAATAAATTAAAGGAATTATAATAGGTAATGAGGAAATAAACCTATCATTCTTTGCAAATGATGTAATGATTATACTTAGAGAATCCTAGAAAATCACCTAAAAACTGATTATAAACAATTTACAGATTTAGCAAAGTTGAAGGATATAAAATAAATCCACACAAATCTTTAGCATTTCTATGTATTATTGACAAAGCACATAGCAAGAATGGAAAGAGAAATTCCATTTAAAATTACAGTAGACAAAATAAAGTACTTGGGGGTGGATCTGCCAAGACAAATCCAAGAACTATATGAACACAATTATAAAACACATCACACAAATAAATCCAGATCTAAATAATTGGAAAAATATCAATTGCTCATGGGGAGGCTGAGCTAATATAATTAAAATGACAATTCTGCCTAAATTAGTCTATTTGTTCAGTGCCACACACTCTAACTACCCAAGCATTATTTTATTTTTTTTTTAATTTTTTTATTTTATTTTATTTTTTTTATTTTTTTTATTTTTTTTATTTTTTTTATTTTATTTTATTTTATTTTATTTTATTTTATTTTATTTTATTTTTTTATTTTAAAGCTTTATTTTAAAAAAACTAAAAATAATAATAAGAAAATTCAATAGTATTAACAAAATTTTCCATTTTGGTCAAAAATTCCTCCCTTCTCCAACTTAACTCTAAGCATCTTGTGAGAGATCAATATATTTTGCCTATATAAAAATCATGTGTACTTTTAACTGTTTTTTTTTTTCTAACCTTATGTTCTTTTATCATTTTTTCACCTTCTTCAAGGTGGCTACCCTGTATTTTATGATCTAATCCTAGTTTCATAATGTACAATTCATTTTTCACAGGCCTAACTTGCTTTGCTCAGTGACATCGAAGGGACAGAATTGACCTCAGCTGCAGACCAGAATCACTTTCCTACAGAGCTGATGGTATCCCCTCCAGTCCTTCCCACAAGTATAATTACTATTGTCTAGAATTTAATTCCTGTCTGTAAATACAGTTCCAATTATTTTGAAGCAGTTACAGGGAAAAGTGATTATATTTTCTTGCTTTCACAATTCATTGGGATGAGAAGAGATATATTAACAATCAGCTCATAAGTTTATAAACAATTATTTATTAAGGACTTCCTAGGTGTCAAGCATGGTACCATATCTGGAGAATACAAACACAAGTTAAAGGAATATAAATAGTAGAGGAATGAAAACATGACTAGTTCAGAGGTGGAGTAGATTTATAGAGTGACAGGTTTATGGGATAATGTAAAGAAAGAAGTATAGTCTAGAGACCATATAAGAAGCCCCCAAAATGATGAGAGATTACCCCAAACACTGGGGTGAAGGGGATACTAGATGAATTTAATCTAAAATTTCAAAAAAAAATTTTTTTTTGAAATCACTCACTCATGGGGGCAGCTAGGTGGCTCAGTGCATAGAGCACCAGCCCTGAATTCAAGAGGACCTGAGTCCAAATCTGGCCTCAGACACTTAATACTTCCTGGCTGTGTGACCCTGAACAAGTCACTTAACCCTGATTGCCCCAGCAAAAAAGAAAAGAAAAGGAAATCATTTACTTACCATCTTTGAATTGTAGGAAGATGAAAATCCAGCAAATGTTATTGGTAAAAAAAAATGTTGTCATCAAACAAAAGGAGATAGATTTTGGAATATGTCTTGAACTGATAATTGTCTAAAAAATGATGAGCTTCTGTTTCAGAATAGGGCATAGGAATAGAAATGAGTTTAGAAAACTAGTCTAAATTTCAGTCCTTAACTACTACACCAGCCTACCTAAGCTGTAATTAATTTATATATTATAGCTTTATGGTTTTATTAAATGTGCATATATATGTTGATGAAAGATAAATATTAGAGGAAGATAAAAAACAGAAAATTCAGAAACTATTATGTGCATATTTAGTTAATCATATTTACAAAAATGTGTTCAAAAGGCACAACATAAATAATTTGGGTCTTATCAACTGCTTGGCATTATCTATACTGCTCCATTTAGCATAGATAATTGAGAATTATCACACATATTAAGATAATTTTCTTAAAGTTCTTTGATACTTAGTGATAAGATTAAACTGTCTATCTATCTGTCTGTCTATCTATCTACCTGTCTATATTTAATTCTAATTGATCATTAAAAGCAACCCCACAAATTATTCTTAAGATCCATTTTTTATCTCCACAAAGTGAAACATCTACTATTGTTATCTTACTGGTAAATTTACAGAGAATTAGCAATTATTCCATTGTGCTAAATGAAGTGCATCACTAATAGCAATGAACCCTAAGGAGAATGAAAGCTATATCAAGATTGACTAATGTAGAAATAAGGAGAATATAGCTGTCATCCTGAATAATTAAACTGTGAAAGGCTAGTAGTA
Source organism: Dasyurus viverrinus (assembly GCA_020854095.1). Lineage (NCBI taxonomy): Eukaryota > Metazoa > Chordata > Mammalia > Dasyuromorphia > Dasyuridae > Dasyurus > Dasyurus viverrinus. The sequence goes on along the minus strand of CM036997.1, from coordinate 433,012,496 downwards.
AATTAAAAACCATATGGGAATCCATACCTCTCTTCTATTAAGAGACTTTTGCATTCTGTTCATTTTTTTTGTCTATTTGCAGTATCAACATCACCCCACAAATGGGAGTGAAGTCATTGGGTTACAATATTTAATTAATTACAATATTTGAAGCATGTTTCAGTCCTTTAGAAATTGTGACCACTGAATGAACGCAATGACCTAACATTTCCAGAAACACTTCTATGAAAGTAATCTTTCCTCTATTCATTATAAATGTTGTGTACAAGGAAAATATTGAGCATGTAAGGAAGTCATTTCTTAATTCTGGATAACAGCAAAGCTTTGCAAGAAGCATGAGTTCTTACTAGTCTTGAATGACTCAAAGATAAGAGAAACAAAACAGAAAGCCTATTATAATTGGAATGTTGAGAGGAAGTACAATGGATGCAGATGAAAGGAAGAGCACAAAGGAAAAAAAATATTGAATTTTTAGATTTCAAACTAATAATTAAAAGCTTTAATAAAACAGCCTCTACCCGGTTTTCCTGACATGTCCCAGGTGAATTAATAATGAATTTCATTCAAGGTAAAAACCTACTAGCTGATTGGACCTTCATTTCCTCTTTGTTAAGGGTAAATTGCACTGTCAGCAAATATTTATTAAACGACTAAGGTGCACAGAATATTGAGCTAAGTCAAGGGAAACTAGTTTTTGATGACACATTTTCTGCCCCTAAGGTAAAAGACACCTCCTTTTGTAATTAGTATGAATGATAGTACATGATGGTTCTACAAGAATAGAGCTATCAAAATACTTTATGGTCTCTGAGAGGGTTAGAAAGACATTATTGATGAGGGAATGAGGAAAACTCATGATGGTGATTAAATTGAGGTAGAGTGAGGTCATGCCAGGAAGCACGGTATAGCAGGAAGGAGAAAAAAGGAAATAAGCATTTATATAGAAGCTCCTATGTGCCAGAAACCATGCTAAGTACTTTATAACAAATATTATCTCACTCAAGTCTCACAATAACATTGTGAGGTAGGCATTATCAATATTCTTATTTTACAAGAGTCAGTTAATGAAAGCAAAGATTAAATTACTTACCCAGGGTTACTCAGCATGAGTAAAAGCAAAATTGTTGAAAATAAGGAGAGTGTTCATAAGAAAAATATGATTAGGGTCTGTTGAGTCATAGATTGCATAAAGAGGAGAAATAAATGATAGGGTTATCAATGTAGAAATGTACAAAATTGTGGCAGTCTTTGAAAAGTAAAGGAGTAAGAGTGTTGCTTCAAAGCTGGAAATGTTTTGCTTTATTTAATCTTCAGGGTAGAGTTCAGTGGCTGTCACATAATTATAACTCAATAAAGGCTTATTGAATGAATGAGTGAATGACAGTATCCACTAGGCCCATGGATACCAAAAAGTATTACAAGATATTTTATTAAGGGAAACATAGTGTTATTCTATATCTGTTGAACACGAGTATATTATTAACTCTAGGTAGTCCATAATTTCAACGTGAAATTTTAGTGAATCTCTTTTTTATGATTTTCTATAATTTAAAAAATTTCAAAATGTTACTTATACATTCAGCTACTTAAATAACTTTTTCAACTTTCTTGTTTAATATACCCTATCTTTTCAAAACTAGGCTTCTTGAATTTCTATCTTAAAAAAAATAGGTGACACATGAAAATCACTGCAGAAATGGAAGTGAGGATTTCATATTTGAAAAGCTGTGCAGTGACCAACTACCATACACTTCCCATTAGAAACTAATTAGATATATATTTTTTCACTTTATGCAAATTATTTTACAAAGATGAATAAATTGTTAAGACATACATATTTATTAGGTTGTTTGTACCTAACTGCTTAGTAAATGTAATTGTTATGTGTTTCTTTTTTTTAACTTAAATTCACCATAAAAAAAAAAATCATGCTGTCATTAAGGGCACTATGAACTGAAAAAAGTGTAAGAACTTCTGAACTAAACAGCAGGAATCTGCTAAAGATTTTAAGGGAGTTTCTTTCTCTCTGCATGTGTGCATACACACACATACACACACACCTACATACACATGCACACACATATATAAAATAGATCTAACAATGTTGTGAAGAATAGATTGGAAGATATGATAGAAGATATATAAAAATACATTAAAAAGTCATTACAATAATTCAGGTAATGCAGATTGTGAAATCTAGAGTAACTCAGACACCCAGCTTATATATCACAGATTATTTAAGACAAGGTTTCTCAACCTTATTATGTCTGTCATGGACTCTCTTTGCAAAATGGAAAGTCTGTAGACCTCTTCTCAGAATAATGGCTTTAAAATGCACTTAAAATATGAATTTTATACATATTTTTGCAAAACATTTATCCAGATTTGTGTAAAATAAAATACTACAGTAACAAAGAAAATAAAGCATAATAAAATTAACACATTTTTCCCATAACCAATTTTCTAGACTCCTTATAGCTATCAATTCCAGTATATGTTATTTGAATACTATCTACACAAGTAGAATATAGATGATGGTTTGTTTCCAAAAGAATGCAAAAGATTCTAGAATCTAGTGACTTCTATACCTCTGCAAACAATAACTAAACTGTTGGTATTATAAATGCAAGATCATGTTTAGTGACTAATGAATCTGCTTTAATATTTGTGAAGAAAAAAACAACTAAATCAAATTCTGACATCTCTCTAATTCACATGATAAACAAATAACGTACAAAATAACTTTTTAGCTAATTTGAGGTTAGTCTGATAATTTCTCCTTAAAGAAACAAACAATGAAATTGGCATAGCTGTTCATTTTCTTTTTTTTAAGAGATAGTCTTTATTTATTTATTTTGTGGAGGCAATTGGGGTTAAGTGACTTGGCCAGGGTCACACAGTTAGGAAGTGTTATGAATCTGAGGCCAGAATTGAACTCAGGTCCTCCTGACTTCTGAGCTGGTGCTCTCTCTACTGTGCCACTTAGCTGACCCAAGTTGTTCATTTTCCAAAGGAAATAAAAGATACCTTTTTTATGGGACAATTGGTTGTCCCATCTTGGAATGCTTTTTGCAAAAATCAGCAAAAAGAAAATATAGAGATAAATGTAGATTATGTAGCTGAATCTGATATAGAAGATAAGAAAAGTAGTGAAATTTCATAGTGTATGTGTAGAGGACCGCAGATATTGGGGAACTCTGAGAAAAGTATACTTGAAGAAAAGATACTTACAGCAGGGTCTTAATTCAGTGTGATTGATGAGATGATGGTTCTCTAATTCACATTTACTTAGTACTTAGTATGGTGATGCGATGGTTCTCTAGTTCACACACACTTAGTGTGCTGTGATGATGTAATCATACCGAGGTATTTAATGGCTGAGATATACTTAAAATGAGACATTGATCTTTGACCATCCTCATGGTGACTCTCCTTCCTCCTGTACTCCTCCACTAAGATCAATGCTGGGTCAGACTGTGACAGAAAGACTGTGAAGGAGACAATAAAGACTTTAGATTCTATTCCTGTCCATCCTTGTGGTGACAATTCTGCTGAGACCAAGGCCCATCCAGAGGTCCTCCAGAAACCTAGCCCAGACATTACAGGTATGACAAGATTTTCCAATCCAAGTACAAATATACTGTGACACTTGATGCCTCCATGCAAAGGCAGATTCAGAAGAGGGTTTATATTGGAAAATATGATTCAACCTCAAGATATAAAAGATATTAAATGTTTTTTTTTAATTATACAAGGAAATTATACGCACACATACACATATCTGTCTGTGTATATATGTATATAATGAATATTTCTGCCAAGAAATATCACAGAAATTAAATTGATTAACTTAACTAATCAGAAATAGCTACACACTTAGTCAACTAAATATTTATTAAACATTTAATTTCAAACACTATTTTATATAGTGGGGATGCAATGATAAAAATCTTTGACATAAAGTAGTTCACATTTGCCTTGGAAGAGCATATAACTGGTAAACAAGTATGTTCAAAAGTTCTTTGAGAAGTGATATCAGACTCATATCTTACAAAAGCATTTTGAATTTATCCTTATGAAGGATGACATAAAGAGTACCCAGACTTTGTAGATGGAGGATAATTTGTAATATATTACAATATAACAAACAAGAGAAGATAGTGGGCTGAAATACAGTGAGAATTAAAGAGAGAGGGAAAAAAAGAACCAATTGTGAATTGTAAAGGTAGAGTCAAATGACTTGAATATCAATTGTAAATACTGGTAAGAGAAAGGAAAAGAGCAGAAGAATCCATCTGTGCCATTAGTCTTTGGGACAAAGTGATAGTAATAACCATAAAAATTAGAATATTTGGAAGAGGGGGATTCTTAGAAGGAAGTGGGATAAGCAGTTCTATTTTAGATATAATGAGTTCACAGATTTTTTTTTGTATAATTACACTTATCAATGAATTGTACAAAATGTGACATTCTCTTCATTATGAACAATGATAGGGGTAGTTCTGTTTTCAACATAACCAAAAACCTTATTCACATGGAGGAGTGTGTTCAACAGAAAGTCGGTAATGTGAGGCTGAAGTTGAGCAGAAGAATTAAGACTATTTGAAAAGCTGTCTGCTGTGCCATAAAACTTTAATCGATGGGACTAAGTGAAACAAACAAACAATAAACAAACAAACAAAAAAAGAAAATAGAATTAAGTCTAAGACAGAGATGTAAAAGATACCAAATGATAGGGAGATCGTGTATATAGCATATAAACTTAAAATGAGCCTGCACAATCTATGCAGTGACTTAAGTGAGCAGAACTAGGAATGTACTCCTGCAATATATTTGCAAACATATGTCTCCTTTTCCCTTTTCTTTGATATATTTGAGATACAGACCTAGTAGCAGTATTGCAGGGTCACAGGAATACACAGTTTTATAGTCCTTTAGCTTAGTCTGAAATTGCTCTTCAAAATGATTGAATTAGTTCACAGTTCTTTCAAAGGACATTAGAGTATCAATTTTTCCAAACCTTTTTCCACGAATTTTCATTTTCCTTTTATATCATTTTAGACAATCTAATAAGTATAAGGTAGTACTTCAGAGTTGTTTTAATTTTCATTCCCCTAATCAATAATGATTAAAAACATTTGATTTTTTCATCAGTTTCATAAAAACTGCCTGTTAATATACTGTGACTCTTTATCAATTAGGGAATGATTTTTATTCTTCTAAATCTGACTCTATTCTCTGTATATTTAAGAAATGAGACCTTTAAAAAATAAATGCCAATTGTTCTCCCATTCCCTGCTTAATAAATATTGTTGGCTGCATTGTGTTTGCTTGTGAAAAAACTTTAAATTTAGTGTCATTAGAATTATTCATGCTATCTCATATGTTTGCTCATAAATCAGGAGAATATTTCAGCAATAACAATTTATCATAAATAATTTTATAATTTGCATAATGTAAAAAATCCATTGAATGTAATGAATGACAAACCATGATGGTACAGGACAGATATTGGAACATGCTATAAACCTTTTGTTAAAATGAGCATAGGACAAATCTTGTTGGAAATGTATTATGTGGTTATTTGTGTTGCTTGATTAGTAGAAAATAGAGATTCACATTGTTACATACAACCCTCTTTTTATCTTGTTATTATATATGTAGAGCTAATTTTATTTAGTCTTAGAAAGGAAAATTATCTCTAAAAAATGAAGTTCCCTATAGAGAGACCTAAGGACAAATCCACACATTTGTTTGAGCTGGTGGGTCCTTATGATAGCTTGGACTCTAGCTTGGAAAGCATGCTGGGTGAATGCTTTAGGATTAGTGTTCTCTGGCATTGATTTATCAGAATTTTATTTTGCTTTGGTTTCTTTTTTGTTCTCTCTATAATATAGTTTTTGGTCTGGTATAGGTTGGCCACCTTCATTGCATTTTTCCCATTTATTCCCTTGAAATTCTTGATCATTTGTCCTTCCAGTTGAACTTTATTATTTTTTTTCTAGATTTGTAAAATATTTTCTTGGGATTTTGATTGGTATGTCCCTGAATAAGTAGATTAATTTAGGTAGTATTGTCACTTTTATTATGTTAGCTCTGCCTAGCAATAAGCACTTGTTATTTTTTCCACTTGATTAGATCTGACTTTATTTGTGTGCAAAGTATTTTGTAATTATACTTGTGTGCAAATTGTTTTGTAATTCTGACTTTGCCTTGATGGTAGACTTCCAAATACTTTATGTTTTCTATAGATATTTGCAATGCAATTTCTCTTTGTATTTCTTGCTGCTGGACTTTGTTGATAACATATAAAAATGCTGATGAGTTGTGTGGATGTATTTTGTGTCCTGCAACTTTGCTAAATTTGTTATTTGTTTCTGGAATTATTTTAGTTGATTCTCTACATTTAGTTTTCTCTCTACATTCCTTTAAGGTGAAACAAGTTTCTCTATGAAGCTAGATATGTCTGATACTGTTTCTTTGAGCTGAATTTGCTTAGAGTAAGGTTCACACAATGCTCATCCCTCTCACTTCTTTCCCTCAATTATCTTAAGTCTTTTTGTCTCTTCATGAATGTAATTCACCCATTTTACTTCAATTTTTCAATTTCCCAATTTTGGAATCCCAAATTGGAATTCCCAATTCCAATTTTCCAATACAATCACCTTTTCACCATTAGTTTCTTTTTCATATCATCACAATAAAATATAATTATACCTATATCCTCTAAAAATACACACAACAGAGATAGAGTTCTTAAGAATTAAAAATATCTTCCACCCATATAAGGATGTAAAGTTTTTAACTTTTAAAAGAAAAATTGTTTTTCTTTTTTTCTTCTTTATCTTTTTATGCTTGTCTTGGGTTCTTTTAAAAGATAATATTTTCTGTTCAGCTCTGGTCTTTTCATTAGAAATAAATGACATTCACTTATTTCATTGATGCTCTTAAGGGTGATATAAACTGGTGTGCATTTAACAAGGCTCTCTTGGAAGAATTCAAAAACTATCTTGAAAGAGAGTCAGAAGAATAATGCAGGAGAGTTTAGAAAAGAAAACAGAAATTATCCATCATTTTCCCTGAAATATAATCCTAAATTTTGCTGGATAATTGATTCTTGACTGCAATGCAATTTCCTTTGTCCTACTGAATACTGTATTCCAAGCAATTTGATCTTTTACAGTGGAAGCTTCTATGTCCTATGTAATCATTATTGTATCCCCTTGAAATTAGAATTGTTTCTTTCTGACTTCTTATAATATTTTCTACTTCATCTGCCAATTTTTAGCTACAATATTCCTTGGAGTTTCCATTGTGGAGTCTCTTTTAGTAGGTGATTGGCGAATTTTTTCAATGATTATTTTATCCTGTTTCTAGAACTTTAAGGCAATTTTCCTTGATGATTTCCTGAAAGATGTTTCCTAGGCTATTTTTTTTAATCATGATTTTAAGACAGTTGAATAATCTTAGATTGTCTCTCCTGGATCTGTTTTTCAGGATCAGTTGTTTTTCAGTGAGGAATTTTACATTTTCTTCTATTTTTTCTTTCTTTTCTTTTTTCTTTTTCTGTTTTTCTTTCCTTTGATTGATTATTGATGTCTCCTTGAGTCATTCACTTCCATTTATTCAATTCTAATTTTTAGTGAATTATTTTCTTCAATTAGCTTTTTTTTTTTAATCTCCTTTTGTATTTGGCCAAATGAACTTTTAAATCAATTGTTTGCTGCTTTTTTTCCATTTCACAAATTCTGTTTTTCAAAAAGTTGTTTTATTTTTCTGTTTCATCAAATTTGTTTTGTAAGGAGTTACATTCTTTTTCCATTTCATCAAATCTATGTTATAAGGAGTTATATGTTGTTTTCACGTCACTTCATCTATTTTTAAGTAGTTTTCTTCAGATAATTTCTGTTTTCTTTTCCAAACTCTCCTGCATTATTCTTCTGACTCTCTTTCAAGATAGTTTTTGAATTCTTCCAAGAGAGCTTTGTTAAATGCACAATGCACACCAGTTTATATCACCCTTAAGGGCTTTACCTGGAGAAGATTTGCCTTAGTGTTCTCAGGGTTTGTGTCCTTAGCTCTTATATCCTCAGGGTTCTTTTCTGTCTATAATCAGAACTCTTTTTGCTTTTTTCCCCCTCATTTTTAAAGGATGTGGTCTGCTCTTAGGGCAAGGGGGAGATTGTCCCAAGCTTCCTCAACAGGTGACAGTGATGTCATGCTGCCCTGGGACTAATACTGTTGACTTCCTTCCCATGCTGGCTGGATGTGGCCAAGTCCCATGCCATTCTGGAATTCAGGGAATGACTATTTGCCTTTTGTAGTTGCATTGAATGTCTCACAGCTGGTTTGCTGATCAGCTAGATTCTGAACCAGGACAAAGTAGCCAATAATGCTGTATTTTGGCTAAAACTTTCACAATGGACTGACATAACATGGACAACACATTAACCTGAGTTCCTGAACTCTTCCTGCACTTAGCCACCTCCCCTTGTGTCTAATTGAAACAGAAGTCTTATGAAGTTCCTCCAAAATATATTTTGCTGTAAATGTATTATATTCCAATTATTTGTGGGTTCTATCACTCAAAAATCAGTTCAGAGTCTTGATGTGGTATCTAGGAGAAACCAGGAAGACCTCAAACAAAGAGCTGTCTACTCTGCCATTTTGGTTCTGCCCCCAATAATTCTTTTTTCCCCCAACATTTAACCTTTCAAATTCTTATGATTTTTTCCATTCCCTTCCCAATTCCCCTCCTCTAGACAGCAATTAACCCATATGTTAAACATGTACATTTTTTCTATATATTTCTTCAATTATCATGCTGCACAAGAAAAATCAGATTTAAAAAATGAGAAAGAAAACAAAATGCAAGCAAAGAGCAATTAAAACAGTGAAAATATTATGCTATGACACACACAGTCCCCACAATCCTCTCTCTGGGTGCAGATGATTCTCTTCCTCACAAGATCATTGAAAATGGCCTGAATCATCTCATTGTTGAAAAGAGCCATGTCCATCAGTTCAATCATTGTATAATCTTGCCATTGACATGTACAGTGTTCTCCTGGTTCTACTCACTTCTCTTAGCATCAGTTCATTAATATTCATCCAAGGTTCTCTGAAATCAACCTGCTGATAGTTTCTTATAGGACAATAATAATACCATAACATTCATGTACCATAATTTATTCAGCCATTCTCCAATTGATGGACATCCATTCAGTTTCCAGTTCCTTGGCAACACAAAAGGGACTGCCACAAACATTTTTGCACACTTGAATCTCTTTCTCTTCTTTATGATATTTTCATGAAACAGGTGGATTAGAGATACTGCTGGATCAAAAGGTATGCACAGTTTGATATCCCTTTGGGCATAGTTCTAACTTGCTCTTCAGAATGATTGAATCAATTCATAACTCTCCCCAAACCCCAATAATTCTTAACAAAATACACTCAAGAGGGAATCTAACACCTGAATAACTTTAACTCAGGAGAAATCTGTTCTCGAAGCATTGCATGATTAATTTCAAGCTATGTGAAAAGGAGAAGATTCTGAAATAATTAGAAAGATTACAAATAGAACTCTTACAAGTTAGGTAAGGAGATTAACATCTACTAAATCTTATTTAACTTCTTTCCTCTTAAAAAATTTTAATAATGGCATGTACATGAATTTTTTTCTCTAGTAAAAATTAGAGCAGAAATTGCACTTTGAGTTTAAACTATTTAAATCCCTGATTTTATCAAGAAATGAGGTCTAGATAAGTTAAAGTTGTTCAAATGTGCTAATAAATGTGCAACATTTTGATTGTTTTAAAACACTACACAAAAATGGAAAATAATGCCATTTATATTACAAAGTATCTGAATATAATTGAAAAAATCAGTCATTTATATTAACACTACATTTAACTATATGTTTAATATTATTCAAATAAAAATCTAGAAATCTGGTTGAAATTTGTAATTTTAATTAGAGGTATATAACATCATTTTATTGAAATTATTTTTTTTGATTAAAAGGAGAGCTGGAATGTGAAATGAAATATGTGTAAAATTATTTTAAAATAATTGACATTGTAAATAAAAAACAACAATAATAATGGATAATATTTATATAGTTTCTACTATATGCTTAGCAGAAGCAGCATGGTGGTTCACTGGATAGAGCATTAAGTCTAGAGTCAGGGATACCTGAGTTTAAATACAGTCTTAGATACTTACTACTGTGTGACCCTAGTGAAGTCTCTTAATCTGTGGTAATCCAATGGATAAAGAAATAGAAAATCATTTCAATATCTTTGAATAAAAACTTTACAGATAACATTGGTATGCTTGAATAGGGTCAGGAATAATAGGACAGAGTGGAATGACTCAACAAGTGCCAGGCATTTTACAAATATCTTATGATCCATGCACATATTAATAAGATAGGTCTTATTATTATCTCCATTTTACAGTTGAAGAAAATGAGGCAAAGACAGTATAAGTGACTCATCCAAGATCACTCAGTTAGTAAATTCTTCAAATTGGATTAAAACTCAAGTCCTCCTTACCCCAAATCTATTTTTTTGCACTACAAATAAAAACTCTAATATTTTTATTAACTTTTAGAAACTGATCAATATGATCTAGATCAATTCAGTTTTATATATTTAGAGTGAGAAATGATTTTATAAATAACTATGTTAATAAATAATTTTATAAATAAGAAACTGACACTTAGACAATTAATAGCCAAAGGACTATCAAACTGTGCATACCTTTTGATCCAGCAGTATTTCTAATCCACCTGTTTCACGAAAATATCATAAAGGAGAGAAAGAGATTCAAGTGTGCAAAAGTGTTTGTGGCAGTCCCTTTTGTGTTGCCAAGGAACTGGAAACTGAATGGTTGCCCATCAATTGGAGAATGGCTGAATAAATTATGGTACATGAATGTTATGGTATTATTATTGTCCTATAAGCAACTATCAGCAGGATGATTTCAGAGAACCTTGGATGAATATTAATGAACTGATGCTAAGAGAAGTGAGTAGAACCAGGAGAACACTGTACATGTCAATGGCAAGATTATACAATGATTGAACTGATGGACATGGCTCTTTTCAACAATGAGATGATTCAGGCCAGTTTCAATGATTTTGTGAGGAAGAGAATCATCTGCACCCAGAGAGAGGATTGTGGGGACTGTGTGTGTCATAGCATAGAAATTCCCTTGAATTTCATAGTTTAAGATAGGGGAGCCTTATATTCAAAGCCACTTCCTTTGGCTTCAAATCCAGTTATCCTGTGCTGCCTATTTTAGTGCATTCAATGATATAGTAACCACAGGTAAGGGATATACTTTCAATCTTTTAAGATCTTGTACTTGAATAGAGAAGACAAATCATAGTTCAAATAACTAAAAGATAAAAAACACTCTCAAAAAAGTCCTTTTCTATTCAGTATATAAAAGGCAATGGCTCATCTTGGCTATTCATAAATGAATTTAAGAAACTTTCTACCTGTTTGACAGTGTTTTACCATCAATAGCTTTTTAAGGAACAGGGAGGAAATAATAGTCCTAGCAATTTCCATACCTTCAGATAAAAAAGGTCTTTTGTGGTTGGCAATAAGAATATGAAATTCTTGGATGAAAAGCTGAGCTTTTCCCACTGTCAAACTGATCTTCATCCTTGGCTCCTTGGGGAATATCATGCATTTGTTGTTATGCTTTCACATCAACATATCATTGTAGGTTGGATTTGCTCTCAGTTAGAAATACAATATAGAAACATGCTAAGGGCTACTTTTTTTATTCTACAAATTTAAATGTTTCATTGTCTTGGACATCAGAATTGTTTGTGATCCATCCAAAGTTCATTTTTATATAGCAAAAGTGATCTATAATATGTGAAGTCAAACCTATTTTTATTTATGCTATCAATTTAAATTACCACTCCCATTCATGTAATTTTTTTCTTTTTTGCTTCAGGGGAATAGAGAAAGAGGTATTATGTTTGAAGTGAAATTAATTGCTTGAAAATTAAATGGTGGGGGCGGAGACAAGATGGCGGAGAAGACACACGAGACTTTCTAAACTCTTCTCTTACCCTCTATCAATATTATATATCGAGCCTCAATAATATCCTTGACTGATACAATTCGCAAAGATAAGAAGTAGAACAACTCACCAGCCGAAGAAAACCTGCAGTCTCGCCAGAGAAGGTTGGTTCTGGGGCCCAGGGAGAGAGATCAGCACAGACAGGGAGAGAAATAAGGTTCCAAGGAGAGTCTCAAACCGGAAGTGAGAGCACAGATCTCAGCACAAGCCGCAGCCCCAACCCGCAGTACGGGGCTTTTCCTTGGGGCAGCTGCGATCCTGCACTGCAGGAGGGCTCAGCCCAGGTTAGCCTCCAATCTGCACAGTAGAGGACTCAGCTTGGGGCTATAGAGCTTGCACCGGCCAATTTGCTTCAGGCAGAGACACAGGGTGGGGAGAGTTCCCAGGCAGAGCTCACTAAAATCAGCGGTCTGTGGTCAGCTGCTAATACTCACAGTCCCACAAGAGGCTCCGGCCTGGGGCGACGAAACTCTCTCCCCTAATTTCTAGCCTAAAAGCGATCTCGAATATATAAGGCCCAAAGGGCCCCTTTCCAAAGCTCAGCCAGTGCTGAATCCACTTCCTGCTGGGGGAAGGGAAAACTCTCACTCAGAGCTCTCCCACACAATCAGAGCCCGTAATCCTTTTATCTCTCCCTGTTCTGCAGAGGAAGCTGGTAATCCCCTTGCCTAGGACACATACCCTTAAGGCTTTAAAACATGAATAAAAAGATGAAAAGAACTATAGACAGCTTCTATGCAGAAAAAGAGCAGGTCAACAAACCTGAAGAGATAGCAAACAGCAAAAATGCATCAGATGGTCCTCCTTTACATAATGCTCTCCTAGAAGAGACCATTAAAAGTCTCAAAAGAGAGTTAGAAGATAAATGGGGAAAGGAAAGGGAAGCCTTACAAGAGAGCAACAACTTCCTGAGAAACGAATTGGAAAAGTTAAAAAATTATCAGGAAGCGCAGGGAAACAAAATTTGTGAACTGGAAAGAATAAAAAAATCTCAGGAAAGTAAGAAATGTGCACTAGAAAATAGGATTTGCGAATTGGAAAAGACAAAGAACTCACAAGAAAGTAAGATTTGCGAATTGGAAAAGACAAAGAACTCACAAGAAAATAGGATTTGCGAATTGGAAAAGACAAAGAATTCACAAGAAAATAAGATTTGCGAATTAGAAAAAGAAAATATTTCACTAAAAAAAAAAAAAATTAGTGAAATAGAAAAAAATTCCACAGACCAAAACAATACATTTAAAACCTCAATTGGACAAATACAGAAAGAAGTAAAAAAAGCTAATGAAGAAATTAATTCTTTAAAAATTAGAACTGAACAATTAGAAACTAATGATTCATTGAGACAGCAAGAATCAGTCAAGCAAAACCAAAAAATTGACAAACTGGAAAAAACCATGAATTATCTACTTGCAAAAACGACAGACTTGGAAAATAGATCTAGGAGAGATAATCTGAGGATTATTGGACTTTCTGAAAACTATGATGAAAAAAAGAGCCTAGATACTATTTTACAAGAAATCATCAAAGAGAACTGCCCAGATGTAATAGAATCAGAAGGTAAAATAGGTATTGAAAGAATTCATCCAACACCTTCTGAAAGAAACCCTAAAATAAAAACCCCAAGGAATATTGTGGCCAAATTCCAGAACTATCAGATTAAAGAAAAAATTTTACAAGCAGCCAAAAAAAAAAAAAAAAAACATTTAAATACCGAGGTGCCACAATAAGGATTACCCAAGATCTGGCTGCCTCCACATTGAAGGAAAGAAGGGCCTGGAATATGATATTCCGAAAGGCACAAGAACTTGGGATGCAGCCAAGAATAAACTACCCAGCTAAGCTGAGCATTTTCTACCAGGGAAGAAGATGGACATTTAATGAAACAAATGAATTTCATTTGTTTCTGAAGAAAAAACCAGAACTAAACAAAAAATTTGATCTCCAACCTTAAAACTCAAGAGATGAAGAAAAGGTAAAAATAACTCTTGAGAATTGTATTTCTGTTGTGAATATACAAAAAATATACATGTATAATTTGATTGTACTGATATAACATAAAAAGGGGAAGTAGATATGGAAAAGGGATGATGGCAGAATAAGGTGGGAAGGAGGGATAAAAAGAGGGAAACCACATCCCACAAAGAGGCAAAGGAAACTTATCATATCTGAGGGAATTTAGAGAGGGGGAGGAACATTGTGTGAATCTTACTCTCATCAGATTTGGCTCAAAGAAGAAATAATTGACATTTGTTTTAGAGAAAATTCTCTCTCACCTCATTGAATACGGGGGAGAGGTAAAGGGAAAAGAAAAAGAGTAATAAGGGAAGGAAGGGGAAAAGACTCAAAGGGGGGGAGGGCGGGATTATAAAAGGGGTAAGCATCATAATACAAGAAGGGTATATAAGTTTAAAAGGGGGTAAGAGGGTTGGGGGAGGCAAGAATAAGTAAAACATAATCTGGGGTTATTAGGATGGCAGGAAATACAGATTTAGTAATTCTAACCGTAAATGTGAATGTGATGAACTCCCCTATAAAGAGGAGGCAGATAGCAGACTGGATCAAAAATCAGAACCCTACAATATGTTGTTTACAAGAAACACATTTAAAGCAGGGAGATACATATAGAGTAAAGGTAAAAGGCTGGAACAAAATCTATTATGCTTCAGGTGAAGTCAAAAAAGGAGGGGTAGCCATCCTTATCTCAGATCAAGCAAAAGCAAAAATTGATCTAATTAAAAGAGATAAGGAAGGCAATTACATCCTGCTAAAGGGTAGCATAAACAACGAAGCAATTTCAATATTAAACATATATGCACCAAGTGGTAGGGCATCCAACTTCCTAAAGGAGAAGTTAAGAGAGTTGCAAGAAGAAATAGACAACAAAACTGTAATAGTGGGAGATCTCAACCTTGCACTCTCAGAATTAGACAAATCAAATCACAAAACAAACAAGAAAGAAATTAAAGAAGTAAATAGAATATTAGAAAAATTAGGTATGTTAGATCTTTGGAGAAAATTGAATGGAGATAGAAAGGAATATACTTTCTTCTCAGCAGTTCATGGAACCTATTCAAAAATTGACCATATATTAGGACATAAAGACCTCAAAATTAAATGCAAGAAAGCAGAAATAGTAAATGCTTTCTTTTCAGATCATGATGCAATAAAAACTACATTCAACAAAAAGTTAGGGGGAAATAGACCAGAAAGTAATTGGAAACTAAACAATCTCATCTTAAAGAATGATTGGGTGAAGCAGCAAATTATAGATACAATTAATAATTTCACCCAAGATAATGACAATGATGAGACGTCATACCAAAATTTATGGGATGCAGCCAAAGCAGTAATAAGAGGGAATTTTATATCCTTAGAAGCTTACTTAAATAAAGCAGAGAAAGAAAAGATTAATGAATTGGGCTTGCAACTAAAAAAACTAAAAAAACACCAAATTAAAAACCCCCAATCTAATACTAAATTGGAAATTCTAAAATTAAAAGGAGAAATTAAAAATATTGAAAGTAAAAAAACTATTGAACTAATTAATAAAACTAAGAGTTGGTTCTATGAAAAAGCCAATAAAATAGATAAGCCTTTGGTAAATCTGATTGGAAAAAGGAGGGAGGAAAATGAAATTAGTAGTCTTAAAAATGAAAAGGGAGAACTTTCCACCAATGAAGAAGAAATCAGAGAAATAATAAGGAGTTATTTTGCTCAACTTTATGCCAATAAATTTGATAACTTAAGTGAAATGGATGAATACCTACAAAAATATAGACTTCCCAAACTAACAGAGGAGGAAGTAAATTGCTTGAATAGTCCCATTTCAGAAAAAGAAATAGAACAGGCAATTAAAGAACTCCCTAAGAAAAAATCCCCAGGACCAGATGGATTTACATGTGAATTTTACCAAACATTTAAAGAACAATTAGCCCCAATGCTATATAAATTATTTGATAAAATAGGGAATGAAGGAGTCCTACCAAATTCCTTCTATGACACAGACATGGTACTGATACCTAAACCAGGTAGGTTAAAATCAGAGAAAGAAAATTATAGACCCATCTCCCTAATGAATATTGATGCTAAAATCTTAAATAAGATATTAGCAAAAAGACTACAGAAAATCATCACCAGGATAATACACTATGATCAAGTAGGATTTATACCAGGAATGCAGGGCTGGTTCAATATTAGGAAAACTATCAATATAATTGGCCATATTAACAACCAAATTAACAAAAACCACATGATCATCTCAATAGATGCAGAAAAGGCATTTGACAAAATCCAACATCCATTCCTATTAAAAACACTTGAGAGTATAGGAATAAATGGACTTTTCCTTAAAATAATCAGCAGCATCTATTTAAAACCATCAGTGAGCATCATGTGTAATGGAGACAGACTGCAGCCGTTCCCAGTAGTATCTGGAGTGGAACAGGGTTGCCCACTATCACCGTTACTATTTAATATTGTATTGGAAACGCTAGCTGTGGCAATGGGAGCTGAGAGGGAGATTAAAGGAATGAGAATAGGTAGTGAGGAAGCCGGGCTATCACTCTTTGCCCATGACATGGTGGTATATTTGGAGAACCCCAGAGATTCTACTAAAAAGTTATTAGAAACAATTCACAACTTTAGCAATGTTGCTGGTTATAAAATAAACCCACATAAGTCATCAGCATTCTTATATATCACTAACAAAATCCAACAGTCAGAGTTACAAAGAGAAATTCCATTTAAAGTAACTACTGATAATATAAAATATTTAGGAATCTATCTGCCAAGGGAATATCAGAAACTTTATGAGCAAAATTACAGACCACTTTTCACACAAATTAAGTCTGAGCTAACCATTTGGAAAAATATTAAATGCTCTTGGATAGGGCGAGCAAACATAATAAAGATGACAATATTACCTAAACTAATTTATTTATTTAGTGCTATACCAATCAGACTCCCAAAAAACTATTTTAATGACCTAGAAAAAATAACAACAAAATTTATATGGAAAAACAAAAGGTCAAGAATTTCAAGGGAATTAATGAAAAAAAAATCAAATGAAGGTGGCTTAGCTGTACCAGATCTAAAATTATATTATAGAGCAGCAGTTAGCAAAACCATTTGGTACTGGCTAAGGAATAGATTAGTTGATCAGTGGAATAGGTTAGGTTCAAGGGATAAAACAGTCAATAAATATAGCAACATAGTCTTTGACAAACCCAAAGACTCCAGCTTCTGGGATAAGAACTCACTGTTTGATAAAAATTGCTGGGAAAATTGGAAACTAATATGGCAGAAACTAGGCATTGACCCACACTTAACACCTTACACCAAGATAAGGTCAAAATGGGTGCATGACCTAGGCATAAAGAATGAAATTATTAATAAATTAGAGGAACACAGGATAGTTTACCTCTCAGACCTGTGGAAGGGGAAGGACTTTATGACCAAAGCAGAACTAGAGATCATTACTGATTACAAAATAGAAAATTTCGATTATACCAAACTGAAAAGTTTTTGTACAAACAAAATTAATGCAGACAAGATTAGAAGGGAAACAATAAATTGGGAAAATATTTTTACAGTCAAAGGTACTGATAAAGGCCTCATTTCCAAAATATATAGAGAATTAACTCTAATTTATAAAAAATCAAGCCATTCTCCAATTGAAAAATGGTCAAAGGATATGAACAGACAATTCTCAGATGAAGAAATTGAAACTATTTCTAGTCATATGAAAAGATGCTCCAAGTCACTATTAATCAGAGAAATGCAAATTAAGACAATTCTAAGATACCACTACACACCTGTCAGATTGGCTAAGATGACAGGAAAAAATAATAATGATTGTTGGAGGGGATGTGGGAAAACTGGGACATTGATGCATTCTTGGTGGAGTTGTGAACGAATCCAACCATTTTGGAGAATAGTTTGGAATTACGCTCAAAAAGTTATTAATCTGTGCATACCCTTTGATCCAGCAGTGTTACTACTGGGCTTATATCCCAAAGAGATTATAAAGCAGGGAAAGGGACCTGTATGTGCACGAATGTTTGTGGCAGCCCTTTTTGTAGTGGCTAGAAACTGGAAACTGAATGGATGTCCATCAGTTGGAGAATGGCTGAACAAACTGTGGTATATGAATACTATGGAATATTACTGTTCTGTAAGAAATGACCAACAGGAGGATTTCAGAAAGGCCTGGAGAGACTTACATGAACTGATGCTGAGTGAAATGAGCAGGACCAGGAGAACATTATATACTTCAACAACAATACTATATGATGACCAGTTCTGATGGACCTGGCCATCCTCAGCAACGAGATCAACCAATTCATTTCCAATGGAGCAGTAATGAACTGAACCAGCTATGCCCAGAGAAAGAACTTTGGGAGATGACGAAAAACCAATACATTAAATTCCCAATCTCTATATTTATGCCCACCGACATATTTGATTTCCTCCACAAGCTAATTGCACAATATTTCAGAGTCTGATTCTTTTTATACAGCAAAATAATGTTTTGGTCATGAATACTTATTGTGTACCTAATTTATATTTTAATGTATTTAACATCTACTGGTCATCCTGCCATCTAGGGGAAGGGGTGGGGGGCGGGAGGTGAAAAATTGGAACAAGAGATTTGGCAATTGTTAATGCTGTAAAGTTATCCATGCATATAATCTGTAAATAAAAGGCTATTAAAAAAAAAAAAGAAAATTAAATGGTGAAGCAACGTGGAAATCAGAAATATATAAATTTAACAAATATTTACAAAAGCTCATGCCATAAGCATGGTACTCTGTTGGGCAAATTAAAGGTTAAAAGTAGAATAAAACATCAATAATAACATCACACACCTTACATTATAGTAAAAGAGATAACCCACATTCATACAAACACACATGTATATCCCCACATACACACTCATGTTAAAATACAAAATTCTTGTGTAATTAAATACATCTAGAGACAGAAGAAATCATATAGAAGTGCAGTCATCACAGAAAGCCTTGTTGATATGGTAGTATTGGAAACTTCACTTAAAAGGTGAACTTTCAAAGTTTTTATGATATTGTTACTATTGTTCTAAATGAGGATGATGATGAATATTTATGTAATACTTTCCAGTTTGCAAGGCACATTTTACATCTTATCTCATTACAAACATTCTTTATAGATGATGAAAGCAAGACTGAAACACATTAAGTGATATTCACACAACTATTAAAAAGTGAGTTGCTATTTGAACCTTCATTTATGTACAATGATCTTTCTTTGATAAAAATCGCTATAATAATAGTAGTTACAAATAAGATAATTTCAATCAGAATGAACAATATAATCAAAAACAGAGATTTAAAGAAAGATTTGGCAAATGCCATGATGTTTGGCATGAAATTTATGCTGGCATGTGGTAAAAGACTGGACTAAATGATTATATTGGATTGATGTTGAAAAAATACTAGAAGATTAACCTAAAGATTCCATCCTGTTGACAGAGGAGAATATTTATGAACAATTAAGCAATGAAAAAAAAAAAGAAAAGAAAAAAATAGCATTTGAAGAGAAGGTAATGGTAGTATGTAGGAAGGACTATAGTGAGGACATACAGAACCAGGAAAATAATAAATTACTGAAATGGCTCAACTATGAGATGACAAGGACATAATCTGAGCTATTAGTGGTGGATGAAAACAACTATGGAAGATATTAGGAAGGTATAATTGCCATTATTTGACTATTGCTTGCATATAAGGAGTGAGATAGAAAAAATTCAAAAGTAATGCTGTTTTTGAGCTGTGAAATTTAAAATATTTTAATAAATTTATCAAAAACATGAAAGTGAGAAAGAAGATATAATTTGGTGGATCAATAAATTTAATTTTAACAAGCCTATAACTATAATTAATACAATATTTGATATATGGTTTGGGGCTAATTAATTCTTATGATTCACTAATGACTAAAATTGAACTGATGGTAGACTATCTCATCATCCATCTGGATTTAAGGAAGATAGATGTAACATGTGCAGAAAGAAAGAATCATGCATCAAGGATTGATCTTCTTGCATTTGACTTTAGAAGTCAGGACTCTAGGTAGCACTGTTAAGTTGAATGGAAATAAATTAAGTTTTAGTGTCAGGGGGAAAAAGAAGCTTCCTAACAGTAAGAGTTATCCTAAAATGGAAGAGGCTGCTTCGGAAGATGCAAATTTCCTTTACTGAAGTTTAACACTTATTAGATGTGATGGATAAAAGTATTCCTTTTTTTTTTGGTGGATATGGGAGTGGATGGTCACTGAAGTAGACAATAAGAGATAGACCAAAAAAACAATACTTATTGATTAAGCACTGATTATGCCTGAGATACTATGATAAGGGCTTGGATTTGGGGAACAGGTCCTGCCCTCAAATAACTGTTGACATTTCAATTCTAAAATTCAAGTGGTTTTGTAATTACTATATTATTGTATAGCAAGGATACATGTTTATCTATCCCAGTGCAACCTATGTTCTTTTCTTTTAATTCAGGATTTGTCAAAACATTAAATATATATATATATATATATATATATATATATATATATATATATATATATATGTGTGTGTGTGTGTGTGTGTATATATATTGTACTGAGGGAGTCCCTTCAGAAAGGCTCACTGAATACTCCTAAATATTGAGGCAACATTATTTTATACTTAGTATTGACAAAGGAATTGGTATCCTTTAAAATGCACTATTATGACATAAGAAGATCTCTAGGTAACTTTGAATTCACTACTTTCTTGAAAGGAAAGAAAGAAGAAAGGAAGGAAGGAAGGAAGAAAGGAAGGAAGGAAAGAAGGAAGGAAAGAAAGAAGGAAGGAAGGAAAGAAGGAAGGAAGAAAAAAAGGAAGGAAGGAAGGAAGGGAGGGAGGGAAGGAGGGAGGGAGAAAGGGAGGAAGGAAGGAAAACATGAAAGAAGAAAGTGTTTTTAATATGTGGTAGGTACTGTGTTAAGCATTTTATAAATATTTAATTAAATCTTCACAACAATTTTGTTGAGGTAGGCACAAACCAACAAAGTTGGACAAAGAGAATGGAATAATTTCTTGCATATGCAGCACTTACACTTTGCAATTCTTCAGTCATATTAAATGTTTCTAAGTATGAACCTTCTTCTCTACTCAGGGGGAAAAACCCTCACCTGACCAGACTGTATTCAAGTAGGCATCGAAAACTAACATCTGGAAATTCAGGAATAAACTTTGTGATCTCAGGTAATATTGTTAATTTGAATTTAAAAGCTGTACACATAGAGATGATATCTGAAGTAATGAGAGCAAAAGCAATTGCAAGGTGACTATATGTAACAAACTAAGAAGAAAGGGCAAGGGCTAAACTTTGGAGAATGCCTATATTTATAGAATGAGAATTAGGAGAGGAGACAACAAAAGAGGAATATTCATAGGTGCAAGAACACTGGATAGCATAAGACCATGGGAGTCAAGGATAAGGAAAACTTTAAGCAGAAAAAGAACATTATAATTTTACACAAAAACACACACATATATGTGTTTGTGTGTATGTGTGTGTACAACTATTATTGTTTAAGGGTAGCCAAAAGTGAAAAACAAAGAAGCAAAGAAATTTACATAATAACTCTATTGTATGTTTTAAAGGAAAAGCAAGTTGCACAAAATAAATATGCTATTTCATGTGCAATCATCATTTTTCTTACACTATGTTAGGGAATGCTTGTTTTATTCCATAAATTAAAAATAAAATAAATAAAAATTTAAAAACAATCAGAAGAGAGATAAGTAAATAATAAATAGAAAAAGCATTTGTTGATTGGAAGGATAATATGAATTCCTAAATGGTCATTTTAGTAAATTACAGGGGGATATTATGTGCAGAGAAAAAAAGGAGGCAGTGATTATATAGCAGTTATTTGAATAATCTGGCTATGGAAGGAAGGGGATGTAAGTGGCATAGGTAGAAAGGTAACTCTCTTCAAATAAAGATTTTTTTCTTTGTTTAAATAGAGGCAATACACTGTAACAGAAAGTAAACTGGACATCAAGAGTATAGAAATAATGTAAATCTACACATTTAAATTTAGGAGCCTGAAGTTCATGGCTCAGATATTCATGTGGTAATATTTGTGATCATAGATATCAATTCATTTCTATGATCTTCTATTACTCCTTTGTAAAAATGAAGATAACTATTTGATTACTTCCCTCCAGTGACACTTTTACTTACTACAACTATTAATCAAAAATAAAGCTTTTTGTTTGACATATTTATATCAAGTAAAATATAGGTGTTAAGTCATGGGGACAAAAATAATTTAGGAAAAAAGCTACAAAAGTTGCTATGTAAAAAAACCCATTTAAATCAAATATAAACATGATATCTTATCTTTGCAAATGGAACCTTTTCATGTAAAGAGACAGTGAGATAAAAATCTAGTGAAGGAGAGAAATAGAAGGGGTTGGCTGGCTATTCATTTCTGAGACCAAAGTTTAGAAGTGAGAGTGAAGCAATGACAAAGTAAATGCTATTTCTGGAAAGAAGTTATGAACTTCACTCTGTTTCTAGTATGGCATTTCATCTCCTATTTCTACAGCAGTTCTTGGAATATAGTCTCATGTCTTCTTCATATAATCCCTCACCCATTTAGGATGTAACATGTTACCAATTCCTGCCTAAAACATTTTTCTGCTTCCAAGTGCTATTTGCACCTTTCCTTTGCTAATGATCTTGGAATTATTTACTATTCATTCCATTTGTATTGGTTACATAGTTTCTCTCTCTCTCTCTCTCTCTCTCTCTCTCTCTCTCTCTCTCTCTCTCTCTCTCTGTATATATATATATATATATATATATATATATATATATATATATATATACACACACATAATTATGCATGTGTGTGTGTCAGTATATGTTGAAATCCTAATGTCAACTCAACTTGAAACTAGGTGAAAACTCAAGGGAGATGTCAGAATCCTAGTGTTAGCTCAATGGAATTGATACAAAGCTTATTGGTTCACACCTTAGAGCAAATCCTTACAAGGTGATAAGTTGCTAATACTGATAGACAATAATGCTTGTGTTCACACCTTTAGAGAGCTCTTATAAGAAAGAAGTAGTTAAGTACTCATTGGAGTTCACACATTTGGGAGATTTCAGGATTTAGTATGAGATATATAAATTCACACCTCCCTTGAAGCTCTTAGGGCCAGAGAGCACACTGAGAGATATCCCACAATCCCACTCTCAGAGAAGCAGCATAAATAGAGCTTCAGTAAGACACTCGAGAGTTTTTACTTGGGAACGTTCCCAGGGGTTGGAGATTCAGCACTTTGGGAGATTGGGAGCCAGAAGCCCTCTCTCGCAGGCAAGAGAGATTCATTCCACCAGGAGGCTGAAGAAAGCAGAGGCAAAGGGCAAAGCTGCAAGAGCTCTTAGAAGAAGGAGAGAGAGCAGAGGTAGAAGCAAGGGACAATCTGCAAGAGCTCTTGGAACCAAGCAGAGAGATAGGCATCTGAGCTAACCTGGCTACATTGAAGGACACAATAAAAGATCTGAACTTTATCAGCTGGCTGCAATTTTGGGTGATTATTTACTTGTAACTGAAACTAAGGCTGCCTCCAGAAAGCCTCCCTGAGAAACCTGCTTTCTCCCAGAGAGAACCATTTTATTATATTTTAAAGAACAAGAACCCCACAAGTATATATACATATATGTATAAAAAAATTGTGTAGGTAGATGTATATATGTGTATACACATAGATTCACAGTCACACACACATAAATGTATATTATCATTCTTCTCTCAATAAAATGTCCTTGAGAATAAGAGCAATTGCTTTTTTCCTTTTCTTTCTTCTTTGTTTCTTTTTTGGTCTTTATATCCTCAGTATTTAATACAATAACTTGAACACAGTAATTTATTGAATTCATATTGATTGATTAAGCCTTAAAATAATCATTTTTTCTATAAAGACATAAATCTATTTGATAAATATGACTGGTAGGTAGCTTGGTAAATAGTATTGACCTTGTCATTGGGAAGACCCAGAATCAATCCTGCCTATTTTACATTCAGAGTTTGTGTCCATAGACATGAATTCTCAATTTCCCCATTCCAAATACTTCTTTAGGACTATCCTTAAACTATACAGAAGATCTTAGTATGCTTCAACAGTAGAGCCTTTAAAAACACGTTGTAATTCCCAATATAAATGAAAAAAAGATCCAGACTAAAACAAGAAAAAATAGCACAAGTATAAATTTTTGATATTGGAAAATGAATCTATTAATGCTCTATAAAAGATAGTTAATGCAGGAAAACGTCAACTTGCAGCCAGATTTATCTCCCTGTAGAGTTCAGTTGATTGACCTGCCCAGATATAGCATTGAGAATAGTGTTAAAACTAACTGAAATTTAACCATATTCAGAAAAATTGATTAGTGATACAAATGTAATGTTACATGTTATGGTAATACAATAAACAGAATAAAAAAATCCATTCAAATAAATTTATAAGAAATTTAAGCTTTTGGAATATGACTTTAATGAACTAGAAAGTCAAAATTGGTTCTATCTTCAAGAGATGATTTTTTTCTTCTGTGAGATTCAGTAATCTTGATGATTTTGAATGCCCTTAAACAATATTTCTTATTTGAATTTTCATATAGGCACACATATCAATATACTCATTTCTCTCTATATATACATGCAAATGCATATATATATATATAATATTTTGTAATATAAATATGTACATATATCTATATAAATTTATACATATATAATGCCCCATATATCATAAGGAATTTATACATCTTACATAAATGCCTCACAAATATTTACACTTTGACAGTTAAACATTTGCTGAATGGAAAATTGAAATACCAGTCTATAGATAGGGCAACAAAAATGTATAATATAATAAAGTGAAACATGATGTACAATAAAACATCTCATCTGATACTCATTAAGAAAATCCAGATGATTGAAATGACAAATTAGGAATAATTATTGACCTGTGACAAAAGGAGGGGAAATAGAATATTTCCCCTTAAAACACTGAAATTATTCAGAGTTTTAGTAGCACTAGTATTTCTTGGATTATTGAAATGATATAGTTTGATATACAATCAGTACAAAAGCACTTTAAAAATAAAGAAATTACACTTTATGAACTGTAATTCTCTGGTTAGCTTTTTTTCTCCTATTCATTTTCTCATAAACTATTTCCCCAAAGTCATTTTCAGCTAAATCTATCTCAGATAACTCCTCTCTTCCAAATTAATTTGTATTGAAATGCTAATTTTAAGAAAAGTTTCATTATTCTTTCTCCAGCTATATTTTATGGTATTGGCCCCAGCATTTGGAATGAACTTTTAAATATTAAAACATAGTGCACAATTTTCATTATATAAAATGTTTGACGTTTTTGCACAAAGAAAATAAGTGCAGCTAAAACAATAAGGGAAGAAGTTTATGAGGGAATATTATTAGCAAGTATCCCTATTAAAGCTTTCATATGTAAAATATATAATGAACTAATTAAACAATTTCTTATTATAATTAAACAAATACAATTTCTTAGTAAATAAAATAGTTAATGGATAGGAACAAAAATCCTCAAAGGAAAAAAAAAAACAAATTTGTCAAAAATTTAAAAAAATATTACTAAAAGATAATAATTTGAAAAATTCAAGTTCTGAGTTTCCCCTCACACTAATCATATTGGGAAAAATGACAAAAATGAAAATTATATTTTAGAGGGAATTTAGGAAAATAGATACACTTGCTGCATACTAATAGTAGAGATATAAAAATTGTTCTAACAATTCTTAGAAACCTTTTGGAATTATGCATGAAATGTGATTGAACTGTACCTGTCCTTTTACTGAGCAATATTTCTCTTAGGTACATATCACAAAGAAATGTAAAGATAAAAAGATAAAAGAAAGAAGCTAAGAATATATGAACAAAAACATGTATATTAGCTCACTTTGTAGGAGAAATAAACTAGAAATTAAGGGGATGCTCACCTTTTGGGAAAGGGTTTAATGAAATATGGTATATGAATAGATGGGATATTCCCAAAAGAAATTACTATAACAAATGATGAAATTGATATATGTAGAGGTAACCAAGAAAACCTCTATAAATAATGTAGCAGAGTGATACTAAATTTTAAAATAACATACAATTACAAGATTGTCAAAAAAAAATAAAATTAACTTTTTGCTTTAATCAATGTAAGGAGCAAATATAATTCCAGAGGACCAAGAACAAGAAACATGTTATCCACTTCAGGATGAACTTGAGAATTGAGATATATTTTTGAATGTGACCAGTATGTGGATTTTTTCTCTTGACCTAAAATATAAAATTTCTGAAGATTTTCTTTACTCATTTTTTTTTTGGTAAAATTAGGGCAAATAAGGAAAAGATAATACTTAAATACAATGAATACAAATGTACATTTTATGTTAAAAAAAACAAAACAGAATAGGTTCTTGTCCAAAGGAAACTTGCAATCTTATGGAGTTGACAAGAATGAGCATGTGAAACAACTATTCAATGTTATATTTTTGTAGGATGTATTCATAGGGGATAGTAGTAGCTTAGAGACCAGGAGGTAACTAGATGTAGCATAAATACATGTAAATTGGGACCAAAAGCTTAACCTTTACACAAATGTTAAGTCGTTTCTTACTTGTGGGCTCAGGGAAAATGCAACTAAATGCATAACTTTTATTTTTTCATCATTTTATCTCTTTTGTTATAGCTTTTTATGTACAAGATATATGCATGGGCAATTTTTCAGCATTGACAGTTGCAAAACCTTTTGTTCCAATTTTCCCCCTTCTTCACCCACCCCTTCCCCCAGATGGCAGGTAGAACAATACATGTTAAATATGTTAAAGTATATGTTAAATACAATATATGTATACATATCCATATAGTTATTTTGCTGCACAAGAAGAATTGGAATTTGAAATAATATACACTTAACCTGTGAAGGAAATAAAAAATGCATGTGGACAAAAATAGAACCATTGGAAATGCTATGTAGTGGTTCACATTCATTTCTCAGAGTTCTTTTGCTGGGTGTAGCTGGTTCTATTCATTATTGAATAGATGGAACTTATTTGGTTCATTTCATTGTTGAAGAGAGCCATGTCTGTCAGAATTGATCATCATATAGTATTGTTGTTGAAGTATATAATGATTTTCTAGTCCTGCTTATTTCATTCACTATTTGTTCATGTAATTCTCTCCAGGCCTTTCTGAAATAATCCTGCTGGTCATTATTTTTTACAGAACAATAATATTCCATAGTATTCAGACATTCTCCAATTGATGGGCATCCACTCAGTTTCCAGTTTCTGGCCACTACAAAGAAGGCTGCCACAAACATTTTCGCATATACAGGTCCCTTTCCCTTCTTTAAGATCTCTTTGTCATATAAGCCCAATAATAACACTGCTGGATCAAAGGGTATGCACAGTTTGATAATTTTCTGATCATAGTTCCTGGCCTGTTCCCACTGATCAAGACAAACTTTTTGGTGATCTTCCAGATTATCTTCAGCTGGTAATTTGTGGTGCTCCCAATATTTATGGATTTTATCAGTCAAGCATTTTTTCTGAGGCTGAATTTGGTAATTAGTAGGACGGTAGAAGGGAGCTCAGAATGATGTGTGTGTCTTCTCCACCATCTTGGCTCTGCCCTCACAATCATATCTTTTCATGTAAAACAAACTCCCTACACCTGAGTACAAAGGGCCATGTATATCATAGGTTCTTAAGGCTTAGGGCACTTCTTTCTCTACAACTCCAAATTTGCTAATTTTAGTAACTATGATACAAATGAAAGATCAAAGAAAGAGATGAATATTTAGTGCTATGTAATTAATATGACTGAATAATTGCACTGATAAAATGGATTATTTTAAGTAATTATCTACATATATACATTTCCTCTATGATTCTCATCATGTATATTGGAGTTTTCTTCAAATAGTTGGTTAGCATCAAGTGTCTGTCTTTCATCCTTTACTATTTAGTTTTACTATAAGCTGATATTGATATGACTGCTTTAAGGTACACATATTTTTTTCAGATATGTTCATTTAAAATATGTCATGGTATTTTGAGATAATTAGTACAAACACTACTTTCATTATTAAAAAAATAACTAACATTTCACATACTTAAAAAGTCTAGAGGAGTTTGAACCCAAGAATATTCAGATAAACCCAAGAATGTTACTTTTATTTTTTTTCTTTGCCATGAAATCTCTTTGCAATAATTCTTAAGATAATTAGGCATAATTTGGTTTTCTTACTCATTTTCTTTACTTTTTGGTTTGATTTTTCTTGTGCAATAAGATAATTGTATAATTATGTTTAAACATATTGAATTTAACATATATTTTAAGATGTATAACATATTGATTGATTGCCATCTAGGGGAGGGAGCGAAAGGAAAGAGGGGAAAATCTGAAACACAAAGTTATGCAAATGTCAATATTAAAAAATTATCCTTGCATATGTTTTGAAAATAAAAATGTTTAAAAAAAAAGATAGACACATGATATAATTGCATTTGAAAATGAAAATTACATATTTGTGTATTCCCTATCTCTCTTTGCCTTACAAATACACACACACATACATATATATATATATATATATATATATATAGTTATTGTATAGGACACATGATAATGGATAAAACACTTAAAATTTCAAAGCATCATATAAATGTCAAATTTCATTACTGTTAGTCTGGAAGGCAAGCACTTGACATTGACCACTTTTTTTTTATGAAAAATTTCCACATGTGTGTACTCAAAGAAATCTGTATTTGTGGAATTATGAATCAATTTCAGTTTATTTGTGTAATTATTCAGTTTTAGATAATTTTTACCTAACAAAAGTAAATTCTCAAGTATTTCCCCTGTCCTTTCACATAATTTCTAAATAATGTACTTGGAAAAAAGTCAGTGTCTTCTCTTAAGACGATCCAATCATTTCGGGACATTTGTAACTAAGTTGTGATTATGTTCATGATTGTGTACATTCCTCTCAAGGTGCTGAAAGTGGAATCCAATTTTAGTGCCATTTGATTTATCTTGAATAAATCTTGTCATAGGTTATTGCCTGGCAGCAGAGAAACATATCTTCTTTGTTAAGAGGCACTTGCCATTTTAAAATGGCACAATATGAAGCATCATTACAAAATGAAGCATTCAAGTTTTGATGATCTCTTTCCTTTTCATTGACAACTAAGAAAGACTAAAGTTGTGCAGCTGTCAACTTCCAGTCCTACATATGCTTTACCTTTATAGAAACAGGAGTCATTACTGATTACTTGCTCTACAAACACGCTATTTAGCAGTGACAGGTTTAGCAGGCAGACACAGAGAAAAACTACCAAAACACTCTTTGGGGAGAGGGGGGAGTAGATCATTTAAATTTATTTTTAGATACACACAATAGATATGCATTAGTCTTTTTTATTATTATAACTTTTTATTGGCAGAACATATGCATGGGTAATTTTTCAACCTTGATCCTTGCAATCACTTCTGTTCCAACTTTTTCCTTCCTTCCTTTCACTCCCTCCCCTAGATGGCATGTTAAACACATTAAACATATCATACATGTTAAAAATGTTAAAGTAAGATATGCATTATTCCTAAGGGTTCATAATTCTCACTTGCTTCAATGGGAGATTTCTAGGTAAAAGTTCATTTTTTTTCATGCAAACAGTTGAAAAAGTTAATGAGGCACACTTTAATTAAACAATGTCAGTTCAGCTTAGAGAGAACTCAACTCTTGAGTATGTTATGAAACAGCTCTATTTAAATAATGATTTAAGAGTAGGCTGCTGAATTAATATAAACTTCCATGTAATAACAAATTTGTTTACATGGCAAATTATTTGGATACCACCTACTTTCCATCATTCATTTCTTTTATAATATCATTCATTTTGGGGAGAAAAACAGTGTAAAAATATTTTATTGATGAAAAAGAGCAGAGAAAGTATGGAAAGGTGACTGGTCATATAGCAAGATAGAGAAATAACAAAGATAAACAACTTGCCTAACAGGTGAACAGATGAACTCAGGATAATAAAAAAAAATTGGTGAACTCAGGATACTAAAACAATGAAATGTCTCCAGGACACTAGATCAGTTATTTATGAAAAATTTCTGGAAAAAATTGTGAAAAAATCATACAGGATGAACTAATGCAAGGAAGTTACAATCCACATTTATGTAATATTATTTTCCACTTCCCATGACTTCAAGGTTTCATGGTTTTAGATAGTTCCTACAAAACCTCTTATTTTTTTTTCAGATTTAGGAAATTGAATTGTCCAGTCATTTAGTAAGGGCTTATTTATGCCAAGTTCTATGTTAAACATTGAACATTCAAAAACAACAATGAATCTCTATCATGCATAGAAATGCAAAAAAATATCAAATCTATTAGTCTCTAGGAGTTTGCTTCCTAATGTGGAGGAAACTGCAAATACAAAAATAAGTAAATAAAAAATACAAACAATAAGAGTGATATAAAAAGAGCAGTATTAACAGCTAGGGGAAAGAATATGAGTGAAGAATTTGTGTAAGTTTTGTTGAACTTGAAGCAACCCAGAGAATCCAAGAAGCAAAAATGTATGCTACTAGTATTAGAGACATCTTTTGAGAATGTATAAATGTAGGAAATGTAAAATCATTTATATAGATGAGAAAGTAAATCAGATTTCCTGGAAAGAATACTACAAGAAGGAAGAAAGAGTAAAAAAAAAAAAAAAAAAAAAGAGTCGGGGAGAAAAAAAATATTAAGCATCTACTATTTGTTAGGCATTGTACTAAGAACTTTACAAATATTATCTCATTTGGAGGTAAATGTTATTATTATTCCCATTGTAGAGTTGAGGAAACTGAGATAAAAAAAGTGCCTAACTCACAATTACAAGTCTAAGAAGTTCTGGGCAATCGATTTGAACTCTTGGCTTGTTTGTGCAGAACTAGTGCTCTATTTACAGTTAGCAGATAGGGAGTAACAAACAATAACCCTAAGAAAACAGACAGTTGAATGGGTAATACTTTGCAATGTTAATCAGAGGCATTTATTTATTATCTTAGAAGGAACTGGGTATGAGTAGTGTTGGGGAGTTTACAGGTCAGACCCGTGGTTTCAAAAGAGTAATTTGGCAGGTTTTTGGAGAAAAGAATGGAGAAAGGAAAGATCAGAGGCAAAAGATGAATAAACTATTATAGTATTCCAGGTGATAAGTGTGAAAAGTCTCAAAGTAACATTATATGTCAGGCTACATTGAAATTTTCATTTTTCATAGAAGCAGTTTGATATTTAAGTCAGGTGATTTAATTGATTTTGAATTTTAAAGGCTGACCTAGTAGTGATTCATTTTTTTTAAAAAAAGTTATTTTCCCAATTTCATGTAAAGAATAGTGTACATTCATATTTTAAATGAGTTCCAATCTTTCTTTTTCCCTCTCTTACCTCCAATCTCTCTAAGATCATAAGGAATCTCATATACATATATATATATATATATATATATATATATATATATATATGTAATAATGTGAAATGCCCATATAGTCATGTGGTGAAAGAAGAAAAAGGCCAAAAGAAAAATAGAAACTAAAAAATAAAATGAAACATAGTATGCTGTGTTATGCATTCAGATTCCATTAGATATTTCTCTGGATATAGATAACATTTTTCATCATTAACAGTTAAGTCATTTACACTTGATCATCATGTAATAGAACTGTTATTGTGGAGGATAATCTTCTTATTCTGCTCATTTCACTTTGTATCAATTTGTATAAGTCTTCCCAAATTTTCCTGAAGACATTCTGTTCATCATTTCTTAGAGCACAGAGTATTCCATTACAATCATATAACACATTTTGTTCAGCCATTCCCCAAATGATGTCCATGAATGGAATTTCCAATTCCTCATTTCAAGCAAATCAATATTGGCAATAGTTGATAATGGAGAAGTAATTTTTAAAAATAATGTGCTCACCTATCATTAGAAAAAATGTGTTGTGAATATTATGAAGAGAATACAAAAAATTTCCTGAATTATAGCCAGTTTAAAATCAAAAACAATCTTAAATCAAGCCTCTTAAACACTTTTGGAATGCAAGGATGTGAGTTAAAACATATTTCTAGCCCAAGATAAGTTAGAAGGAATTCAGGAAAGGTCTGTCTCACATCTAAAAAAGAGAGTGCAGTCTACTAAGTGTCTGGACAAGTTGGTAGAGGCTCTTGTCCACAGCATTTGGCAGAACCAAGGACCTGCAGTTTTGACTTAGCAGGCTAGTGGCATAACAGTCCATCTATGAAGTTTCCAGACCTAGCCTTGAAAGTAAACTTCCATGACCAAAACCCAAAGCACAATAGATGTGACTATACCATTCCATGTTGTGCAGAGACCAAACCAATTGTCCCAGAGGCCCCAAGAACAGAAATTATTGACCAGGCCCCTGGTCTTCAGTGTAAGAAGCTTTGGAACATTTCCCTCTATACCCCTAGAGCAGAGCACAACTTTAAAAGAAATAAAATAAAGATAAAAAGAGCTCCAAACAAAGAAAGCTTCTATGACAACAGAGAAAATCAAAGTATAAATCGAGAAGAGAATAAACAATGTCAAAATGCCTACATTTGAAGCTTCAAAGGAAAATATGAATTGTACTTAATTCTTTTTCAAAAAGTCCTTTTACAAGAACTCAAACAAGATTTTAAAAATCAAGTAAGAGAGGTAGGAAAAAATGGGAAATCAGAATTATGAAAGAGTCAACAGCTTAGAAAAGGAAGGCAAAAATTCACTGGAAAAAAAACTTTAAAAATAAAATTAGTTAAATAGAAAATAAAAAGACATAAAAAAGCTAACTAAAGAAAAAATCCTCAAAAAATAGAATTAAGCAAGTGGAAATTATGAGACATTAAGAATCAGCTAAACAAAATAAAAAGAATGAAAAAAAAAAGAAAATGTAAAAATACCTTATTGGAAAAACAGCTGACCTGGAAAATTGATATAGGAGAGATAATCTAAGAACTATTGGACTAATTGAAAACCATGATAAAAAGACTGGAAAGTTTTCAAGAAATTGTCAAATAGGACTTACATGATATCCCAGAATCAAAGTGTAAAGTAATCATTGAAAAAAAAATCTACCAATCACCTTCTAAAAGAGATCCAAGAATGAAAATTCTAAGGAAAATTATAGCCAATTCCAGAATTATCATTCCAAAGAGAAAATGCTACAAACAACAGAAAAGAAAAAAAAAAGAATTCTAATAGGCCATAGTCAGTATGACAGCAGATTTAGTACCATCTACAATGAAATATCAGAGGGCCTAGAAAACAAAAAAGCTTGTATTACAACCAAGAATAAACTACTCAGCAAAGTTAAGCATGATCTTTCTGGGAAAGGAGACCTTCAAACTTTCCTACTGAAAATACCAAAAGTGAACTGAAAACTTGATTTCAAACACAAGACTCAAGAAAAGCTTAAAATGGTAAACACGAAAGGGAAAAATGTTATTCAATAAGATTACATTATTTACATCCCTACCTGGCAAAATAATATTTATAACTCTTGAGAACTGTATCTCTATTGGGGCAGTTAGAAGGAAAATACATAAATAGGTATAAGTTGACTTTGACATGATGATATAAAACAAAAGAAATTAAGGCATGGAAAAATGATTGAATTGGGAGAAGAAAGGGAAAGGCAGAATGGGAAGGATTATATCACATGATAAGGCATGAAAGATAAATACAGTAGAGGAAAAAAGAGAGGGAGGTAAGCATTGGTTGAAACTTACAAGTAATATGGTTCAAAGAGAGAACAATATGCACACTCAGTTGGGCAGAGATATCTTACAGTATA
Source organism: Dasyurus viverrinus (assembly GCA_020854095.1). NCBI lineage: Eukaryota > Metazoa > Chordata > Mammalia > Dasyuromorphia > Dasyuridae > Dasyurus > Dasyurus viverrinus. The sequence continues at coordinate 432,978,407 of CM036997.1, read as the reverse complement.
GGAAATTATGAAGAATTTTTTTTTTAATTTAGGGATAGGAGATATAAGGGAAGATAGAAGGGGGAGGCAATGGTCAGAAGAAAAATACTAGTAAGGAGAGTGAGAGCAAAGAGAAAAACATAAAGAAAGGGAAAGTGGGATGGAGGGAAATACAAACTTACTACCTATATCTGTGAATGTGAATGGGATGAACTCTCATAAAATAGAAATAAATAGAAAAGTATGTTAAAAACTAGAATCCTACAATATGTTGCTTTAAAGAAACATTTGAAGAAGACAGTTGTACATATAGTAAAGATAAAAGTCTGGAATAGAATATACTTCAGCTGACGTTTAACAAAACAATGGTCAATCAGACTGCCAAAAATATTGTATAGGAATAGAAAGAATAATATAATTCCTCTGGAAGAATAAAATTTCAAGAATATCAAGGGAATTAATGAAAAAAACAACAACACAAAGGATACTACTGGCTTAGCAATACCAAACTTTAGACCAGGGGTCCCCAAACTTTTTAAATAGGGGGCCAGTTCACTGTCCCTCAGACTATTGGAGGGCCGGACTAGAGTAAAACAAAAACTATGAACAAATTCCTATGCACACTGCATATAGTTTATTTTGAAGTGAAGAAGCAAAACAGGAACAAATAAAATATTTAATATGAAGTAAAGTTAAGTCAACAAATTTACCAGTATTTCAATGGGAACTATGGGCCTGCTTTTGGCTAATGAAATGGTCAATAGCTCATTCCATATTTGTCACTGCTAGTCATAATAAGTGATGCAAGTGTGCATCTGTTAGTCTTGATCCAGTTGGAGATTTCAAATGTTTCATTCTAGAAAAAGTCTGTTCACAGACTTAAGTGCTGCCAAAGATTGTTGCCATTTTGAGTGCATGGTTCCTGTGATGAGGATATGTCTCAGAGGGGAGAGATGCATAGAAATTATGAAGGCTGCTTGACTTAAATGCGTCTTTCAGAGTCACAATTCTGCAGTTCAGCCAGTTCCATTTGGTAAGTTGTATCAACATTTTCAATGTCAATAAAAAATGGGTTATGGAAAAGCTGTGTGTCCTGTTCATGGATATGAAGCTGTTTAAATCTAAATTGAAACTTCTTTTGCAATTTTTCCAGGTAATCCAGGAATGCAATCAGTGGTTTTTCTACTAGCAGATTTTGAGTTGTGGGGAGATGGCAGTAGTTTTTTTTCTTCATTTGTTAGATGAGGAGGCTTAATTTTACTTCAAATGCTTTGACATGGGATTGCATATCACAGATGAGCTTCCCCTTTCCTTGAAGTTGCATATTGAAATAGTTGAGTAGCTCTGTTACATCTGTCAGAAAGGCAAAGAGCCATTTCCACTCTGCATCATTGAGCTCTGGTACTTCTTTGTTTTTTGAAAGCAGAAAAGCTGTAATCTGTGGAAGTAAGTCATAGAAATGTTTCAAAACTCTCCCTCGACTCAGCCAATGGACTTCTGTGTGATATAGAACATCTTCATACTCAATATTTAGCTCAGACAGAAATTCTGGAAATTGTCTGTGATTTAGTATATTAGCTCTAATGAAGTTAATACAAGATACCATAATTTTCATAACAGAGTCCCACTTCAGTGATTTACTACATAGCACTTGTTGGTGGATGAGGCAGTGTACAACTATTGGATGAGAATGGTTATGCTTGCCCATCTCTTGGTTAATGCGAGCAATTACTTCTTTCTTAGACCCCACCATGCTAGGAGCACTATCAGTTGCCACGCTGGCTAGTTTAGCCCAGTTCAGCTCCAAACCATTCATAGTTTGGCAAACCTTTTCATAGATATCCTCTCCTGTAGTTGTTCCTTTGATGCTTTGCAGTGCAGCAAACTCTTCTATGACTTCAAAATAATCATTCATCCCACAAATAAAAATTAGAAGTTGTGCAGAATCATGAACATCATTGATTTTGTCGAGTGCCAAGGAAAAATATGAAATATTTTTCATGGAGTTTTGCAAATGCTGATGCAGATTGTCTCCCATTTCTTCAATTCTCCATGTAATTGTAGGTCCTGAAAGACTCACTGTACTAAATAAATCGGTCTTTTCTGGACACATCTCTTTGGCAACAGAAAAAAGGCATTCTTTAACAAATTCTCCCTCCACAAATGGTCTGCCAGTGCATGCTATTTGGTTGGCAACTTGAAAACTTGCTTGCAGTGATGAAGTATTTAGCTGCTTGTACTTCACAAAAGTATTTTGCTGAGTTGTCAATGTATTTTTCAATTTTATTATTTTATCTTTTCTCACTTCTCCAACCAAACAATCACATTTATCTTTATGTTGAGTTTCATAGTGTTGACACAAATTATATTCTTTGAACACAGACACTATATTCTGGCATATCAGATATATAGCTCTTTCCTTGTTCTGCATGAAAAAGTAATCATAAGTCCACTGTTCTTTGAATATCTTACACTCTGAGTCAGTTTTTCTTTTTCTTGACATCATTATTTCATAGGAATTCCAAATTGCTATATATATATACATAGCACTACAAAAACAACATACCAGCAATAACTTTGCCCACACAGAGACATATAGACTGCAGTGTCCAACTTGCTCCAAGCTGCTCTATGCTGTGATACCTCTATAGACTGCCTCTATGCTGTGATACCTCTGTTTTCCCACAATCTCTCTCCCACACTTTGGGCTCCCGCTTCTGACCTTCACTGTTGCAATGAATTCCCCCTGCAGTGGTCATGACATGCGCAGCATGCACTGTACATCCCCTGTGTCTGTCTGTTGTGATGGCTGCCATTACTGTACATGGCCACAGGCCGTCATTTCTCAATCTTCTGTATCTCTCTCCCTTCCCTAGACCACACACCCCAGTCTGGGAACTCACCTTACCTCAGCATCTCCTCACACTTTGTCTCCACTGCCTCAGCCCAGTACCAGAAGTGTGCATTGCTAATGCAAGTTTAGGTCGCACCTCATTTCTGGTCTGATTTTGCCATAACCCAGAGGGCCACATAAACGTCCTCAGTGGGCCGCATCTAGCCTGTGGGCCGTAGTTTGAGGACTCCTGCTGTATACCATATTGACATACTGTTGAGCCTTTGCTGAACATAGGTTGAACACTGCTTATTATTTTCTAATACTTTCTGGGAAATAGTACTCAAAATCTGTCTTTAAATAATACACTTGAAAAATTTACAAATTGCTAACGCTCAAGAACTGATAGACTGATTTTTGCTTTAAAATTCCAATTGGTAGATATAAAACATAACAATAACAAATATTGCTAAATATTCCAAATTTAAAGAGTTTAGATTTCACTTCTGTGGCTTGCATGAAAATAGGAATGCATTAAGCAGATGTGAAGCATTAGTGTGTTCAATATAACTACTTTGATGAAAATAACTCCCATTGATATAGTATTTTAAGTTTTACAAAGTGTGCTTCGCACAATATCTCTCTGAGCTAAGTATGGCAAGCATTATCTCCAATTCAAAAATGAAGAAATTAAGATTCATCTAGCTTAAATGACTTGCCCAAAGTCAAGTGACTCATAATTTTAAGAGTGAGTATTTGAACCTACATCTCCTTTTGTATGGGGTCAAATGTCTTTTTGGCAACACCCACCTTATCTATAAAACAATTACCATCCTTAACTCACATAAACTCTTACACATGAGAGATAATAGGTCAAAATGAATTAATGAAGATTGAAACAAAAAGAAATAATCAAATACCTCCCTAGAAATTTTCAGAGAGAACTGCTTCTTTCAGACACAACCCAAGTGCACTTGTGCTTTTTGCCATTGGCCCATCATCAACTCAATCGATTCTGCCTGATTGTGGTCTCTTTAATGCTGAATCTTTCCAGAAATACCTGTTCAGCCCCATAGCTGACCTCGGGCTCTTCTTTAGTTATTCAAACATTGCTCCCAATAGCAATGCAAATTCTAACTTCCTGTATAGAATTTTTCCTCCCATATTCCTTTCAAAGACCATCATGGTCTTTACTTACTTTAACATTTTCTTTGCTGTTGTAAAGTGGATTCCTGGCCTTCACAAGCCTCAAAGTTACCTGCTGACAAAAAGGTCTGACACTGAGAGATGATTCTATAGAATTACCACCTTATTCCCTCAGAATCCTCTCCAAAATCTGAGGGAACTAAACATTCAGTAGTTAACACACATCTACCACTTCATAGTATTCCCATTAAAGTGATTATAATAAAATTAGCATTTATGAAACATTTAAAGGTTTGCAAAGATTATTTATCCTCAAAGAGATAAGTCTCAGTTTAAAGATAAGCAAACTGAGTTAGTGAGAAGTTAAGGTCTGGCTCACTATCATACAGCTTGTAAGTGTCTGAGGCTACATCTGAAATAACTGAAGAAACTCCTTTCAAATCCTCCCATCCTTCCAAAACATGGGCTATTAAGTATTCATGCAATTGTCTCAGTTTGTTTTTTGCTTTTAAAAACATTAGTAACAATTTAGATTCACAATAAAAGTAAAGAAGAGATCGTTTCATATCATAATAAAGAAAACCAGAAAAATTACAAGGGAAAATGCAGTCACCACCTAGTCTAATCCATATGTAAGTGGATCTCTTCACTGCAATATGATTTGCAATAAATCATTCACTTTTAACTTAGGGATTTCAAGTTATAGTTATTAATATCTCTTGAAGCAACCCAGTTCATTTAAAAATCATTTTTAGGAAGTTTGTTTTCAATTGAGCTGAAATCATTTTCTTTGCAATTCTAAATTATTACTACTACTGACTTCTACATCCAAGTAATAGTAAGCCTAATTATTTTCCATATAACTGACTTTCAGATGCAATTGATAGAAAAACTTGTTACCTCTAAACCTTCTTCTCTTCTCTCTAAACTATATCTCTCCATTTCATTCTGGCATTTTAGGCATGCTATGACATCTTTCTAAAATATGATGAACAAAGCGGAACAAAATATTCTTACCTTTAGCAATAACTAAATATGTTTGAATTACACCCTACATTTAATGTCCTTTTGGTCACTAGTCTTCTATGAGTGTAGACAGTGACATTCAGGAGTAAACTATGATCTGCCTGGAAGAAGCCATTGGTAATGGTTCAATGTGAGCTTTTTCAAATCTAAAATTGATTGTACTAAAAGTTAGCACTTGTTTTTATGCTAATTTTCTCAACATAAACAAGTGTGGATACACCTCTTATCTAACTCGTAAATATTTACATACACACCTTATATTATTCTATAAATCTTTTATCAAGAATACAATAGAAGACTTAGGAGACTGAGAATTAAATTATCACCTGACTTGGACACCTGGTGACAAAAGTCTCATGTAGTAATGATGGTGATGATGCTGGTCACTAGAATTTATGTAACACTATAAAGTTTTCAAATTTATTTAAATTTACTATCTCATTTGAGCTTTCTAACACTCCTGACTATTCTTAAAGATCATCCTCTCTTTTGTAGAAACAATGGCTAATTAATATTCATATTTAAATTGAAATCCACTAAAATGACAGAACTTTTTTCACATAAATATTTATATCTCTACATCTCTCCAATCTCATAACTGCACAGATGATTTTCTGGTCCAAACTGATCTTACATTTTTTATCTCATATAATTTATCTTCTGTCTTTGTGCCATTTGTACAGCCACTGACTTTGTCAGCAGCACATTTTCTTTATTTCTTCCTCTTAAGATCTTTATATTCCTTCAAAGATCAGCACAAATTCTATCTCCTTTGAGATCTTTGTAAATTACTATTGCATTGTCATCTTTAAAAAAATCATTGCTTCCTCTGATTTCTGTATTGCTCTTTCGTCACTTGAATATATACACTTGAAAATTAGCCATTTCACTTTTTTTCATTCTTGTTACTAGACAGTACTACCTTTAATTTCATCTATGTTCTAATATATATGTATATATATATACATATGTGTATATATGTATATATGTGTATATATATATATATATATATGTATATGTATGTGTATATATGTATATATATATGTGTATATATATATATATATATATATATTTAAATATCATTTACTTAGATAGAATATAAGCTCATTGAAGACAGTGACTATTTCATTCTCATCTTTGTATAATGCTTGGCTAATAGTAGGCATTTATCAATTTTTTGCTTCGTTAATTAAATACAAATACAGATCTTGTGAATTTTTATTTTATAAGGTTTGGCCCAATGTAACCTTTTACTTTTTTTTGAAACACAATTTTATGATAATACATTTTAGTTATGAATACAGTTTTCTGTCATCTGCAAATCAGATGCTGATGGTCTTTTGTCATCCAAGTAATTAGCATAAGTATTGATCAAAACAGGCATAAATAAAATAAAAAAAGATTTGTAACACTCTATTACAGACCTCTTTCTATAATAACATCAATAAACTAATTGTCACTAGTCTACTAGTTGTTTTGTAATTCAAAAACTTCGGAATCTCCTTCACTGTATCACAATCTAGTCTACATTCTGTTTTATTCACAAGGTTACCATTTGTTATTTCATATGCTTTGCTAAAATTATTTCCAATGGCTAAGACTGTTTTGGTGTAGCAGACAATTTGTCCTATTCAAAAATAATTTCAACCCTTATATCAAAGATTCCCTTGTGATCAAAATGGAAAAACTATATTTGGGAGGGTATTTTCAATCTTACAATTATCATTTGCATCTACGAAAATGTGAGAAAATATATATGATATACTGAGACTGATTTCACATTGATAACACAGAACTCACAATAATTCTTAGAACTAATTCATAGAACATAGACCATTATTAAAATGGAGAATGTTTCAATAATTTAGTGGCTCTGTAATTTCATAGATATGAAAACTCTTTCCTATGGTGCAAATTAAACTCCATTTATTCTTTTTTTATCCCATGTCACTCTTCCTATGTCCTAGATTATTGTGAAACTTCAATAGTGGGGGGAGCCTCCTCTGATTTCTGTATTGCTCTTTTGTCAATACCCAGTAGAATTGTCCACTTCACTTTTTTCATTCTTGTTACTAAACTGTCCTGACTTTAGCTTACAAATCTTATTTGAGGGCTTTTAAATGTTCTTGATATTGATGCAGTTGGAAAAATGCTTTCAACCAACAGTGGTATCTAGGGGATTTACCATATTTAAAAGAATCTCTCTTCCATTTAGATTTTGTAATGGATATCTCAAGGAGAGGAGCAAATAGATTTTGAGAACATGAATTATTTTTTGTATAATATGAAACATTATTTGTAAAACCTTTGTAAAACTTAAATCATTATATATGATTATATAAATCATTGTATAATATATGGTATATATAAATAATACACTATTATTATTATTATGAGGTATTACTAATAATAATCAGAGGGCCATCAAAGTTATCCCTCTCATCAGATTTTTAAAATAATTTTTCCTGTGAACATTTCGTTAGTATTAAACAGACTCATTGGAAAGGAAAATGAAGAAATAAGAAATTATCTAGCAACAAAAAGTGAGAAAATGTATTTATATTTTAAATTATTTGGAAGTCATTAAAATATAAACTTTAATTTAATAAAATAGATAAATCCTTTATTTCCTCTTCATGGTTTCATGTTGATCAGAATGTTTTGGTGATATTATTCAAGCTTTGTTTTCAAAACGGACCAAATGACATCACAGGATGATGTCTTGACTTGAGCATGAATTGCATTTAAGTGAAGCACAAAATTATCTTCCTTATTCTGTCTTTCATAGGAAAGAAAACCCAAGAACAAGACAAAAGTAAAGACAACTGGTGATGATCCAGGATACAGTAGGTGACCTTGGGGTCTTTTCGGTCTGACCAATATCTAAGTGCTCCATAGTACCTGTTTAACCCTCCTTCATGGCTGTTGAAACAAATTATTTCCATTCAGCCATCTACCAGGGGAAGCATTCTCATGTTTGGGGTAAACATCACTTTAACTAATTGAAGAGGAATGATTTTTTTTAAACAGTGAAGCAAATTCAAACAGTTATCCCACAGTTCTTTTTTATTGTCCTGACACAGTTTCCATAATTATCCTGATCCAGTCCTGACTCAGTTTCTCTGTTTCAGCTCAAAGCTCAATCTTGCAAAAACTCCCCTCTCTGTTTATCAGAATATTTGATAAGAATAAAAAATTTTATGTTTTAGAATATCAGAATGCCTCTCCCCATCCCAAGCTATTGCAATGTCAGATACTGTCTTATAAAGATGTCTCTCCTGATGTCCAGGATGCCTCCCCCTATTTTGTCATCTCATATCCAGAGGTTCACCCCACCTTGCCAAAGTCCCCTTCCTATTGTCAGCACCCTGACTCCACCCCTGCCTCAGTCTACCCCCTGATTCTGAGCCATGTATATATAGGTCATTAAGAATGCTCATTGTTTGCTGGATTCTTGGAGACAATAGTCTCATTCAGCCCTGGGACCAAATCATGGATCCATTTGGTCCTTGTATATCTCTCCCTTTAAATAAATTATTAAATACTCTCTAATCTCTATCTTGCCTAAATTTCTCCAGGATTACAAAACAATGTGGTAGGTAATGCTTATGGTTCTTCTAGACTTTTAAACCTCGCAGTCCACAGCTTGGAAGAAACTTTAAAAGAGTTGAGATTTTCAGTTCCTTTCTTTTTTTCCCCTCAATTTCCCCTTTATAAGTAGTTATCAAGAACAGTTATTAATGTTTATCTGATCTTCAAGAAATCGTCCCCAATCTTTTTTAAAATTTTAATTATAATTTAATTTTTATTTTATTATTAATTTTAATTATAGTGCTTTCCCTCTGTTGATTATCTCCAATTTATCCAGTTTTTTTTTCCTCATTAGACTCTGTATTCCTTAGATCAGAGAGTTTATTTTGCCTGTTTTGAACACTCAGGGCTCAGCACAGGGCCTGGCACTTAATAGCTACTGAGAGAAATGATTCATTAAAGACTCCTACTGAAACTCTAATCAGTTATTAGCCATTTCATTATGATTTTAGAAGACGTAATAATTGCTAGTAATTATTATAATATATTCACTTAATAACAATAACTAATTAATCACCTAATAATGGGTATAAGAATAAGCAAGTATTCATCTAACCTTTGTATATCACACAGGAATATACATTCTAATAGGCCAGAAACTTTAATGTAGTATCCATTACTTATTATCAGCTGTGGACCTAACTTGTACAACCAGAAGAATGCTGAAAAATATATCTTCATCCTGTTTTGTTCAAATTCCTTGAACAAACCAAGCATGGGTGTGGTATGGAATGGGAAGTTCCCCTCTTTGGCCTCCCTATTATGTTTTTTTGGAGCATTGACTGTATAGCTTATACCATTTCCTGACTAAGGAGATCCCTATTAATGATAGTTAGTGGAGATGCCTTATGCTTTACCCAACCTATGATCACCTGTTGATATGTTACTTTTGGCATTCAAGAGTAAAGTTTGTCAGCCAATGGAATTAATTGTCTCTATTACCATAGCCCTTTTGCATATTTGGTATGCAGCAACTCTGTACATATTAGGTCCTGGGAGAGGGGGTATTTCAGTTCTTAAGGAACATCTAATGTCTACTTCATTGGGACCATGAGCCCTTTAATAAAGTGCCATTGGCTCAGAGCTCTGCTTCAGTCTGTTTTATTATATATGGATACTTTTTATCCCCACAGTGTTAAATAAATGTACATTGATTGAATGATTGATTGATATATTATCCATGGCAACAATTAACCCAGTCAAACTAGGTAATTTATATGAAGCATCTATTGTTTTTCACCTAATAAAAAACTATAAATTCGTTAAGGAACTTAAATCCTTTTGTGAAGAAAAGTTTGTGACGAAATAAAATAGAGTGTAGTCTCCAGAACATTATTTGCATTTGAGTACAAGATAAAAGGACCAGGCAATATGCTAAGTGTTGTAGTGGGAAGACATTTAAGAAATTTTCACCTCTAGCCTTCAGATGCTAAATATGCAGAAAGGGAAAATCATTGAGTGTGGCTCTTCTTAGGCCACTAATGTCCAGGAAGATATCAGTTGTACTTCATGCAAGGAACATAGAAGACAGGAGTGATGGGAATTCTAATGACTATCACTCTCATTTAGGCTTCTTTGCTCCAACAAGCCTATGACTCTAGTCAGGTAAGCAAAGCCTACTACCCCTCTGAGCTTCCTGGAAGCAGAGCTACCAGATGGATAAGTTGGCACAGTTGTATTGGGGTTACAAGTGCTCTCTAAGCTGCTTCTGCCATCCTTTGGCTTTTTCACAAGCTTCCATTATGGATCTCTCAGATCAGGTATGTATTATGCATAGTACTATGGCAATAAGGACATGCTGCTCCAAGATGTGGGGATGGGGAGTGCCACAATTGCCCTTCATTGGCATGAGAACACATAAGTATGTCTTTCATGCCCTTAAAATTACTCACCTACTTGCTTTGTGCGGGAAGAATAGGGCTGATTATGGATTAAGTTGTTTGAGCTCATCAGAAGAAATGGGCCATACAAATTGAAGGTATTGTTATGATCATTATATGCACGATATAAATTCGAGGAACTTAAACAGTGAAGTGCCTGGAAAATTTCAGCATTTGGCCAGAAATGAGCAACAAACAATCAATAGCTGTATGCAAATGTGTCTCTTATTCAATATAACCAAACTGCATAACAATCCTATTGCAAATCACTAGTGAGAGAGCAGGGCAGACGCTGAACCCCTAAGGGTAGTCAGTAGCCAGAACGTTTCTTGCATGCCTGATGTCTCCTGAAAATATATTTCACCTGGCTGACTAGGTATTGCGATTCTGTATGAACTGTCAAAAGGAAGAAAAAAAATCCATCCAATTTCACTGCACTTAATTCCACTTAATTTTAATCACACCATACTGCATGGACAGGTTTCTTTTAAACACTGATTTATTTTCTAAACGGAGAGGCATGGTTGTTATTTAAGATCTAATGTGCCCCGCTGGTCACATTTGGGAGGCTTTCCTACAGCGGGGCACGATTGTTATTTAAGATCTAACTTGCCTCACTGGTCACATTTGGGAACTGTTTCTGGCTGTACTGAGGCTGTTGCCTGCTTGGCAAATAATGTTCTGGCGCCACTGAAATTGCTGCAACTCAGAGACATTCTCTGTGGACTCCTCAGGAATTAAGCTAAGCCCCCTGCTTTCTTCCAGCTGTAATTAAAATGCTGAACTGTGGAGATGACATTTTTATATTGCATATATGTGTGTCTCACCCCTTCCCCCCATTTCTTTTGTATTTTCAGTTACCTACTCTGCCACTTTATTTCAGGTGTACTTGAAAAATGAATAGAATCCTTAATAGTCAAACAAGACAAGGCATAAGGCAAAGATTAACTGAGCAAAGTGATACTTGAACTCTTCCCACTTGCCTGAAGCAAGAGAAAGGTGAAGATTACAGTACTCACAGCTACAGAAAAACTATCATAAGTCTCCTGAAAAAATTACAGGCCCAGGCAAGGGCAAGTCAATAATTCTGGCATTACATTTTATCTGTTCTAATGACAAAAAGTTTACATTGACCTTATTAACCATAAACAAAAATAGTCATTGTGGAACATCTGGAGTCAGCTGTAGTTAAAGAAATGGTGAGAATCATTATTTTCATCCCTGCTTTCAATGAGGTACAATTCAGCCATTAAAAAGGGCTCCTGCCTAGCATTAAAAGCAAAGTCTGGAAGAAAGCATCCAGTTAGTTTTTAACTGGAAGACCTGCTCCTGCTCTTTCTTCTTTTACTTTTTTTTTTGGTTCAATTTCATAGAGTATTTCATGTGCTTTTGAAAATGACATTTGACTGAGAATCAGATACAACCTATAAATTTAGACCACTTTTTGTTTTGTTTTGTTTTGTTTTTTGTAAATTGCAAATTTTATGTATCAACCTTTATTGTTGCAACTAAAAAGATAACTTTTAGTCTGCATTATTGAATTTATTTGACAGTTATTGAATATCTAATATGTGCAGTTCATTGTGCTTAGTACTAGGGATCTAAAGACAAAATTAATTTCCCTTCAAATTATTTATATTTCATTTGAGATAAAGCATCAAATATACAGACAAGTAAATGCAAAACAAATGTGTAACACTGCACTTGAGATCACTCACTAATCCCCATTTACACTAGTGAATTCAGTCTTTTGCAAGTTGGATGCTACTATTTTTAATATTCTTTATGTATTGCTATGGGGGGTTATTCTAACAATAACTAATGACTCCACACAAAAGTACATCCCCTTAACTTTGTCAGTAGATTTAGTTCTTTACCAAAAGCATTTACTTTTATGTCATGGCAAAAATGGTTTTCCTTTCTATATTGTGATTTTCTCCTTCACAGTTTCAGTTTATTCTGAGTTGACATAAGAAATTAAATGGAAATTTTAGGGAACTTTCATGAAAGCCACAAATAAAACAATAAAACTTTAGAAATGCATAAAATGTATTTATAGTATTGTAGACTATCAATGTATTTTATTTTTTCAGACCATAATAATTTCGCACTTCTTTTCTGATATAAAGAGGGAATCAAAAGTTTTATGCAGATTTTCCAAATGGTGAGTGTTACTACCAGAATCCTTGGAATATGGAAGGAAATTATATATTGTACATTGAAATGTACAATATTTGTAAAGCATCTCCCCCCCTCAAAAAACAAAACAAAAAAAAAGCACAGGGACATACTGTCACACAACCATTTAGAGTCTGAGGATTCAGAATGAGAATGAACTTAAAAATACAATTGTAGGGAGTCACATTTGTAAGAAATACATGTTGCCAAGGTAACTAACAATTCCAAAATTGTAAAGCCTCAATGTTATTCCTTTCTTAAAAGAATCTTCCCTTTTTTGGGTAGGATGTTGATAATGATAAAGTTGTTCTTATCCTTAGCTGGGCTGGCTCTTTGCAGATTTCAAAGTGCCAACAGATTGGGGAGTTCAGTTGTGTTTTATCTTTATAGGACTCCGTGTTTCCAATCTCTTGGACTCTCTGGTCTCACTCTTTAATGGGGAACTTTTTTCTTTGTTTCGTTTTACTTTAGATATTGAATGGTCTGAGAAGTAGAAGGGTAAATGCTATGCTTCTTCAGCTGGAATATCACTATGGACTAGTATCATACTTTTCAGAAAGAATATTTTGGAGCTCTTTTTCCTAAGGCAAAGACCTTGTTTAGATTTCATAGAAGATGCTTCCCTTAATTGCAGCTCCAGAAAGGAAATAGCAGTTTACCCCTTAAAATATGATCTTTTTGAAGTGACTTCAAAGTCCCTTCACACAATAAACCACTTTACCTTTCCTTAGGGTGATTTTGTCTGTTCAACTTTTCTTACTCCTTTAGAGAACTTATCTCCATCAATATCTGAGGTCAAGTTTATGAATGTAACCTTTCCCCAAGAGGCCTTCACTCTTTCATCTATTTATTCATTTATGTTTGAGCTATTCAAATCTCTGGCTCAGACTTTTTTTTTTGTAAAAAGAGCTCCAGTTTATCATGTTATACAGCCTTGTTGATATATATTTTTGCAAGCATGATCAGCGAGTGATTCTTATTTGAATTGAAAAAGATCACAAGTAATGATCCCTTCTAGAACTTCATGTTCAGATGGTTCAGACTTTTTCTGAGATATGGAATTCCTATTATCTATCTGAAAACTTTCTTTTTTACTTTTCATTGTTCTTTTCCTTTTAAACCTAATATATTTTTAAATAACTAAATGATTTATGAAATTATTAGTATTCAAATAATGAGAAAATCCCTACCAAAAGAGATCAAAAGGTACATCTGCCCAGCTTTGCATTCTATAAATGAATTGGTTTTGCCATGTTTGTTCCCTATAGGGATGGCTGTGGGACAGAAATTAATCTCAATTCTAGTGGTCTCCATTTATGAAATGAGGGAAGGAACCACAAACTGTTTCTTTTGATTCTGAACAAGTATTCCCACTTCTTTGGATACTGACCATGAATGACCATGATTATAGCAAGTGAGGGATAATAGTTTAATCAGACTATAATAAGATATATATATAACACAGAGGAAAACAGCACAGAGATTATAGAGAAAACAGGCTTAGGGAATACTGAAATAGTGTGACAGGATTGGGGAAAGGGTAATGGAGGGATGCTACTGGCATGAAAAAGAGAACATGAAAAGAGAGGGACAGTCACATACATTGCAATGCCAGAGAAACTAAGGCAAGATAGAGATTAGAGAATTTAAAAAAAAATTTATTGGAGAACTTAGATTAATTGACTGTATTGGACTCATGTCTCAAAGAATCCAGCAATGATTGAAGAATTCCAGGGATTTTTATAAGACTTCAGCTATCAGGAGAGACAAAGGTGGGGAGGGAGAGGGTGCGGTTAGAGCACTGGTCAGTGGATCATAAATTCAGTTCTGAAAGATTAAGGGTGAGGACCATAATTTCTAATTCATTGGGAGTGATGAAGATAGTCAAGCTAGAGACAAGAAGTGAGAAACAAGAGAGCTAGAGGATGCCAGATAGCTATCTGAAATGAGCCATCTGCTCTTATGGAATGCTAACGGTTGGGTCTCCCAGCCCTACTTTATATCAGTCCTAATGGTCAGGAAAAAGGTGGGGGCAGAGTCATAGCATACTAATTTAGGAAAACTGAGATATTATAATTCAGGGAAACTAATGAAGGGATGCTGAGGTATTATAATTCAAGGAGATAGAACAAGTCAAAGAAACTGAGGCATAACAACATAACTATAGAATGTTGTTTGGGAGCACTCTGGCAGCGAGAAGTCATGGGAGGGGAAAAAGTCCTCTGGGGGTAGAGTTTGGTAACCTATTGTTATAACTTTTTTTGTAATGGGGGGTAGTCTATTTTTATAGGGTTTTTGTGGTAGGTAGTGGTCTAGCAGTTATCCATATTAACTTTAGTTTATTCATTAACGATATCAAAATCATTTAGAATTTATACATAGCATTATGGGCTCCCTCATTTACATAAGATGCTGCTGATCTTACTGTGTATACTGGGAGCTTATCACCAACTACATACTGAGGCCAGTTAGAAGGACCTTTATATTAGAGCATATTTGGTTTCCCCTAATTTAATGTATAGTCTCAAGAGATGCCTTCAATTAATTTATGAGACAGTTGCCAGTGGCTCCCATGTTCCCCTAAATTATGAGACAATTTGTTTGTTGTGTTCCATTAATTTATGAGAGGGTTTATAACCAACTTCTAGTTTATGCATTTTGTACTCTTATTTTCTACTATTTTATGTCATCCTAGCTACTTATAAACTTACTATGCAAGCCAGAGTGGGGGATTCATTCGGGTAACAAAAAGATAATTTCAACAAACTATCAAATTTTCTTAATCTTACTATTTTGATACATCAGGAAAATAAAGACATCACAGCTATCCAATATACAATATATCCAATATACTGGGACATTGATGCATTGTTGGTGGAGTTGTGAACGAATCCAACCATTTTGGAGAGTAGTTTGGAACTATGCTCAAAAAGTTATCAAATTGTGCATACCCTTTGATCCAGCAGTGTTACTACTGGGCTTATATCCCAACGAGATTATAAAGCAGGGAAAGGGACCTGTATGTGCACGAATGTTTGTGGCAGCCCTTTTTGTAGTGGCTAGAAACTGGAAACTGAATGGATGTCCATCAGTTGGAGAATGGCTGAATAAATTGTGGTATATGAATATTATGGAATATTACTGTTCTGTAAGAAATGACCAACAGGATGATTTCAGAAAAGCCTGGAAAGACATACACGAACTGATGCTGAGTGAAATGAGCAGGACCAGGAGAACATTACATACTTCAACAACAATACTATATGATGACCAGTTCTGATGGAACTGGCCATCCTCAGCAACGAGATCAACCAAATTGTCTGCAATGGAGCAGTAATGAACTGAACCAGCTATACCCAGAGAAAGAATTTTGGGAGATGACTAAAAACCATTACATTGAATTCCCAATTCCTATATTTATGCCCACCTGCATTTTTGATTTCCTTCACAAGCTAATTGTACAATATCTCAGAGTCTGATTCTTTTTATACAGCAAAATAATGTTTTGGTCATGTATACTTATTGTGTATCTAATTTATATTTTAATGTATTTAACATCTACTGGTCATCCTGCCATCTAGGAGAGGGGGTGGGGGGTAGGAGGTGAAAAATTGGAACAAGAGATTTGGCAATTGTTAATGCTGTAAAGTTATCCATGCATATAACCTGTAAATAAAAGGCTATTAATTAAAATAAATAAATAAATAAATAAATGTGGGGCTTAGTGTACGAAGATAATATAATGGCTTATTTTTAATAAAAAAACAGTTCATTTAAATGAAAAAAGACAGAATATTATGAAGGGACACAGACATTCCTAATATTGTCAAGGGAATCCATAAAGCAGGAAATGCTTCATCTGAATAATGTCTAAATTTAGAGAGATGATGCTCTACTTTGCTATGATCAAAAAATACCTGCCTTACTATAACTGTTTTGGGCACAATATTTAAATGAGATAGAAATATCTGTAGAGTATAACCTGAATATTGAAGTATTTTGAAATTGTGTCACATGAGGATTAGTTGAATCAAAAGTGTTTAGCCTGAAGTAAAGTTTCTAAGTTGTTGTGGGGTACAGTGTGGCTAAATAGGACAACTATTTTAGCTATTCTAAAAATGAAGAGACAAAACATAGAAGACAAAAAAAAAGGACTTTTTTTCCTGAGTAGTCACATAGATCAGAATTATAACTAGAAGCAATGAAAATAAGAAGAGACAATTTCTAGCTGGTAAAAGCAAGGATTTCTTAACAATTTGAACTATCTAAAAGTAGAATTAAATACTTTGGGAGGTTGCTTAATTAATGGGGACTCAAGAAAAAAAAAAAGCTAGATAACCACTTGTTAGGAATATTGAAAAAATAGAGTTCTATTTCCTTAAATGCTAGAGTACAAAAGATAAAGTCCAAAATCTCTTCCAGCCCTGTAATTCTATCATGATTATTATATTAGTAGTGGCATCTAACATGTGCTGTATCCATTATGGAACTTAACCTGACAAAGACATATAAACAGAATCAAGAAAAGATAAGACATAGTGTCTTTTCCACATATTATGAAAGAAAGAGAGGAACTGCTATCAAAATAAGGGTTTTTATCTCAGTTCCATTTCTCTTAGCAGAGTAAACTTGACTAAATCATCACTTTTCAGAACCTCAGCTTCTTTATCTGTATAATGGGAATAATACGTTTGCTACTTCCCTTGCAATGCTATATTGAAAATGAAATTAAATAGTGTTTACAAAAGTGTCTTGTAAATTGGACAAAGCTTCAAAAGAATTTCTTATTTATTCATGTGTTTAATTATTAGGCCTTTACTCAAAAAAATCCATTTTATTAGAAGTTAACATTCCATGGTACCTTCCTCATCTCTCTCAAAATAGCTAGAAAATCAACTCATCCTATGGAGATTTCTGCCTGCTGGACAGTTAATAATCTCATAGAATCCAATGAGAAAATCATATGGTTTCATATATAAATATATAAATGACTTTATCATTTCACTGATATTGTTCTCTTCAAAGTTAATAATTCACTAACAAATTCAAAGATTGTTTTTTGATCTTCATTCTCCTTGACCTCTCTGCAAGAGAGAACTCTTGAGTCTTCCCTTGATACTGTTCATCACTTTCTTCTCCTTTATATTCCCTTTCCTCTATTATATATTTTATATATTAATATATCAAAATTTTATATTAATACATATATTTTCTCTTTTTCCTCTAGATTTTCAGAACACTACTCTCTCCTATTTTTTTTGCCTACCTATTTGAGCACTTCATTTCTTTATTCTTTGTTGGATATTCCTCTAGATCATGTCCAGTAGCTTCAAGATTTCCTCAGATTTTCATCTTGAGTAATCCTCTCTTCACTCTGTATAGTACTTCACTAGATAATCTCATTTGCTTCTATGGATTTAATTACTATTTTTATGCTGTTATTTCTCAAATCTACTTCTCTTGTTACAAATTCTTTCTTGACTTCCAATCTCAGATCAACTATCTTTTAGACATCTTGATATGGATGTCCAGTATATATCTTAGACTCAGTATGTCTAAAACATAACTCTTTATTTTCCCCCTAAATTCTCTCCTACTAACTCCCTTATTTTTATAGAAGGAAAAATCATGCTCTTAGCTCCTCAGGATAGAAAGTCTTAAGACCTACGAATCATCCTGGATTCTTTGATATCTCTTACCTGCCCCTTCCATATCCAAACTATTCCAAGTCCTGTCCATTTTGCCTTTTCAACATGTCTTAAATATGCCCTCTTATATAACTCTTCTGACATTGACACTGCACTAGTTTATACACTCATTACCTCACACTTCAATTATTACAATAGTATATTGCTCCAATTGCCTCAAGTCTTAGCATTCCAATTCATCTTTTATTCAGCACCTAAAGTGATTTTCTAAAAACACAGTTCTGATCATGTCAAACTTCCTCCCCTACTATCAATAAACTCTTATAGTTTTTTATTGCTCCTAGAAGCAAATACAAAATTCTTGGTTTACTATTCACAACCCTTCATAGCCTACCCCCTCTACCCCCACTGCTTTTCCACTTTTCTTTCACCTTACTCCCCAAGATGCATTAGACATTAATTTCTCATTTCTGGACATTTTCTCCAGATGTCCCCATACATGGAATGCTTTCTCTCCTCTACTCTAGCTATTGACCTCCCTGTATTCTTTTAAAATGCCACTTTCTACAGGAAGCTTTTTCCAACTTCTCTTAATTTCAGTATCTTTTCTCATTTAATTATATCTTATTTATCTTTTTTCTAGCTTCTTTGTACATATTTGTTTTTTGCTGCCTTCCTTGTTAAATTGTAGGCTCCTTAAGGGAAGGGAGAGACTATTTTTTTTTTTTTTGCCTCTTTGTATCCCCAGATTTTAGCTCAGTGTCTGTCATATTGTAGATATTTAATAGATGTTTATTTAATTGAAATAAATATAAACTATTATGATGGTTTTAAGATTGAACTTACTAATTATCTAAACCTGAAGGAAGTCATTTTTTCTCTCTGATTCTCAGATTACTTTTTGTAAAATGAAGATAATCACATTTCTTCTATATCCCTCACTGAGTTATCAAGGAAATCCAATAAAATAATGTAGAGTGAAAGTTTGTTTTGAGCTATAAAGGACTTTTCCAATTCCAATTATTATTATTATAACCAATTGTCATGAAAAATAAATTTCCATAGTAGCCATATTACCATAACAAAAACAAAAATAACAAAATAAAAACAAAACCAATGAACAGAAAGTGTAAAAAGGAAACTTTCTTCACTCTGCCCTCAGAGTTTATCAGTATTTCTTCTGGAAGTGAATGTCATTTTTCATCATGAATCTTTTGAAATTCTCTTGGATCATTGTATTGATCATTGTACAGATCAATAGCTGATTTCATCATTAAAATTTGAAGTTATGGAAAACAATGTCCTCCTAGTTCTGCTAACTAATTTTTATGAGTTCAAATAAATCTTATCAGATTTTTCTGAACTATCCTTCATGTTAATTCTTGTAACACAATAGTACTCTCTCACAATCATATACCACAATGTTTTTAGGCATTTCCCAGTGGATAAAAAGTGTCTGCACAATTTTATTGCCCTTTGAATAAAGTTCTTCGTCCTCCTTCTCCTCCTTCTTCTTATTTTTCTTCTTCTTTTCTTTTTCCTTTTCTTTCTCCTTCCTTCTCCTCCTCCTCCTCCTCCTCCAACTCCACTAACAATGTATTAGTGTACTAATTTTTCCACATTTTTGCCAAAATTTATCATTTCCCTTTTTTGTCTTGTTAGCTAATCTGGCAGGTGTTGGTGGGGACCTAAAATTTGTTTTAATGATGTAAAATAATTTCATAGATGGGGAAGTACAAATAATTAGAGGCATCAAGAAAGAATAATTTAACTTTGTTAATTAGATACTAATTATTTTTAGAATCTCAGCCTTTTTCTTCTGACTACAATGATAAATATTTCAGAGCTACAAATTGTGAACATTTTCCAAAAGTATATATGACAAAGCCTTTTTCTCCTAACATTGTATAGCAGTCAAACTATAAGTCTAAATATATAAATTAATGTATAAACATTTTTTCTAAATTATATTTTAAATTTATAGAATAAAACAAGCATTTTGAAAACATAATACAATGAAACATGATTGTACATGAAACTGCAAATCTACTATGCATAAATTGCTTTTAGATATTCAATAATAATATCATATGAATAGTTTTTCTTTTTTTTCTTTCTTTTCTGTCTCATCAGCCCTAAAAAATTGTTACCATCAGACATATATGCTTCTATTTATCAGTTGTTTTTTTTTTCCCCCCACTGGATGCAAATAATATTTTTCTGAAGGTATTCCTGAAGGTATTCCTGCAATTTCTTCTTCTTTGTCTCCACAGAAAGAACTACTATAAAAATTTTAGAACATAAAGGTTATTTTACCTTTTCCTTAATCCACCTCAGAATTGACCAAGTTAATGGTATTTTGTGATCTAATTAGATAGGTTATTTAAACTCTTTGGGTATGATTCCATATTGATTGTTTTCCAGAATGTTTGGATCACTTTAAAATTCCACTAACAATGAATATCTACATCCTCTCCAACATTTATTACTTTTCCATTCTATTATTTCAGCCAGTATGGTAGGTATAAATGATACCTCAAGATTATTTAAATCTGCATTTCTCTATCAATAATGATTTACTGAATGCTTTATTTGACTATAAATTGTTTTGATTTCTCTATTGGAAAACTGCCTGTTCATATCTTTCAACAATTTATCAATTGTGGAATGAGATTTGAAAAAGTTCTTTATATATATTAAATATGAGATTTTTATCTGATAAACTTTCTCTAACTTCCACCCATTTTTCTGTTTTTCTTCTAATTTTGATTATATTTGTTTTATTTGTACAATTTTTTAAAAATTAATATACATTCAGTTCCATAATGTCATGAGAATGACAAAATATGCATGCATTTCTAAGGTCAATATATAAAAAATCCAAGGAATAGGGAAAAGAAATTGATCTTCTCAATTTCTCATATGATGACACTTTGTCTGAGTAATGCTATTGCTCCACATCTTTTACTCCTACTATAGCAATCGCTGGGTAATTAGAATTCAGAATGCAACCACATGTAGAATCCCCAATATCCATATTTATTATTGCCCTTTGACATTTTCTCTTTACATTAGCACCTGTAGTTTTCAAATTAAAAAAAAAAAAAGAATATGTGTAGGGAATGACGAAAGTGTTCCTAGTTGATGAAAAGTTGCACCTTTTTTCGTGCCAGCAGATAACCCCCAAATCGTATGAAGGTCTGATCCAAAATTTAAATCTCTGTGTAAATGGGAAGAACTTGAATCTAATAATAATAAAGAAGCCCATTATGAGGAATTGGTCATAGTTACATATGTCTACTATTAAAACTAACTTAATTCTTTATTTAATTGATAGAAAAATTTGGAATGTCCTTCCTTTTTAATAGAATGGGACACCAACCTCAAAAAAAAATTATTCTAGAATCCTCAGCATTTACTTAATGGCACTTTTACTTAGTAGTTTTTAATACCCTGATGCATTCATTGAACATTTTACTAGATGTGAAAATGCGTTGTTAATATTTGATATGTAAACAGAATAATCATAAAGCCACAATCTAGGTCCATACTAAATCCTGCAAAAATGACAAAACAGATTTATATTTTTCTCCATCCTTTATATTATTTTATTCAATACAATATAAATTTAATTAACATGTACAATGAAACTTTCCTTAGTCATGATGAAACTAGAGTATGAATCAGAACCTTATGTACTTTATAGAGAGATGGTGAAAAACAACTTTGTAATAAGTAAGAGCTTAACAATGACAAAAAAATTCATGAAAATGAATTAAAATTAAATATTCATTAAAAAACAACTATGACACAGATAGTCCTGCTTTAAAAAATAGGATCACGGATTTAAGATCAAAGATTTAGAGCAGAAAAAATATTTTTACCCTATAAATCTAATCTTTTCATTTTATAAAATTAAATTTAACATTAACTACCATTAGTATAGCCGTATTATGTTCCAGACATTATGCTAACCATTTTATAATTATAATCTCATTTAATCTTCACAACAAACTTGGGAGCAAGTGCTACAATTATCCACACTTTATAGAGGAGGAAACTGAGAGAATTAGAAAACTAATGTTTCCAGGGTCACACAAGAAATATTAGATTCCAGATTTAAGTTGAGGTTTTCATGATTCCAGGCCTGACACTTTCTCCACTGTATTGTAGAAATTGATGCTAATAAAAGTATAAGTGACTTGCCCAGAGATGGGCATCAAGGATGTATCTAATACAAATTCTGATTTTCTTACAGCTAAATTGAGGCTTCCCTACTGTATTACCCACCTGCATTGTGTGGATGATTAAGCACTAGAAATTACTATATATTTTTGACCTTCATTTGATTTGAGTCATGTTGAAGATATACTATGGTTGATCTTTTCATCTGAAGAAAAGAAATCATGCCAATGAGCAATGGTAGTAATTAAGCATATTTTTTTTTTTATTCAGTAGCAGGTGGTGCTTTCTAACTCTCATATCCACAAACAGAATGGATGTCATGATGCATGGGATTATCATTTCCTGAATAGACTCTACAACTACAAACTGGACATCCTTTAGGAGGGGTTTTGCTTGAGTTAGGTGGACTTGTCATCAGAGATGGCAAATGCAAAAGTTTGTTTTATGAATATATATATATATATATATAGTCACATACACATATAGCCAAATATATATGTAGAATACATATATGTATATGTAAACATATATGGTTAATAAAAATGTCACACATATGTTGTTGACAATTATGTGCAAATAACATGCATACATATAGTGATTGCATATGGAGCATATTTATTGTATGCTTCCATGCATATACTTATGTGTGTGTACACACATATGCATATATATATGATGTGGTTAGTGGCAGTACAGAGAGTTCAGGTGTGAGAATCCCCTTTTGGTAGGTGCAAGTTCAACATGAAAGAATTTATGAACCTGAAAAGTTTGACTGGCAAAAGGGAGTTTATTGTTGGTACTGCAGAAGTCAGCTTTTGATAGGAAGATTGACTTCCGAGTGACTGGCAGAGTAATAAAAAGGGGTTATTGCTGAGAAGAGAATGACTTCAAAGCAGACAGCGGTCCTGGTAGGCAGCTATGCCAAGGAAGGAGAAGTTCCTTGATAAAGCATAATCCTGCTTCAGGCCTCTGCAAAGAAATGAGTTTAAAATTGCCCTTTAATAGGAAATCTGAGACTGAAGTTCCCAGTTGAAAAGAAAGTCAATGCCCCCAGGCTTACATACTTATTAATATCAAGCCCAAATCTCCAAACTGAATGAAAATCACTTTGAAGGTTTTTTCAGGCTGAATGAGGGATCCAATTTCCCAAAAGGATCAATAGTGGGGAAGGAGGTAGGGAATTGCCTTAGAAAAGCCCAGTCTGGAAAGTATGCTTTCTTCTAGACTCTTTGGAACCTGGGAAACCCCAGTCTCTCTACTTTTGCAAATCAAAGGGGACATAATTTCAGTGATTATTTTACACAATTTTTACAGAGTTCACCTGCACCACATATACATAGATAGAAAGATATAGTTATAAATATGCATTCACTGACTAATAAGTACTAATAATAAGTTTTTAACTTCATAAAGGCTATAGCCAAAATTCAAGTGGAAGGAAATTAATGAAGTATTTTTGTTGTTGTGCATAGATGATTGTCCACTCAAAACAGCTTCTGAGACTGAGTTGAAAAAAGTAGATTGATTCTCTGCTGTTTGTGCTAATTTTGAACTAACAACACCAAGAAAACACAGGTTTTCCAACAGTCAGCAACACTCTATCTATATGTGGAACTTTTTTTTACAACACTTAGAGAAATATTGAATGATGTGAATAAGTTCACTAAATTGGCAGTAATAATTTATGGGGATATACATATGGTTGATGAAGCTGAACACATTGTCAGAGCTAACTCATGTTTGGGAGGTTCTAATGGAAAGTGTGTGAGAGCAGGGGTATTAAATTTCCTACCAAACTGAAGTTCTACAGAACTGTTGTGCTGTATGCCTGGGAAAAGTGGACATTATACCTTCCCATTTCAGAAAAGTGAATGGTATTAAAATATCTTAAAATCATTCTGATGATCATCTGGCAAAATAAATTACTGGACACTGAAGTCCCTTCTCAAGTTAAATTGCCAAATAGTAAAACTGTACTTCAGAGAATGTAAATGGGATGGACGGATCAGGTTGTTTGAATGTGTTTGCGTAAAGGATTGTTTTATGGAGAACTTGAGAAGGAGTACCTCCTAGGGAGAATGTAGCAATTTAGTGCCACAAACAATGTTGGCTGTCAGAGAACAATCTTGTTCAGTAAAGCCATAGAATTCAAGGATGGGAGCTGCTCCACTTCTATTCAATACTCTTCAAAAAGCCATAGAATTCAATAATGGATGCAACCCCACCCCTATGACTCTTCACTGGCATCTCTAAGACATAAAATTACCACATCAATTACTTGAATCTGATCTTTGTTTCTCTTTACTATAAAATAATCTTGCTTCTTGTCTTTTGCTAAATTCCTTTGGCTTCCTCAAACAACTATCCATCCTTTTCTGTCTAAAAGTCTTTTTGAGCAAATGTACTCAGTAGAAGATGAAGAGATTGTTATAAGCCTTTGTTAAATGAATTTCTTTCCTGGTCTGGAACATGGTCAACTGAAAGTATTATACAAAGTAGCAAATATAATGAAATTAATAAAGAAGTAAATTGCTACTGGAGTCAAGAAAAAAATGGCAATGATTTTTTTTTAAATAATGTTTAATTAAAGTTTTGTGCATTCAAATATAGTATTCCAAAAGGAAGATAATATCTTGTTATGATAGGGGGAACTCTGGATGATAAACGCCTTTGGAATTTAGCTCATTGTCAGCAGCATAAAAAATATTTGCCTTTTAACTTGGAGACATATTGAGTTTGCAAATTCTTTCCCAATACCCAGGACACTGATCTGGGACCCCTAATATTGTTGGGCTGTCTTTTGCTCCAACAAACTCATATAAGGGAAGTGCTCACATGGAAGTCAGATGAAGTGATTACAAGGACACTATCAGGTACTCTCTGAAGAACTTTGGAATAGATTTGTGACATGGGAAACATTGGCAAAGGGCAACCTAGTATAGTATGCCAGCATCAAAGAAGGCCCTATGTTCTGTAAGTAAACCATAATTGCAGTAGTTCAAAAGAAATATGATATACACGTACTGAAAGACAATTCCATTCCAATGTTAATTTGTGCCCATCTTGTAGAAGATGGTTGCCAAGGTCATATTCATCTAATAAAATATAGTTGAACAAACTGTGCCTTAACTCCAACATGAGATAGTCATTTTGATCTAGAACAAAGGCCAAGAATAAATGATGACCCTTTTCAATTTCAAATATTTTCCCACAACAAAAAGACCTGCTAGAAATATTTTTTTAATAAAAATGGACCCTTTTCTTTTGTTAAGTAAAAGATTATGAATAATTTAGATTTTGGAGTATGATTCTACATCATTTTTCCAGAATGGCTGAACCAATTTATAGATGCACCAATAATGTATTGATGGTTCCATTTTCATATTTTCATTCCTGATTTTGTCATTTTTTTGAGTGAGGTGATATTCAGAGTTGATTAATTAAAAGTTTCTAATTATTATTAATTCCTTTTTTTATATGTGTCTATTGATAGCTTGAGTTTCTTCTGAAAGCAGTTTTTTTTTTCCTATCTTTTTGATGAGGTCCTGGGTAGCTAGATAGGTGCTGACAGATAGCCTGAATTACTCTATACAATCTCACTACTCCCAGAGCAAACAGGGAGGAGCACTGAGAGAATTATCTTGGCTTAAGTCTGATTTTTGTCCTTGAGTAAATCTTTTGTTCAAGAGTACTTTTGATTACAGTTCCATCCCAGGTAGAGTTCTCTGAAAACCTCACCTTTATTATCTAAATCAGAAAGTCAAGTTAAATGTCATACCACTGAGGTTATATTTTCTTTATGAAAGGTGTATTTATTTTATCTATCCTAGCTAAAGTCCTTTTAGCCCATAATGTCATCTTTCTCCTTGTTATAGGTAATTTCTTTTTCAGATTAGTCAGCTAACTTCTCTTGGGATTTAGTCTGCTCTTAATAGTGTAATAAAATCATTGCCTTTTGATTTGGAGATGTATGCCTACGAATTCTTTTGAGATACCTCAAGACATTGCTCCATAACCCCAATATACTTTTGGGGTGTGGCCCCATACCTCAATATTTTGGTGGCTAAACCCTGCATTTTGCATGTATTCTATAGCCTCAACACTTTGATTTTTCTTTTTAGTTTTATCAGGAAGGCACATATTTAAAACTCAGTTTAAAATAAGTTCTTTGTGCATGCACGCCAATATTTCTGCCCAATTTATTTTCTCACTGAATTTTATTTTCTTTGTACCTTCAAATGCCCTACTTTAAAATTTTCAGTTCCATGGAACTAACTACCTAGTATCCCTTTGAGCTCTTTGAAATCTATTCTCATGAAACATTACTGTACCTGTATATATTCTCCTCAATTTTGTACTTTACAAGCTATTGTTCACTTCTTCAAAATATTTAGATCATTTTCATCAAAACACCCAGGTACTGCTTGATTATGAGAATGAAATGTAGAATTGAATTATTTCTTTTAGTCCTGTTTTCTTTTGAAGGAAAAATTAACATTAAGCAATTCAACACATTATCTGCCCTTTTTTTTAGAAAGAACAGATTTCTAAGTAATTGAAGACCTCCACAATGTCTAGATACATGGTCTATTTTTATCCTCCTCACACATTTCTTATTTCTCTCCAAGTAGTTTATATTACATTCAAATAATTAATTCTTTCTCTTTGTTCTTCCATTTAACAACAACTAAATAATGTGAGCCATTCTTTCTTCTTCTATTTTCTAGATTTTCTTTCAAATGCATTCCTTTTTTAAACATAAGGCTGCCCCTCTAATGCTCATCACTACCAGAAATACAGATCTTTCCTATGAGCTAGGTATACTTACCTGAAGCCATATTCTATATAAAAATTTATCCCATTCAGCTTCAATCAAATCTTTAAAATCTACAAGTTTGCATCAGGATGATTTGTTCTGCATAGATTCTTTTGAGCCTTTATAAAATGTATTTTTTTCCTGGTCTGGAACATGGTAACTGAGAGAATTGTACAAAATAATAAATAAAATTAAATTAATAAAGTAGTAAATTGCTACTGAAGTCAAGAAAAAATGTCAATGATTTTTTTTTAAATAATGAGTTTAATTAAAGTTTAGTGCATTCAAATATAATATTAAAAAAGAAAGGTAATCATGTCTTGATATGACGGGAAAGTATGGATGAAGACAGGGATATATCAGCTAATAAAAATAATAATAATAATAATGAGGAAGAGGAGGAGGAATGATACCTTAATATTATCTGGTAAATTCTACCTCATTCAATCACAAAAATTGGAAATAATGATGATATTACAGGAATATGTATCAGATCATCTAATAGGACAAAAACATTTAAAATAAAATGCTGGCTGCTTGAGGAGATGTGGAAAAACTGGGACATTAAAATGTCTTCTTGGTGAAATTGTTAAAGCATTCTGGAAAGTAATTTATAATTATGTCCAAAGACATAAAGCTGTGCCTACCCTTTGATCCAGTAAAACTACTGCTAGCTCTAAATCCCAAAAAACATCAAAAAAAGGGAAAAGAACTTATTTATTAAAAAAATATTCATACCAGTGCTTTCTGTGATGGCTAAGAATTGGGAATTGAAGGGATGTGCATCACTTAGAAAATGGCTAAAGAAGCTGTACTATATGATTGTAATGGAATATTGTTCTAAAAAGGCAAGCAGGATGATTTCAGAAAAACCTGAGCTTATATGAACTGATAAAAAATGAAGTGAAAAAAAATCAGGAGAACCTTATACACAGGAATAGTAATATTTTTCTCCAAAGAATGTGAATGACAGGTATTCTCATTAATATACAAATATCCAATCCAATCTCAAAAGGCTAATAATGAAGCTGCCTCCAAAGAAAGAACTGATATTGTTTCAATGCACACTGAATCATGCTATTTTCACTTTCTGTCATTTTTTTCCCTCTTATTTAAGTTTTCTTGTAAAAACTGACTAATATGGAAATATTTATGTGATTATACATGTATAATCTATATCTGATTGCTTATCAGTTCAAGGAAAGATGAGGGAAGGGAAGGAGTAAAAGTGAGAATTTGGACCAAAAAATTAAAAAACAAAAAACAAAAAACCCACAAATGATTTAAAAGAATGCTTTACAGGTAATTAAGGGGTTAGAATAAAATAAATATATTTTTAAAATATTGGAATAGTAATGGTAAGAAGACATTTTCTTTATTTTTTCCTGCTGAGGCAATTGAACTTCAGTGACTTACTCCGGGTCACACAGCCAGGAAGTCTTAAGTGTCTGAGACCAGTTTTTAACTCAGATCCTCCTGACTTCAGGGCTGGTGCTCTATCCACTGCACCACTTAGTTGCCTCTAAGAATACTTTTTTTTTTAACTTTCCTTTCAAATATAATAATAAATAAATAGACAGATAGATAAACAAACAAACAAATAAATAAATAAATAAATAAGCAAAAACCTGAAAATACTTTTGGGAACTCAAGCCAAGTAAAGTAACCAGAACCAGGACAACATAGTAACAACAATAATGGAAAGATGATGAATTGTGAAAGACTTAGCTACTCTGATTAAGATAATGATCCAAGAAAATTCCAGAGGGCCCACAATGAAAAATTTTACTAATTTTCCCAGAGAGAACTAATAAACTCTGAATAAACATTGAAGTACATATTTTAAACAAAATTTTTCTTGTTTTATTTTTGTATGTGTTTCCTTTTGCTACATACAGTGCTAAGATATTTATGGTTTATTTGACTTCACATATGTAATTGCTATAAAATAGCTTGTTTTCTCAAGATGGAAGAGAATTTTCTACTCAAAAATTTGAAACAATTATTACTTTAAAAATGTATGACATAAATAACCAAATTGAATTAAAAGGGCTTTAAAGAAAAATAGTGCTTTAAGAGGAAAATACCTTTGTATATTCCTGAAAATTTGCAGTCTTAGTGTACAGAACATTGTATGACATTGTAGGCTTTCCTGAGCTTGCCAGGATGAATCCCATTACTGGAATATGCCTCTGAATGATTATAATATAGCCAAAAGGAATAAAATTGGTAAAATGTCAAGAGTGGAATGCAATAGGGTAGTATTAAATATTAAGAAAGTTGCTTTTAGCAGGGAATGAACAGCAATCATTTTTCCTTTTACCAACAATAAATAAAGTATTACCTCCCTTGTGAGAACTATCGTTGATCACTCCTTTGGAGCAAAAGAAGCTTCTTTCACATTTAAAACTCCAGTTTTGTTCAATACTGATAGAGTCTCAATTATCATAGATTTAATATCTTATATTGTGCTATACAGATGGCTAAAATGAAAAGGTATGAGATAGAAAAATTAAAATAGTATTATTATTTACATTTTACAATTGGAAAAACTGAGGAGGCCAAGATCAAGTAATTTGAAAAGGGTCACACAGCTAATTATTTTCAGAGGTTGGAGATGAGCTCATTTCTCCATGAATTCAAGCCCAGTGTTTTGCATTATGACATCTACAAATCTGAAAGAATTGACAAAGTTTCAATCCCTTTAATTTATCCATCATTTCCAGACTTGAAAGGAATATTATTTGTCATATCTATATAGTCTGATTTAAGTCTGAATTATTGAATAAAAAACTCATAGTAATCATCTGGTGATATCCATGTGTAGAGTTACCTTTTGGGTTAAAGAAAAAAAAAAGTTTTTGCTACAATCAGCGAGTTATCTTGACAAAATTCTATTAATTGTGACCTTACTTCATTTTGAACTCCAAGACCAAACTTGGCTAATATTCCAATAATATTTCCATTCCAATATTTCCAATCCAATTTGATTTTCTACTTTAGCATACTAATGTCCTATGATGAATGGATACTCTGTGTGTGTGTTGTATGTTTGTATGTTATGTGGCTTCTAGAAGATACTGTAAACTTCATAAACCTGATCTGCTTTGGCCCCTTGGCACTAGCAATTAGAATATAGGCTTGTTTTACTGTGATATTGAATACTTGGTCTTAGTTTCAAATAAATATTCTATCATTTTTGAGATAATATCCCACAACTGCTTTTCTCAACCTTTTATTGATTATGAGAAATACTCTCTTTCTTCTAAAGGATTCTTATGCCCAATAATATATATAATACTTATCTGAATTATATCTCCCATTCCCATCAATTTAAATTCACTGACATCCAAGATGTTGAAGTTCAAACTTTCCATTTCCTTTTTAATCACATTCAACTACTTTGGTTCCTAGACCTTAACATTCTAGGTTTCTATGCAATATTGATCTTTGCAACATCAAGGCTTTTCTTTTGTCACCAGATACATGCATAGTTCAGCTTTCTTTTGGTTTTGGAGCTACTTCATTCTTTCTGGAGCTATTTGTATTATTCTCTGTTCTTCCCCAATAACATGCCAAACAATTTCCAGTGTGGATCACTGTCATCTCATGGTAGAGGAATTAATGTAATTCAGTGAAACTATGAGTTGTGCCATTCAGTGTTACCCTAGACAGACAAGTCATAGTGGAGAGTTCAAACAAAAGGTTATTAATTAGAGAAGAACATGACAAATCATTCCTGTATCTTTTCCAAGAAAATTTCATGGACATTTATAAACAATAGAAGATATTATGGCATCGGAATATTAGTCCCTCAGGAAGTAGCTTCACACATTACTAGGGAAGAATGAAAGACAACACTTGACCCTTCCAACAAATTAAATCTGCCAAAATGTGGAAAAAGTTGCCTTAAAATTATCAGAGACTCAAGCTATTTATAGTGAATTAATAACATAGGTTGATCTAGATGGCCAGTGATGTTCTTTCAAAATATAAAATTCTTTAGTATTCTGACTATATATATATATATATATATATATATATATATATATATCTTTCTATGATTCTGTCAGTGGGAATTCAAATTTTCCCCTTAGATTTATTAACAAGATTCATTTTATGATTGCTCAGTGACTAGTTATCTTTGAGGTGATCTCTTGATATTGAGAAATGGAGTATGATATGAATAATACACAGATTAATAATAAACAGAAGTTCTTTTCATATGAAAAAAAGTGATGCTATGTGTCAGTGAAAGTGGCCTAATCATTGCCTCTGTCTGAATGTTCAAGAAGATCTAGCACCTCTCATGTCAAGATTTGCCTATCCCTTTTCATGGTAGTTCATCAACTTTTGATATCTATGTGGCACTCAATTCTCACCTTTGGTTACAAAAAGTTGTAGCACATGCAGTGTTCACACTGATAAACTATATTAAGAGACAGGCTAAGCAGGTTGATATTAATTGATAGGCCATAAACCTGCTAGTGAGTTAGGAGGTAGTGAGTGTCTACTCCCAAGTATGTGTAGCCTTTCTCCAGTGGAATGGGCAGATGAGAATAATTTGTTCCAATGGATATGCTGGTGAACTGAAGCAGGTGCTGTGGAATGCCTAGAGACTGGCTGTACATCAAATATATTAAAGTCATCTACTGCATTTATTGCACTACCATTCATTTTGTCTTTTGTCTTGACTCTCAATTGCATAACCCTGGAAGAGAAAGTAAGGCTGACAACTTTGTGCAATGCTGCCATACTTGAATCCCATTCATGCATGAGTCAAGGTATAACCCTTTGATGTTATTGGTCCTCTTTGAAACAAAGGAAAAACTAAGTCTTGATACTTCTGCACTGGTCTAATGGCCTCAAAAATATTTCAAAAAGCATCCTTCAAATAAATTTCTACTATATAAAAAGTACACCATAAATGGAGGGTGAAGTGAGGGTAGCAACTCTGGGAATCTTAAAAATCATTTGAAAAATATTTCATTTGGACTAAATTTTGAAGTCTGCTAAAAGTTAGGAGAGACAAAATTGAATAGGGAAAGTATTTCAGATATAGGGGGCAGCCTTGGTAAAGGCATAGTTGTGAGAGATGAAGTGGTGTTTGCCAGGAATAACTGGAACACATACTATGGGAAGACAGTAATGGCTGGAATTAGTTTGGTGCTACATTGTAAACAGCTTTAAATGTCAATCAACAAGCATTTACTAAGTTTCTGGACATTGTACTTGGCATTGGCCCAATAGAGAAATATATATATATATATATATATTTTTTTTTTAAAGTAAAGTTAATATGGAGAAACTTCTTAAACTGAGAGAGATATGGTTATTTAAAACCCATTTGGAAGCTGTATTGAGAATGATTTGTAAAGAGAAGTGATTAGGAACTTCAATTAGAATATTGAGAATGGTTGACCAATTAGGTTAATTTTAGTGAGAAGTGATGAGGCTATACCCTAGGTTGTTTTGCATGTGATTAGAACAGAGTGGTCACCTATAAGTGATATTGAATGATAAAAGGAGATAATTAGAAACACAATTAGGAGAGAAAGTAAACTAGTGAAACAAGTATAAAGCCTCCATTTTATAAAATGCTATCTAATAGAAAGATTGCTTCCAGAAAAGAGATATGGATTATAAGAATTATGATAAATTTAGAAGGTTAAATGAAATGCTCTGTTTTGTAAAGGTTGAGTTTGAGATGCTGTAACATATTAATTCAGAGAAGCTGAACAGAATAGTTTTCTCTGGTTTATTGCAAATTCCACGATTGAACAATTTGACATAGCAACAAAAATATCTAAAATTCTGAATTAATTAAAGTTTTGTTCTTTTGTCTGAGATACAGCCTAGTGGCCATTCTTTTATTAGTAACTGGATTTGTTAATAAAATGATTAAATTACCCAGAAGCTGTTTCTGGAATCTTTTAAAACATTATAGTTATGACAAACTATGCATGAGTCAAGGTATAACCCTTTGATGCTATTGGTCCTCTTTGAAAACAAAGGGACTTTAGAGAATAAGAGACAAGTCTGTGTTGGCGTCTCCCAAAAAACTCTTCTTGCATGCTCAAGGTGAAATTTTTTCACCTGAAGAGAGTCCCTTTCCTGAGGAATACTGAGTTGAAACACTCTTCTGAACGTAAAGCTTCTGAAAAAGAAAAAAAGACTTCTTCTTTACTTGTTTTTGTCAATGGATTTAACTGTTAAAGTCTGATGTTAAAAATAATAATTAATTGGTAGCAAATTAGCACCTGAGTGAGGGTGTTAGTAGTTTAAGATTTCAGGATTTTGCCCCAATGCTTGGATGGTAAAAATGCAATGACTAGACTTCAATTAAGAACTAGAAATTGCAAAGGAAAAAATTTTTAGAAATTGGTCTTTAATCAGTTTTATTTCAAAACTGAGGTTAAATAATCATCTGGTTAAATATGTCCACCCATCTTTTCAGGGTAAATCTATCTGAACATCTTATTAAATCTAACACTACATAAAAATAGGCATAATAAAGATTTTGATTATTGCAATTTGTGATTATATCAACTCTTAAATGCTTCCTTGAACTGTTTAATTATTTAATTATTATTTAAGTAACTCTTTGAAAGGTCTGGATGTTTCTGCCTGGGGAAATGGACTACACCCTACCAGGTGAAGTCATTTTGTTTCAGTGTAAAGTGTCTGTTGTCAATTTAGAGTCTTGCCATATTTTAGCTCAGCACAAGTTGATAATAGGTATGATTTCATACTTTATATGTATTTCCTAGTATATGCAGTTTAAAATTCCTAAGGGTGTGGGAATGGGGAGATGTATTGCTTTTTATCTAGGCAGTTTCTTTATCTGATAAATCTCAAAAGTAGAGACAGGGGATTCTAACTCTTTTAGGAACTGAAGAAAAAGTTTATACACAGCTGGGAATTGTCACCACATATCTTTTAAAAATATGAATTTGTGGATAATAATCTTTTTTTTAAATGCTAAGAACATTAGGCCATAGAAATTAAAATGTTATCATTAGCATTTATAAATAGAGATTTAATTTGATTTAAACCAAGATCTATTCTGAAGGAAATTATTAGAGTTCTGAGTATGTTCTCCTATCAAGACAATAATGGCAAATTAGAACCTAATATAAAATTAATTTGTTATTTGAAATTAAGAAATTTATTAGCTGTATGGCCCCAAGAAAGTTCTATTTTAGGTTACTTTTCTTGTGTAGGGATAATGATAGAACCCACTCCCAGGATTGTTGTAAAGATCACATGATTGTAAAGTGCTTTGCACAGTGCTTGGCATAGGGCAAAAGCTGTATGAATGATGTAATCCGATTCTTTAGTCCCCTGGTCTTTGTGGAGGGCCTGGGTCAGAAAATCCTGAATCTTCTGGTTCTGCTTCCCACCCCATCCCCACCTTTAATTCACCTGGAGAATACTCTAGTTTCTGGTCACAGAAACTCATAAAATAATCATCATCCTTATATTCAAAAGAAGATACTCTTCAGGCCACCACCCTCCAACCTTAATTCATCTGAAAATTATTCCCTAGACCACCACCCTTTGTTCTGAGATCAGGAGATGGCTCCCTGGTCCTAGGATACAGGGGACCAAATAAAATTAAACTCTGTCTCTGAATTCCTTGCTATCTTCCTAATCAGGATCCTGTTGTGCCACAGTTCCCTTTATTGTCCTGCCTCAGTTTCCCCAAAAAACCTGCTTCAGTTTCCTTAATTGTTCTGCCTCAGTCTCCTTAGTTGCAACCCCGTCTCCCCAGCCCACTGTCTCTGGTTCATTAAGACTGAGGGCCACTTGCTCTAAGGTTATAAATTGTCAATATGAGATTCAAGATAAGGGGGACTTTAGACTTCCTGGCTCCTAACTCCTTCTGTCATTAAGAATTTTTGGTCCTCTGTGGAAGGGGAAGGACTTTATGACCAAAGCAGAACTAGAGATCATTACTGATCACAAAATAGAAAATTTCGATTATACCAAACTGAAAAGTTTTTGTACGAACAAAACTAATGCAAACAAGATTAGAAGGGAAGCAATAAACTGGGAAAATATTTTTACAGTCAAAGGTTCTGATAAAGGCCTCATTTCCAAAATATATAGAGAATTAACTCTAATTTATAAAAAAATCAAGCCATTCTCCAATTGAAAAATGGTCAAAGGATATGAACAGACAATTCTCAGATGAAGAAATTGAAACTATTTCTAGTCATATGAAAAGATGCTCCAAATCACTATTAATCAGAGAAATGCAAATTAAGACAACTCTAAGATACCACTACACACCTGTCAGATTGGCTAAGATGGCAGGAAAAAATAATAATGATTGTTGGAGGGGATGTGGGAAAACTGGGACATTGATGCATTGTTGGTGGAGTTGTGAACGAATCCAACCATTTTGGAGAGTAGTTTGGAACTATGCTCAAAAAGTTATCAAACTGTGCATACCCTTTGATCCAGCAGTGTTACTACTTGGCTTATATCCCAAAGAGATTATAAAGCAGGGAAAGGGACCTGTATGTGCACGAATGTTTGTGGCAGCCCTTTTTGTAGTGGCTAGAAACTGGAAACTGAATGGATGTCCATCAGTTGGAGAATGGCTGAATAAATTGTGGTATATGAATACTATGGAATATTACTGTTCTGTAAGAAATGACCAACAGGATGATTTCAGAAAGGCCTGGAGAGACTTACACGAACTGATGCTGAGTGAAATGAGCAGGACCAGGAGAACATTATATACTTCAACAACAATACTATATGATGACCAGTTCTGATGGACCTGGCCATCCTCAGCAACGAGATCAACCAAATCATTTCCAATGGAGCAGTAATGAACTGAACCAGCTATGCCCAGAGAAAGAACTTTGGGAGATGA
Organism: Dasyurus viverrinus; assembly: GCA_020854095.1. Classification (NCBI taxonomy): domain Eukaryota; kingdom Metazoa; phylum Chordata; class Mammalia; order Dasyuromorphia; family Dasyuridae; genus Dasyurus; species Dasyurus viverrinus. The sequence continues at coordinate 432,942,238 of CM036997.1, read as the reverse complement.
CTAAAAACCATTACATTAAATTTCCAATCCCTATATTTATGCCCACCTGCATTTTTGATTTCCTTCACAAGCTAATTGCACAATATTTCAGAGGCTGATTCTTTTTATACAGCAAAATAATGTTTTGGTCATGTATACTTATTGTGTATCTAATTTATAGTTTAATGTATTTAACATCTATTGGTCATCCTGCCATCAAGGGGAGGGGGTGGGGGGTGGGGGGTGGGAGGTGAAAAATTGGAACAAGAGATTTGGCAATTGTTAAAGCTGTAAAGTTATCCATGCATATAACCTGTAAATAAAAGGCTATTAAATAAAAAAATAAAGATATTTTTCTATAAAAAAAAAGAATTTATGGTCCTATCCCCTATACTGTCATTGTTCTTCTTTATGTCCAGTGCTGCCTTTCACCCTGTGGGAACCATATTGATAGTCCAGTCCATTTCTGCTCTCAGTGCTCTGACTCCGCCCCTGCCTTGGTCTACCCCTGTAACTGAGCCATGTGTATATATATATATATATATATATATATATATATATATATATATATATATGTCATTGTGAACTCACATTGTTTGTGAATGCTTTGTACATCAGCCCTGGGGGCAGCATGCCCCCAGCACAATCTCTCCCTCTCAGAAATACAAATAAAATTTTAAAAACAGTTTCTGATGCATTACAATCCTAGCCAGCTAAGAGCCTCTCAGTGTCAAAAAACCCTCTTTTGCCAAATCTTAACTTGAAGAATGAGACTGTGAATTCTTTCACAAAATCTGTAACACTGGCTTGGGGACCCCCAAATATTGTTAGAGTGTCTCAACTTTCAACATGAATGTTAATTGTTTTTATTATCTGTTTAATTATATGCAATTGTATTGATGAGTGTTATCTGGTGCTCTTGTGGTTTCCAGAATCCAGACTTCTGTACCTGGAATTGTTATCTCTTCTTTTGAGTAGATGATGGTGAATCAGGAGACTGAGAGACAGTTGTTGTTCTCTGACCTCCCCACTAAGAGGCCATTTTCTTGTCTGAAATTTCTTCTCTTCCCTGTACCTCCAATTTATTTTCCCAGTCCACAAGCAACCAGGATTTATGACTGGAAGACCTCCCGAGAGGATGGGATCATGGAGTTAAACAGATGCCTTTAAAATACTTGTCTCAGGGATCAATTCTTTTGTCTATCTGGATCCAACACACTATTTCAGGATCTCATCTGTTAAGGATCATGCCTAAGTGCACTGTAAGGGGAAGGTCAATTCTCATAGACCCTCACAGCTGTGAACATCTGAAGGTGTTGCAAAGCAGCCTTTACTGACACAGGTATTGCTTGTGGACTGGGAAAATAAATTGGAGGCACAGGGAAGAAAAGAGAGGTCAGACTTCTTTAAGTATGCTAGGAGTACAAAAGTAAACAAGCTTGTGAAACATAGTTAAAGTCAGGAATCTTTTGTTTTTGTTTTAAGGAATAACATTTCAGTACAGGCAGTTAGGGAAGAGTGGTAATTTGAATTATTTTTTATCATATTAATATGAGAACTCTGATTTTACTTCTGTGTAGAACTGTAAATTCTACATGTGTGGAAATGTAAATAAAATACTTAAGAGTAATCTTAATGATGTTCCCATTGTTTAACGGGATTCTAAGAGCAGTAGCCTATGTTTCTGTCCACATGAAAATCCTTAATAACTGAATATTTTATTATAGACAACTTTTCTTATATTCTGTTCTCTGTATACAATTTTAGATTATTATATTTATATATCCCAAATCTTTTGTTATTTGTTATTAAGCATCTTAAAGCAAAAAATATTTGTGTAATATTGAACTTAGAAATGAAAAAACAAACTACTTAGAATGAGTGTGAGATATCAAAGTAAGTTGTGATTTTTCTGTGATGAATTTTACTGTTACTGATGTGAGATTATAATCAGTACTTTTTATCTAGGATATGTGATCCTTAAGAACTAAATCTAGTAAAAGCTCTGATTATTACAGCTTGCAATTTAAGACCTTATAGGACTATTAATTGATATTATTCTGAGTCTGACTCCAGGTATGATCATCAAGCAATGCTATTGATCCAGCGATTCATGATGCCAACAACTCCATGAGATTTTATATCTCTGAACTGCTGGTGAAGTTCTGGGAAAAGACTGAGAGAAAAATTCCTGGCTTGGGCTGAAATAGGATTCTCTTGTCTTAATTTCAGCAATATGATACATGGACTGGAAAAATATCCCACTTGGCAGACTTTTAAGCCTGGTTCAATGCAATTGGCTATCTATATAAGTTTTGCCTGGAATTTTCATGAAGTTAGGGAAACATCATTACCTTACTCTAAAGTTATATTCCTATTCTTCTGTTATGAGAAATTTTGATAATCATGTCAGGTAAATAATATTAATACAATATTAAATATTTATCTTACATCCTGATATTGGAACATATCTTAGTTACTACAATAAAATGCAGGTAAAAGATTTGAACTATTTAGTCTCGAATTTTAGTCCTTTCTATAGTCCAAACAAGTAAGTATTTAGCACTGATATTTGTTACTAGTTATGCATTCCTGTGTAAATTAAGATCCTTTAATTTCTCACAATAGTATGGGGATAATTAGGCAAATAAGGCAAATGTTTTTGAATTCAGTATATGGATCCTGTAATTTAGTGAATATTGCAACTGTCTCAGTTCTATATTAAGGAAAAAATATGAGTACAACTACTTTAAAGTGATATCTGCTTTTGTTATGGATTATTCATTTCAACATGACTAGAAGTTACAACTGATTTATTATAAATAACTTACTTGATATATATTGTTTTAAAATTGATTACTCAATATATTTATGTATCCCATCCCACAACCTTTTGTCACAACTGAAATTAATCTGGCAACTTTTAAATGAATTCATTTTTGTATTAGAGTCCATATTCTTAAAAACAGAATCTTGTTATTAATTCCTTAACAGAATCTCATTCTCCTAATGGGAGAATGAATAATGCAAAGTATAAAAATTGGATTTTAAATTTTTCATTTGTATTTTAGTTTCTTAAATGTATCAATATGATACTTAGCCAACTTAGAATTTCAAATCCCTGTTCTAAAAAGTTCCAAATTTGATTTTATATTAATACAGACATGTGTTGAGTTAGCTCTTGCTATTTGAACTGTTCATTAGCAAAACAATTTAAAATTGTGTCCAGACCAATTTTGTAGAGGATCTCTACATGTGACCTGAATCTAAGAATACTACTGGAAACTACTCTTAGATCATACTAGACTACAGAGCTTTATCAGATGGATTCCCAAGAATAGATAGTTATATGAGATGAGACTTCTAAGCCCTAAATTATTTTTTTAAACCATTTACCTTTTTCCTTTACATATTCTATCTGAAAGGTATCTGAATTAAAGGGGACTATTCCCTTTGTTTTCATCAATGTATCAATAAGTTTCACCCCCTTCTCCCTTCTTGTTGTTATCCATCATAGATTGATGTTTAAAAACCTTTGAAGAGGCTTCATTTTTCAATTAGAATCAAATGGGGGAATGTTAGAAATAAATCTTTCTCTCTTATATTCAATAACTATTGTAATGGGACCAAGGTTGTTTCCCCTCTTCTAGTTATAAATGGCCAACCTTTATATGTATATGTTATCAATACATAATTTTTCAATTCTTAAAAACATAGACTATTTCTTTGTCTTTGTTTTTAGTGCCTGCCTTAGACCAGTGTATGGAGTAGATACTTAACAAGTACTTCCAATTGATAAAGCATACCATCTCAGTCCTATTACTTCCAAGGGACAATAAGACTTCCTATTAACACTGAAGAGCTCCTATAGCCATATATAATCTGTAAGCCTGAACTAGAAATACATTTAGTGTGTCCTTAGATAGGCTAAAACAAATTGATAAGCAGCAGTGGAGTTAAAGGTTCTAAGTTCTGAGACTCTTAATAAAGAAAGCTAAAATTTAGTAGACTATTTAGATGCCACCTAATGACCAATTATGCACCAGAATCATGAGATCTTTGAGCTCTTGGTTCAATCCTCAAATATTAAAAGCAGGTAATAACTCAGAAGCAGAATTTTTTAAGAACTTTTTTTTTTCCTGAAATGAACAAATACCCAACTAAATCAACTTAGAGAATTGGGGAATATGCATTCTGCTTTGCTATTACCTGTTATGTTGTATTTAGGGTAGCCCATCTGTTTCTAACAGATGCCTATTCCCCTCACAGAGAAATTCTGTGCTCTGCAGCCCTCTTCAATGGGACACTGGGAATAAAACTAAGATCTCATTCCTACAGGACTAGTTTATTGCTGACATTAAATCTGTAGGAAGGGGGAAAAAAAAACTTTTTCCCTCAAGATAACCCAAGTGAAAGACTTACCAAACATTCTATATTTTGCTTGCTACTGAGTAGATCTAGCTAAAGAGTAAAAGGTAAATCCTCCTCCTCTTATGCTTTTGTTAAATAATCCAATCTGAATCTGATTCAAAAGGAATATCAAAGAGAATGAGACTGCTATGTCATATCTGGAATAGGTGAACCATTCCAGATCAGTTGGACATGAAGAATCAGTATAACTTACCAGCTAGCTGTGTTTATAGGAAAAATACTCACATGGTTTTTTGAATATATAATATGCTTTTATTATAATGATTCATCTTTACCAGAAACCATGGCATTATGTCTATGAAACACATTGAAAAATAATTTTAAATTCATCCATGGCACTTCTTCTTGTAGTACCATTTAAAATTTATATACATATGTTCCCTACTGAGTTATCCTCAATTAATATATATATATATATATGTGTGTGTGTGTGTGTGTGTGTGTGTGTGTGTGCCTGTGTGTATGCATGTGTGTGCGTGTGTGTTTCTAAGAAAATTATAACAAGTTACTTAGAAATATATATATTATATATAATATTATAATATATAATAATATAATATAGTATAATAATATTATATTATATATAATGTAATAAATATAGATATAATTTCTAAGTATATACACATATATATTTCTAAGTATCTTGCTAAGTATATACATATTATATATAATATATGTATATATTGTATATATAATTCCTAGTGAGAGATTACAATGTGAAATGCTTTGATCTTTTGCATTATCTTACTGCAAGCTTACAAGTTTCATCCCAGAGATACATTGTGATGAAAAGAAACTAAAATAAACACATTTTGTAAATTGATATGAGTATAAGGCATGAAGATGAATTATAGCACATTATATAATAATAATTTTCAAATAAGAGGCTAATAAAAGTCAATTAGCAATGTATTTAAAAGTATTTTAGAGTTCAGAAAACTGTATCTACAAAACAGTAGAAAAAGGAGGAGGGGAAAAAGCCACTAAAAGCTTAGCCCCTCCATATTGATTGTTATTTCTTGATTGTTAAATCTTTAGGTATTGTAGCATTTTACTTGTTGAAAATATAAAGTTGTATCTCATTTAATCATTATAAATTTGTGTAACAAAAGAGGGTGTTTATAGTAATTTTATTTGATTGTGTCAGAGTAGCAGACAGATTTTTTTTTTTTATTAAAAGATCAGCAACCTGACACAAAGTCATAAAGTCATACCTCTAAGTCATTAGCTAAGATTATAATTCATTCAATTTATGGCTTATCCACCATCCTTTTTATTTGCCATATCCCTTCTTTCCTTTCTCAAAATGATATGGCAATCAAAAAGAATTAAATCATCAATATATTGAGTTAGTAAAACATTTAATTTGATTTAATAAAAGAGTAAAGTAATTCAAGAATAAAGTATTTGATTAGACTTTACCATAGATTCTGTACTACAGAACCTGCTTTTTTAAGTCAAATGAAATGTTAAAATGTGAGTTTGGAGAGAAAGTTTTGTATTAAGAGAAACTGAAGAGATTGTGGTTCGTTTGATTTTTGTAACTGGAAATAACCTGGAGACATACACACAAAGAGAGGAGGTGATGGAGGCAATCAGGGGATGAGGGCTGAAAGAGTGAGCTTTGTTAGTGAGAATATTTTAACTTGTGACAAGGATGAAGAAATTTCTTGGGCATCAGGCTCTATGCTCCCTGAACTCTTTGCTCATTTGCTTAAAAGAACAAACATTTGTTTCCCCTGATGAACTCATCAAGATTCAAATCACTTTCAAGTTGCATATATATCTAAATCTATATCTATATCTATATCTATATCTATATAGATATAGATATAGATATAGATATATCTATATCTATGTCTATATAGATATAGATATAGATATAGATATAGATATAGATATAGATATAGATATAGATATAGATATATGTTTCTTTTGATAATAGAGTCAGGAGTTCCCTGTATGGCATTGAGTAAGGCACAGAGAGAAATGTTTCCATAATGTTTCCATAAAAATCTTCCATGCCTCTGTCTCTCTCTCTCCTACATGATCTCAGGATTTGACTGTGAGAAAGACCACAGCTAATACTCAGTGAATATGGTAGCAGAGAGTGGGGGATCCTACTTACTATGGAAACTTTACTGGAGAATGGAATATATAATTTTGGCTCCAAGTGGAGGGAAGAAGTGAAATTTTCGGGAGCCATGTTAGAGACTGCAGGGAATAGGGAGGGACTGGGCAAGAACACAAAGAAAAGTATGAAAGGAAAGTCAGTGAAGTGGCAGGGAAGAAATAAAAAAAAAATAAGGAAGAAAATAACTTCTTAACATCTAGAATTGGATAAGGGGAAACTAATGTTTAAAACATCAAGAAATAATAAAACAAAATTAAAAGAAAAATGGGGAATGAGTGGAACATCTCATTAAGTAGAGAAGAGATCAAAAAGAGACAACTTAAGTAAGAATGGCTAGTCTATCTTAAAGTGATGGTCAAAAAATAATCTTCATACAATATTAAGAGAAATTATTAAGGCAAATTGCCTTTAAGTTCTACAACAAGAAAGAAAACAGAAATAGGGGAAAAAACATTAACACCTTAACAGATCCTAGGAAGTAAATTTAGAAAAACAACATAGCCAAATTTCAAAGTTCTGAGGTTAAAAAGAAAATATTATAAGTAATGGGAAAAATTAAAAGGGATAATTTAAATACTGTGGAGCCACAATAATGATTACAAAATGTCTCGTGATTTCTACATTTAAAAAACAACTTATAGATCTTGGAACATATAATTCAAAGAGCAAAAAAATTCTGTGGTTGTGACCAAAAATAATTTACTGAGCAAAGATGAGTATAACCCTGAATGACAATAACAACAACAAAATGAACATTTGAGGAAATGAAAGATTTTAAGTATTTGTTACAAAAATACTAGAACTTAATAAAAAAGTGAAAAATGAGATCCTGGAGGAATAAAAGATAAATATTATAGACCAATTAAAATAGATCAAGATAATTTTTTTTGACATCTTATATGTGATTTTTTTTTTGTACTCTTAGAACTGTCATCATTACTTCAGTAGTTTAAAAGAAAGTATGATCTGGGCTGAGTATGATGAAGTGATTCTAAAAAACATAAAACTGTCTAGGAAAACAATTACCTTATCCAAATGAGGCATGAAAGGAAGTGATACAAAAGAAGCAAGAGGAAGTGGAGGGCTGGTAATTCTGGAAACTGACTGGAAATGGATTAAAGAGAGAACAATATACACAGCTAGAAGGACAGAAAAGTCTTCTAGATTTAAAAATAAATAAGATAAGAGATTACTATAATAGATATACTTTCTATTTTTTCTTCAATTTTTTTTATTTTTAAGGCTTTATTTCTTCTTCTTCTTCTTCTTCTTCTTCTTCTTCTTCTTCTTCTTCTTCTTCTTCTTCTTCTTCTTCTTTTTAAATAGCATCTTATTTACAAATTATCTGCATGGGTAATTTTACAGCATTGACAATTGCCAAACCTTTTGTTCCAATTTTTCCCCTCCTTCTCCCCATCCCCTCCCCAAGATGGTTGGTTGACCAATACATGTTAAATATGTTAAAGTATAAATTAAATACAATATAAGTGTACATGTCCTAACAGTTATTTTGCTGTACAAAAAGAATCAGACTTTGAAATAGTGTACTATTAACCTGTGAAGGAAATAAAAAATGCAGGCAGACAAAAATATAGGGAATGGGAATTCTATGTAATAGTTCATAGTCATCTCCCAGAGTTCTTTCACTGGGGGTAGCTGGTTCAGCTCATTACTGCTCTATTGGAACTGATTTGGTTCATCTCATTGCTGGAGATGACAACGTCCATCAGAAGTGGTCATCATATAATATTGTTGTTGAAGCATATAATGGTAATAGAGATATTTTCTGAAACATGTATAGATTAAGAATTAGGAGAGTGAAAGAGAGGACTAAGAGAGGGACTTTTAGATGGATAGGTAGATTAAAGAATATTTAATAGTTAGAATTAAAGCAAATGATGGAGCAGGGAGAAATAGGGTAAATAGGATTAGAAGTATAATGAGTAAAAAAGGGAAATATGTAACTTGTAATTGTAACTAAATGTGAATGGGATTAATTTGTCTATGAAATGGAATTAGCAGGACAAATTTAAAAAACTGAATCAATGTTGTGTTGCTTACAAGAAATCCAATAAAAAAAACTCAGATCTTCACATAGTTAAAATAAAGGTCTGGAGTAGAATTTATTAAGTTTCAGTTGAGATAAAAGAAACAAACTACTCCCTCAAAACAAACAAATAAATAAACATGGGTAGCAATCATGGTCTTAGACAAAGTTAAAGCCAAAATAGGTTTAATTAAAAGAGATAAATGAGTAATGTGTACTAAGTGAAACCAATATTGGCAAATAGTATATTAGACCACTTAAAATAATTCTAGATAGTATAAAATGCCTTAGAATATACCTGCCAAAACAGATCTAGGGACTGTATGAATATAATTGTAAAATTCTTTTTTATATAAAGTCAGATTTAAATAATTGAAGAAATAGTAATTGTTCATGGATAGAAAAAGCAATGTAATTTTAAAAAATTTAGTTTTAAACTAATTTGATTATTCAATGCCATCTCAATTAAATTACTTTAAAAAGTATCTTGTTGAGTTAGGAAAAACTACAATAAAGCAATGAACAATTGAGAAATTATCACTGAAAATAATGGTTCAAATAATGTCATTAACATTAAATTTCAGTTGACTTCATTTTAAAATATTTAGGTAGATTTGTTAGCTGTTGCATTATTCAATTTGTTTCAAGAGTATTTGATGGAATACCCTGTCTTTTTAAGAGTATTTTAATAGTACTTTTACTTCAATAATAAAAAAAGGTCTTTTAAATATGGAAAATAAACTTGCAAAAGAAACATTTTATTTTATTGGACCTAGGCAAACTAAGGATTTGACATGCTAGCACTTGGGAAATGAAAAAAAGACACTTATCCCCAATGGCCAAAGGTAAAAGCAACATCAACGAGCAGTTTTATAAATTCCCTTATAAATTTCCTCTTTTCTATCCTTTTTATATATACTCTTATAAGATATGTTGATGTATTAACATCAAGAATCTGAGGATCAATTATGGAGGAACCTAAGCTCTTTTTTTTTTTTTTTTTTTTTTTTTTTTTTTTTTTTTTTTTTTTTGCCTATGAGCCTGTAGCTGCTTTTGGTCATGTCTATACATTTAATTTAATGCTGAAGATTTTGCTTTCCTCTTCCTTGAAGCTGATTTTGACAATTTCAGGACTGTCAGATAAGAGGTATATTCATTGTTAACACCTGTATCCATATTGACCACACTTAAAATGGATACTATTTTTTTTTATTTATTTCATGTGTAGGTTACTAAGTCTACAGAACTTTGGATGTAGGATAGAAAAAAGAGGACACAAGGTAACTTGATTTAGTCTTACTTTGTATTACAGAGATAGGAAGCTAAGGATGAAATCACTTGTCTGTTGTCCCTTCTAATTGTGTGTATTTATGGTATTAAAAGATAAAATGCTGATATTATGCAGGATTATGCCGAGTTTCTCTACTTTTCCTGTCTTATCTGCTGCTGGCCTGTTTGCTAAAATTCACATTTCATTTGTTATGCCTAACTGCTATATATTCAACTCATGATGGGGAAACTTGAAATGTGGAAGTGATTATTTTAATCAATTAAATGACTACAAAGGCAGTAGACTGGAATTTAAGAAACATTGATGCCAATTTCTTACTCTATATCATTCTTCCTCTTACATAAAAAATATAGAAAAATATGAAATAATTTGTTGTTGGTAGAGAATGGTACTAATAGGTGTGGCAAACAAAAAAAGCATCATATAGAATATAATACCTGAGATGTGTTCTGATGGAGACCAGGGTGCCTACAAAATAGGTTGGAAAAGGAGAGCATACTACTGGATTTATACCCCAAAGAGATACTAAAGAAGAGAAAGAGACCTTTATGTGCCAAAATGTTTGTGGTAGCCCTGTTTGTAGTGACTAGAAACTGGAAAATGAATGGATGCCCATCAACTGGAGAATGGTTGGGTAAATTGTGGTATATGAAAGCTATGGAATATTATTGTTCTTTAAGAAATGACCAGCAGGATGAATACAGAGAGGCTTGGAGAGACTTACATGAACTGATGCTAAGTGAAATGAGCAAAAGCAGGAGATCATTATATACTTCAACAATAATACTGTATGAGGATGTATTCTAATGGAAGTGGATTTCTTTGACAAAGAGAATTGATCAATGATGGACAGAAGCAGCTTCACCCAAAGAAAGAACACTGGGAAATGAATGTAAACTGTTTGCGTTTTTGTTTTTCTTTGGATTATTTTTACCTTTTGAATCCAATTCTTCCTGTGCAACAAGAGAACTGTTTGGTTCTGCATACATATATTGTATCTAGGCTATACTACACATATTTAACATGTATAAGACTGCTTGCCATCTGGGGGAGGGGGTGGAGGGAAGGAGGGGAAAAGTCAGAGCAGAAGTGAGTGCAAGTAATAATGTTGAAAAAAAAATTACCCAGGCATGGGTTCTGTCAATAAAAAGTTATAATTATTAAAAAAGAATATAAAAAATATCATTTCCTAAGCATAAAAAAAAAACAAAGAAAAGGAGAGCATTCCACTACTGAAGCATAGTCTGTGCAAAGGAGGAAGAAAAGATGGTTTGGTGTATCAGAAAATTCCAGGTAGAATAGTTAATAAGGATTCGTACTGAATATAGATATAGAATACACAATGGTGCCTCATCAGATCATCAATTTGCTTTGGTCAAGTAGATGCAAAATTCATACACTATAAGAAGGCATAGAAATATATAGGTCAAAATATGATGTTTGAAGGGGGAGAAATATTAGTGGTAGGTTTTGTGGTTAGTTTTTTTTTTTTTTTTTTTTTTGCTTCCTAGCTCATATAATACTGAAGTTTAGGATGACTGGGAATTTTGATTACATTCTGGAAAAATTTACGAAAAAGTTGGCATATATGGTATTGATTGTTAACAAGTTGAAAAAAATCTAACTTTTTCTGGTCAGTTGAAAAGGTGATTGGGTGATTTGCTTGCACAGAAAGTTGTCTCAAATGCTTTCAAATAGCATTGATTATTACACAAAGACATATAGACAGACAGATAGAGAGAGAGTAGGACAACTGGTAGCTTGCAATGACAGATGCCACTGCCCCAACCAGAATTTCTCTATACTAGTATATCAAATTTGAACAGAATGAGAAACACAAATGCTTATATAAGGATCAATTCTGGCCCATAATGACTTAGAATATTAGATATTAAAATTATGTAGTTATGCATATATATATACATGTATACACACATATATGCACACACAAACATATATATGTATATACATGTGCATACATTCATACATATGTGTATATATATGCATACATATATATATATAGAAATACATATTATATGTATATGTCTCTGTGTGTATGTGTGTGTTTTATGTGTGTTATTTTTTTCTAAATCAATCTGCTTAAAGCAAGATGATACAAAGGGATGGCTTGTGGAAGAAAAATATAGCTTGTAGAAATATTGAATGAGTTGATCTTCATAGTGGACATTTTAGTGAGTTGAAGTATGTTATAGTAAGTACTAGGATAAAATCCTTATTTGATATTTGAACCTATTTTTTTTTAATCTCTAGTGCTCACTAGAATATTCATTGTTTCAGGTATTGTCAAGTTGTAGGTTTGAGGTTTAATAATTTTTTATGTGTCTTTTACTAAGCTGGCAATGAAAATGGCCACTACAGTATGGATGAAAAATTAGTCTTCATATTGACAATGCCTCTGCTCTGATGACTATAAAAACAAAACAAATTGAAAGAAAGCAAAATATAGCACTATATCGTCATATTTCTGTTATCTTATTGCACAATCCTACAGAGGCAGTAGAGGTGAGAGATAACATTGGGAAGAAGGACAGAGGGATAGGATTTAGATGAATATAGTATAGCATTCTTGGCAGTGTATTTAGCAGTTTAGGTGATAAGATGTCAAAGTTCCTAGTTTCACACAGTGGCTGGATCATGCACCATCACCCTACTTGTGCCCAGACCTATTGAGAAAAGAAAAAGGTTAATTTTAAATGCGTACTTTATGATATAACTGCAGGGTTTTGATCTGCTGGGTCACTGTTCTAGAACACTAACATATCAATGAATGTCTGGGACATTAATTCTTCTAGATTTGTAGAATTTGATGAATACAGGATACCTAGGATTTAGAATCTCCAGAAACCAGGAATTTAGATGGTAAAGATCAAAATTAGGCAGCATATTCAATATGTTACAGGATTTATCCAGTCGAAGTATATATTGTCATAATATTGGTAAGGAGATTGATTTGTTTGTTCTACTTTCCCTTCTTTGAAGATGATCTAAGATCATCTTTTATTTTTAGGTATTTTTCTTTTAACTCAAGCATATTTAAATAAGTAAACACTAATAAGTATCTTGTTCCAACAATGTGATTACTTAATAACAAATCCAATCTTTAATAGATGGAAAAAAGCCCTTATTTCTTCTTCTTTTAATCAACTGTCTATACATTGCTGTAGGAGGGAAAGAAATTTTTATGTTAGTGTGAAAAGCAACATCTGCTGTTTTGAAATCTTCCAAGATCAATTGACTTGACTTTCTTAGTGTAACATAGCTCCATGGAATAAAAGCTTATAGGTTTTCCTTCATGCCATAGCTAGCAATAACATTTTCAGACATATTTTGTTTTTTGAGTAACGATGCATCCCTTATATTAAATATAACATGATTCTGTTTTTATAGTGATATTTGTTCTGATGAAGAAGGATTTTGAGATAATGGGATGAAGAGCACTTAAAGGAACTGCAAATAAAATATATTACTGGAAGTGTGGTTTCCATTTTAATAACAATGTTTAACCCTTTGTTGTTTTTTCTGAATATGCATAATATGCCAGTCAAAAAAGTAATTTCTTTTTGATTATCTGAACACATTATGGGATCAGAAATTTAAAGCTAATAGTAGACATTAGTGTCATCTGTTTCAATCAACTCACTTAAGAGATGAGGAATCTGAGGCACATAAATCTTAGGTAATAGATATGCTATATGTAATAGACCAAGATATAATTCCTCCTAAGTCCAAATTCAACATATTTCCACCACAAAACACTGAAATTATGAAGATATGTCTGCTACTTTATGAAATATTTCTTAAAACTCTGAATGAAAATAAAGCATACCAAGTTATGTTTATTTGAGTTTGTATTATTCTTTATGATTAATCCCTTAAGACTAATACAAATTAAGAAAATTAATATTTTCAGAAGGTTAAATATATTATAGATTTCAGTTGTAATGTTATATAAATCTACTTTCCAAATCTAATGAATGCTTGTTATAGATTAAAATTTTATTTTTCATACTATAAAATATGTTTGAAGGAAGTCATGGGAATATGACTACTCTTAAAATGTTAACTACAAATTTCTAAAATATATTAAATAGTGAAATTAACTTGAGGCTATTGATTTGAAGAATATATATATATATATATATATATATATGTCTGCGTATGTGTATATATATGTATATATATATATTATATTATATTACATTATATTATATTATATTATATTATATTATATTATATTATATTATATTATATTATATATATGTGTCTGTGTGTGTAAATTTTTTGCTGAGGCGATTGGGGTTAAGTGACTTGCCCAAGGTCAAACAGCTAGGAAGTGTTAAATGTCTACAACCAGATTTGAATTCAGGTTCTGCTGACTTCAGAACTGCTACTCTACCCACTGTACCATCAAGCTGCCCTCTGATTTGAAGAATATTAATGCAATTTATAGATATGGTCGGAAATGCTATCTCTACAATATAAGAATTATATATCTTAGTTAATTTGTTTGTTTTTACTTGGTAAATATATACAATATTAATATGTATCATCTGATATGACCATTTCCCCCAGGTCTTAGTTTCCTTTTAGATGACTTTACTCAGATACTGTCTCAGATAATGCTTTCACTTCTTTTTTTAGGGGGGGGAGGTACTTTTTTGTCATTTTATTTTGGTCAGAATTTTGCAATTTATTGCTGCATACAAATATAAAGATAGATTTTTTTTTAAGCAACTCAATTAGACACTGAAGATCTACAAAACTATTGTGCCAACCTCATTGTTGTATGTTTGTGAAACTAGAATAGTTTACTAGGGCCATGCCAAAAAGCTGAATCTCTTCCAATTGAATTGCCTTCCGAAGATTCTGAAGATCATCTGGCAGGATGAGATACCAAACACTAAGGTCCTTTTTCTTTTTTTTTTCTTTTTTTTTTCTTTTTTTTTTAATTTAATAGCCTTTTATTTACAGGTTATATGCATGGATAACTTTACATCCTTAACAATTGCCAAATCTCTTGTTCCAATTTTTCGCCTCCCACCCCCCACTCCTTCCCCTAGATGGCAGGATGACCAGTAGATGTTAAATACATTAAAATATAAATTAGATACACAATAAGTATTCATGACCAAAACATTATTTTGCTGTATAAAAAGAGTCAGACTCTGAAATATTGTGCATTTAGCTTGTGAAGGAAATCAAAAATGCAGGTGGGCATAGATATAGGGATTGGGAATTTAATGTAATGGTTTTTCATCATCTCCCAAAGTTCTTTCTCTGGGCATAGCTAGTTCAGTTCATTACTGCTCCATTGGAAATGGTTTGGTTGATATTGTTGCTGAGGATGGCCAGGTCCTTCAGAACTGGTCATCATATAGTATTGTTGTTGAAGTATATAATGTTCTCCTGGTCCTGCTCATTTCACTCAGCATCAGTTCATGTAAGTCTCTCCAGGCCTTTCTGAAATCATCCTGTTGGTCATTTCTTACAGAACAGTAATATTCCATAGTATTCATATACCACAATTTATTCAGCCATTCTCCAACTGATGGACATCCATTCAGTTTCCAGTTTCTAGCCACTACAAAAAGGGCTGCCACAAACATTCGTGCACATACAGGTCCCTTTCCCTGCTTTATAATCTCTTTGGGATATAAGCCCAGTAGTAACACTGCTGGATCAAAGGGTATGCACAATTTGATAACTTTTTGAGCATAGTTCCAAACTACTCTCCAAAATGGTTGGATTCATTCACAACTCCACCAAGATTGCATCAATGTCCCAGTTTTCCCACATCCCCTCCAACAATCATTATTATTTTTTCCTGTCATCTTAGCCAATCTGACAGGTGTGTAGTGGTATCTTAGAGTTGTCTTAATTTGCATTTCTCTGATTAATAGTGACTTGGAGCATCTTTTCATATGACTAGAAATGGTTTCAATTTCTTCATCTGAGAATTGTCTGTTCATATCCTTTGACCATTTTTCAATTGGAGAATGGCTTGATTTTTTATAAATTAGAGTTAATTCTCTATATATTTTGGAAATGAGGCCTTTATCGGTACCTTTGACTGTAAAAATATTTTCCCAGTTTATTGCTTCCCTTCTAATCTTGTCTGCATTAGTTTTGTTTGCACAAAAACTTTTTTTAGTTTGGTATAATCGATATTTTCTATTTTGTGATCAGTAATAATCTCTAGTTCTGCTTTGGTCATAAAGTCCTTCCCCTTCCACAGGTCTGAGAGGTAAACTATCCTGTGTTCCTCTAATTTATTAATAATTTCATTCTTTATGCCTAGGTCATGCACCCATTTTGACCTTATCTTGGTGTACGGTGTTAAGTGTGGGTCAATGCCTAGTTTCTGCCATATTAGTTTCCAATTTTCCCAGCAATTTTTATCAAACAGTGAGTTCTTATCCCAGAAGCTGGAGTCTTTGGGTTTGTCAAAGACTATGTTGCTATATTTATTGACTGTTTTATCCCTTGAACCTAACCTATTCCACTGATCAACTAATCTATTCCTAAGCCAGTACCAAATGGTTTTGGTAACTGCTGCTCTATAATATAGTTTTAGATCTGGTACAGCTAAGCCACCTTCATTTGATTTTTTTTTTTCATTAATTCCCTTGAAATTCTTGACCTTTTGTTTTTACATATGAATTTTGTTGTTATTTTTTCTAGGTCATTAAAATAGTTTTTTGGGAGTCTGATTGGTATAGCACTAAATAAATAAATTAGTTTAGGTAATATTGTCATCTTTATTATGTTTGCTCGCCCTATCCAAGAGCATTTAATATTTTTCCAAATGGTTAGCTCAGACTTAATTTGTGTGAAAAGTGGTCTGTAATTTTGCTCATAAAGTTTCTGATTTTCCCTTGGCAGATAGATTCCTAAATATTTTATATTATCAGTAGTTACTTTAAATGGAATTTCTCTTTGTAACTCTGACTGTTGGATTTTGTTAGTGACATATAAGAAAGCTGATGACTTATGTGGGTTTATTTTATAACCAGCAACTTTGCTAAAGTTGTGAATTGTTTCTAATAACTTTTTAGTAGAATCTCTGGGGTTCTCTAAATATACCATCATGTCATCGGCAAAGAGTGATAGTTTGGTTTCCTCATTGCCTATTCTTATTCCTTTAATCTCTTTCTCAGCTCTTATTGCAACAGCTAGCGTTTCTTTTTTTTTTTTTTTTTTTTTTTTAATACCCTTTTATTTACAGATTATATGCATGGATAACTTTACAGTATTAACAATTGCCAAATCTCTTGTTCCAATTTTTCACCTCCCGCCCCCCACCCCTTCCCCTAGATGGCAGGATGACCAGTAGATGTTAAATACATTAAAATATAAATTAGGTACACAATAAGTATTCATGACCAAAACATTATTTTGCTGTATAAAAAGAATCAGACTCTAAAATATTGTGCAATTAGCTTGTGGAGGAAATCAAATATGTCGGTGGCCATAAATATAGAGATTGGGAATTTAATGTAATGGTTTTTAGTCATCTCCCAAAGTTCTTTCTCTGGGCGTAGCTGGTTCAGTTCATTACTGCTCCATTGGAAATGAATTGGTTGATCGCATTGCTGAGGATGGCCTGGACCGTCAGAACTGGTCATCATATAGTATTGTTGTTGAAGTATATAATGTTCTCCTGGTCCTGCTCATTTCACTCAGCATCAGTTCATGTAAGTCTCTCCAGACCTTTCTGAAATCCTCCTGTTGGTCATTTCTTACAGAACAGTAATATTCCATAGTATTCATATACCACAATTTATTCAGCCAATCTCCAACTGATGGACATCCATTCAGTTTCCAGTTTCTAGCCACTACAAAAAGGGCTGCCACAAACATTCGTGCACATACAGGTCCCTTTCCCTGCTTTATAATCTCTTTGGGATATAAGCCCAGTAGTAACACTGCTGGATCAAAGGGTATGCACAGTTTAATAACTTTTTGAGCGTAATTCCAAACTATTCTCCAAAATGGTTGGATTCGTTCACAACTCCACCAACAATGCATCAATGTCCCAGTTTTCCCACATCCCCTCCAACAATCATTATTATTTTTTCCTGTCATCTTAGCCAATCTGACAGGTGTGTAGTGGTATCTTAGAGTTGTCTTAATTTGCATTTCTCTGATTAATAGTGACTTGGAGCATCTTTTCATATGACTAGAAATAGTTTCAATTTCTTCATCTGAGAATTGTCTGTTCATATCCTTTGACCATTTTTCAATTGGAGAATGGCTTGATTTTTTATAAATTAGGGTTAATTCTCTATATATTTTGGAAATGAGGCCTTTATCAGTACCTTTGACTGTAAAAATATTTTCCCAAGTTATTATTTCCCTTCTAATCTTGTCTACATTAATTTTGTTTGTACAAAAACTTTTCAGTTTGGTATAATCGAAATTTCCTATTTTGTGATCAGTAATGATCTCTAGTTCTGCTTTGGTCATAAAGTCCTTCCCCTTCCACAGGTCTGAGAGGTAAACTATCCTGTGTTCCTCTAATTTATTAATAATTTCATTCTTTATGCCTAGGTCATGCACCCATTTTGACCTTATCTTGGTGTACGGTGTTAAGTGTGGGTCAATGCCTAGTTTCTGCCATATTAGTTTCCAATTTTCCCAGCAATTTTTATCAAACAGTGAGTTCTTATCCCAGAAGCTGGAGTCTTTGGGTTTGTCAAAGACTATGTTGCTATATTTATTGACTGTTTTATCCCTTGAACCTAACCTATTCCACTGATCAACTAATCTATTCCTAAGCCAGTACCAAATGGTTTTGGTAACTGCTGCTCTATAATATAGTTTTAGATCTGGTACAGCTAAGCCACCTTCATTTGATTTTTTTTTTCATTAATTCCCTTGAAATTCTTGACCTTTTGTTTTTACATATGAATTTTGTTGTTATTTTTTCTAGGTCATTAAAATAGTTTTTTGGGAGTCTGATTGGTATAGCACTAAATAAATAAATTAGTTTAGGTAATATTGTCATCTTTATTATGTTTGCTCGCCCTATCCAAGAGCATTTAATATTTTTTCCAAATGGTTAGCTCAGACTTAATTTGTGTGAAAAGTGGTCTGTAATTTTGCTCATAAAGTTTCTGATTTTCCCTTGGCAGATAGATTCCTAAATATTTTATATTATCAGTAGTTACTTTAAATGGAATTTCTCTTTGTAACTCTGACTGTTGGATTTTGTTAGTGATATATAAGAAAGCTGATGACTTATGTGGGTTTATTTTATAACCAGCAACTTTGCTAAAGTTGTGAATTGTTTCTAATAACTTTTTAGTAGAATCTCTGGGGTTCTCTAAATATACCATCATGTCATCGGCAAAGAGTGATAGTTTGGTTTCCTCATTGACTATTCTTATTCCTTTAATCTCTTTCTCAGCTCTTATTGCCACAGCTAGCGTTTCTAATACAATATTAAATAGTAACGGTGATAGTGGGCAAACTTGTTTTACTCCAGATCTTATTGGGAATGGTTGCAGTTTGTCTCCATTACATATGATGCTTACTGATGGTTTTAAATAGATGCTGCTGATTATTTTAAGGAAAAGTCAATTTATTCCTATACTCTCAAGTGTTTTTAATAGGAATGGATGTTGGATTTTGTCAAATGCCTTTTCTGCATCTATTGAGATGATCATGTGGTTTTTGTTAATTTGGTTGTTAATATGGCCAATTATATTGATAGTTTTCCTAATATTGAACCAGCCCTGCATTCCTGGTATAAATCCTACTTGATCATAGTGTATTATCCTGGTGGTGATTTTCTGTAGTCTTTTTGCTGATATCTTATTTAAGATTTTACCATCAATATTCATTAGGGAAATTGGTCTATAATTTTCTTTCTCTGATTTTATCCTACCTGGTTTAGCTATCAGTACCATGTCTGTGTCATAGAAGGAATTTGGTAGGACTCCTTCATTCCCTATTTTATCAAATAATTTATATAGTATTGGGACCAATTGTTCTTTAAATGTTTGGTAAAATTCACATGTAAATCCATCTGGTCCTGGGGATTTTTTCTTAGGGAGTTCTTTAATTGCCTGTTCTATTTCTTTTTCTGAAATGGGACTATTCAAGCAATTAACTTCCTCCTCTGTTAGTCTGGGAAGTCTAAATTTTTGTAGGTAGTCATCCATTTCACTTAGGTTATCAAATTTATTGGCATAAAGTTGAGCAAAATAACTACTTATTATTTCTCTGATTTCTTCTTCATTGGTGGAAAGTTCTCCCTTTTCATTTTTAAGACTACTAATTTCATTTTCCTCCCTCCTTTTTCTAATCAGATTTACCAAAGTTTATCTATTTTATTGGCTTTTTCATAGAACCAACTCTTAGTTTTATTAATTAGTTCAATAGTTTTTTTTTTACTTTCAATATTTTTAATTTCTCCTTTTAATTTTAGAATTTCCAATTTAGTATTAGATTGGGGGTTTTTTAATTTGGTCTTTTTTTAGTTTTTTTAGTTGCAAGCCCAATTCATTAATCTTTTCTTTCTCTGCTTTATTTAAGTAAGCTTCTAAGGATATAAAATTCCCTCTTATTACTGATTTGGATGCATCCCATAAATTTTGGTATGATGTCTCATCATTGTCATTATCTTGGATAAAATTATTAATTGTATCTATAATTTGCTGCTTCACCCAATCATTCTTTAAGATGAGATTGTTTAGTTTCCAATTACTTTTTGGTCTATTTCCCCCTAACTTTTTGTAGAATGTAGTTTTTATTGCATCATGATCTGAAAAGAAAGCATTTACTATTTCTGCTTTCTTGCATTTAATTTTGAGGTCTTTATGTCCTAATATATGGTCAATTTTTGAATAGGTTCCATGAACTGCTGAGAAGAAAGTATCTTCCTTTCTATCTCCATTCAATTTTCTCCAAAGATCTAACATACCTAATTTTTCTAATATTCTATTTACTTCTTTAATTTCTTTCTTATTTGTTTTGTGGTTTGATTTGTCTAATTCTGAGAGTGCAAGGTTGAGATCTCCCACTATTACAGTTTTGTTGTCTATTTCTTCTTGCAACTCTCTTAACTTCTCCTTTAGGAAGTTGGATGCCATGCCACTTGGTGCATATATGTTTAATATTGAAATTGCTTCGTTGTTTATGCTGCCCTTTAGCAGGATGTAATTGCCTTCCTTATCTCTTTTAATTAGATCAATTTTTGCTTTTGCTTGATCTGAGATAAGGATGGCTACCCCTCCTTTTTTGACTTCACCTGAAGCATAATAGATTTTGTTCCAGCCTTTTACCTTTACTCTATATGTATCTCCTTGCTTTTAGTGTGTTTCTTGTAAACAACATATTGTAGGGTTCTGATTTTTGATCCAGTCTGCTATCTGTCTCCTCTTTATGGGGGAGTTCATCGCATTCACATTTACGGTTAGAATTACTAAATCTGTATTTCCTGCCATCCTAATAACCCCAGATAATGTTTTACTTATTCTTGCCTCCCCCAACCCTCTTTCCCCCTTTTAAACTTATATACCCCTCTTGTATCATGATGCTTATCCCCTTTATAATCCCTCCCTCCCCTCCTTTGAGTCTTTTCCCCTTCCTTCCCTTATTACTCTTTTTCTTTTCCCTTTTCCTCTCCCCCGTTTTCAATGAGACGAGAGAGAATTTTCTCTAAAACAAATGTCAATTATTTTTTCTTTGAGCCAATTCTGATGAGAGTAAGATTCACACAATGTTCCTCCCCCTCTCTAAATTCCCTCAGATATGAAAAGTTTCCTTTGCCTCTTTGTGGGATGTCGTTTCCCTCCTTTTATCCCTCCTTCCCACCTTATTCTGCCATCATCCCTTTTCCATATCTACTTCCCCTTTTCATGTTATATCAGTACAATCAAATTATACATGTATATTTTTTGTAAATTCATAACAGAAATACAATTTTCAAGAGTTATTTTTACCTTTTCTGCCTCTCTTGAGTTTTATGGTTAGAGATCAATTTTTTTGTTTAGTTCTGGTTTTTTCTTCAGAAACAAATGGAATTCATTTGTTTCATTAAATGTCCATCTTCTTCCCTGGTAGAAAATGCTCAGTTTAGCTGGGTAGTTTATTCTTGGCTGCATCCCAAGTTCATGTGCCTTTTGGAATATCATATTCCAGGCCCTTCTTTCCTTCAATGTGGAGGCAGCCAGATCTTGGGTAATCCTTATTGTGGCACCTCGGTATTTAAATGTTTTTTTTTGGCTGCTTGTAAAATTGTTTCCTTAATCTGATATTTCTGGAATTTGGCCACAATATTCCTTGGGGTTTTTATTTTAGGGTTTCTTTCAGAAGGTGTTCAATGAATTCTTTCAATACCTATTTTACCTTCTGATTCTATTACATCTGGGCAGTTCTCTTTGATGATTTCTTGTAAAATAGTATCTAGCTCTTTTTTTCATCATAGTTTTCAGAATGTCCAATAATCCTCAGATTATCTCTCCTAGATCTATTTTCCAAGTCTGTCATTTTTGCAAGTAGATAATTCATGGTTTTTTTTCCAGTTTGTCAATTTTTTGGTTTTGCTTGACTGATTCTTGCTGTCTCAATGAATCATTAGTTTCTATTTGTTCAGTTCTAATTTTTAAAGAATTCATTTCTTCATTAACTTTTTTTACTTCTTTCTGTATTTGTCCAATTGAGTTTTTAAATGTATTGCTTTGGTCTGTGGAATTTTTTTCCATTTCACTAATTTTTTTTTTTTTTTTTTTTTTTTTTAGTGAACTATTTTCTTTTTCCAATTCACAGATCCTATTTTGTTGTGAATTCTTTGTCTTTTCCAATTCGCAAATCCAATTTTCTAGTGCACATTTCTTACTTTCCTGAGATTTTTTTTATTTTTTCCATTTCACAAATTTTGTTTCCCTGCACTTCCTGGGAATTTTTTAACTTTTCCAATTTGTATCTCAGGAAGTTGTTGCTCTCTTGTAAGGCTTCTCTCTCCTTTCTCCATTTATCTTCTAACTCTCTTTTGAGACTTTTAATGGTCTCTTCTATGAGAGCATCATGTAAAGGAGGACAGTCTGAAGCATTTTTGCAGTTTGAGGTCTCTTCAGGTTTGCTGACCTGCTCTTTTTCTGCATAGAAGCTGTCGATCGTTCTTTTCATCTTTTTATTCATGTTTTAAAGCCTTAAGGGTATGTCTCCTAGGCAAGGGGGTTACCAGCTTCCTCTGCAGATTAGGGAAGGTAAACGGATTTCCGGCTCCGAGGTATGGGAGAGCTCTGAGTGAGAGTTTTCCCTTCCCCCAACAGGAAGTGGATTCAGCGCTGAGTGAGCTTTTGAAAGTGGCCCTTTGGGCTTTGTGTATTAGCGATTGCTTTAGGCTAGAGGTTAGGGGTGAAATTTTCATTGCCCCAGGCCGGAGCCTCTTGTGGGACTGTGAGTATTAGCAGCTGTCCACAGACCACCGATTTTAGCCAACTCTGCCGGGGAACTCTCCCCGCCCCGCGTCTCTGCCTGATGCAAAACGGTCCCGTGCAACTCTATGGCCCCAAGCTGAGCCCTCCACTGTGCAGAATGGAGGCTAACCAGGGCTGGGTCTTCCTGCTGTGCAGGATCGCAGCTGCCCCAAGGAAAATTCCCATACTGCGGGTTGGGGCTGTGTGCTGGTGCTGAGATCTGCGCTTTCACTTCCGGTTTGAGTCTCTCCTAGGAACCTAATTTCTCTCCCTGCCTGCGCTGATCTCCCCGGCCCGGAACAAACCTTTTTTGATGAGACTGCAGATTTTCTTCGGCTGGTGAATTGTTCTACTCCTTATCTTTGCGAATTGTAGCAGTCAAGGCTATTTTTGAGGCTCTATATAATATTGTTAGAGGGTAAGAGGAGAGCTTAGAAAGTCGTGTGTGTCTTCTCTGCCATCTTGGCTCCGCCTCCCCACTAAGGTCCTTTTTCAAAGTAAACTGCCAACCATTCCAACTCTGCAAAGAGCACAACCCCATTGGGCTGGCCACATTGTTCTAATGCCAAATATATATTTGTTAAAAAAAAATATTTTTTTGAAGAACTCACAGAAGGCAAATGTTCACAAGATAGTCTGGGGGAAAAAAAAGCTATAAGGACTCTCACAAGATCTCTATTAAGACTTTTTAAATTGATAATATAACATAGGAGACACTGACAGAGGATTGCCTAATATGGCTGCCCTCAACGGAGAAGGTGCTCTGTTCTACAAGCAAAGCAAAATTTAATTATTTAAGAAGAAATGCAAGATGCATAAAATGAAGGATATTATACCAAATGTTCATGTAGACTATTTGTATCTGACCTGTGGCAGAGCTTGCATTGGTCTTATCATCCACAGTTATACACATTCATTTGACTCTAACATAGTGATGCAATTTTAATTCCCTTAGAGAACAAAGTATAACAACAACTGTTGTTACCAGACAACCTATATTAATGGGCAAATTATTCCTCAGTCTAATATTTTTATTATATTTATTTCATCTTTTTTCTTTTTCTTTCTTTTTTTTTGACAAAGCCTTATGTAGGTAAACATAAAATTTCTTATTTTGTTTTCTTCTTTATTCTTTTTTTTTTGAAATCTCATGCATATATGGAAGCAATATGATTAACAACAATTTGTACAAGGAATTATACCTAAAATGATTAGGAAGGATTCTTATAATGCATTTTAATGGGCTAGGGGGCATAAGAAAGATCAGAAAGTGAGGTAGATAAGAAGGGGATTGTGTGGAATAGAACCACTGCCTTTATTTATATTCGGTAGGGATATGACAATCACAAGGACAACTCTTGCACTATATCTATATCTATATGATCCTTTGAATTCTAAGGAGGAAAGGTCATTATTTCATCTTCTCTTTAAATTCAAAATTACTAACTGCCCCGATGGAGTGACATTAGAAGGCATGACAGAGGTGGTAATAATTTAGACAAGTTAACAATGAGAGAAAGCAAACCAACCATGTCTGTGGAAATGAAAAAGTAACAAAATTCATACACTAATTATTAATATAATATCTTTTATGTTCATGCACTCTTGACAAATGCCAAGTTGTATTTTTGTGGTTTCTACAAACAACATGAAATGAGTCTAAGTTAGAGTGTGAGGCACAGAATTTAATTTGTAAATAAAATTAAATTTTAAGATGATTTTAGGTTTCAAAATAATTTGCTATTATTTGTTTTTCACTTGGAAGATATGATGCTATAATTTTACATTTAAATCTGTTAATAAATTATGAAATTTATTAAAATTTCCATGGTTAATTCAATTACTCAAAAATATTTTAAAATGAATAATAGTGGGATAAAAAGACCAGTGCTGAAAATTAATTTGATCTCTAAAATGTAATATAACACATGATAGTCATTTTATAAATCATTGCTTAATTTTTTTAAAAAATGAACATTTTTCAACCCATGATATATTTTCATATTTAAATAGATTAAAAAAACAAAAGATTAAGGCATCTAAGTTTTTATAGAATGTAGCATGCAATTATGAGGAAATATTCTGTTTTCTTTAAATAAGGAAATAAAGTTTGCTTTCAGATATTTCTGGAATAGTCCTTAATTTGATCTTCCTGTAGTTTAGATATGAAATAATTCATTTCATTACTGCCTCAAAATTTTTTGAATTCTTCTAAATCTTATTTAAAGTCGTCCTCAAACAACTATAAATTTTTCCGTATAGTTGAGTTCTTTGAATTTTTTTATTCTGGGAGAAAGAACTTTTATTTTAAGTTATAGTTTCCTGAGTGACAGTATAGTGGAGTGTGTTCAGAAAGCTGAACTCAAAATCAGGCCCAATTACATTCAGACTTCACATGTGACACATACTGGCTGTGAGCCCTTGAGCAAGTCTTCAAATTTCTCAGAGATCTAGAGAAATTTCTGAAATTTCAAGTAGGTAAGAAGGTGTCCACTTGCACTGGTAAAATAAATTTGTTCAACAAATATAAATCTATACTGATTAAATTTCAGATTCAATCTCTATTCTCTGTGAAAACAGAAAAATATTCCCCTGCACTCCCTTGTAGAAGTATTAATATATATTTAAAAAATAATTGTTCTTTATCTTTACATAGACTGTATGGAAGGGCTGACTTGGTAGGCAGTCTAAAAGTTTTGATTGCCCATATTTTTGATCTGAGCCAATGATTCAAAATCACTGAATTATGGATTCTTAACTTTTTCCTTTTTCTTTGTTTTGATTCCAGATCCTTTTAACAATTTATATCTCCTTTCATTCCTCCTGCTTCTTCTTCTATTACTGCTGTCCTCCCTCTCTTCCTCTTCCTTTTCTTTTTCCTCTTCCTTTCCAACTTTTTCTTCTTGGTCCTCTCCCTCCTCCCCCTTCCACATCAATCTTTCCCCTCTCCTCTTTTTTTCTTTTCTCTCTCCTTCCCTTCTAATCTTGTCTGCATTAGTTTTGTTTGTAGAAAAACTTTTCAATTTGATAGAATCAGAATTTTCTATTTTGTGATCAAGAATGATCTCTAGTTCTTCTTTGGTCATAAAGTCCTTCCTCCTCCACAGATCTAAGAGGTAAACTATCCTATGATCTTCTTATCTATAATCTCATTCTTTCTGCCTAGATCATGAACCTATTTGGACCTTATCTTGGTGTACGGTGTAAAGTGTGGGTCAATGCCTAGTTTCTGCTATACTGATTTCCAATTTTCCCAGCAGTTTTTGTCAAAAAGTGAATTTTTATCTGAAAAACTGGGGTCTCTGGGTTTGTCAAACACTAGATTTATTAAAGTTCTTGAATATTTTTCCTTTGAACCTAACCTATTCCACTTATCAACGATTCTATTTCTTGGCCAATACCAAATGGTTTTGATAATTACTGATTTATAATATAATTTTAGATCTGGTACAGCTAGGCCACCTTCATTTGATTTTTTTTTTCATTACTTCCCTTGGCATTCTAGACTTTTTGTTTTCCATATGAATTTGTTGTTATTTTTTTCTAGTTCATAAAAATACTTTTTTGTGAGGCTTATTGGTATAGCATTAAATAAATAGATTAGGTTAGGTAGTATTGTCATCTTTATTATATTTGCTCACCCTATGCAAGAGCACTTAATATTTTTTCCGTTGGTTAGATCTGACTTTATTTGTGTGGAAAGTGTTTTATAATTTTGCTCATATAGTTCCTTATTGTCCCTTGGCTGATAGATTTCCCCAAAATTTTATACTATCAGTAGTTACTTTAAATGGAATTTCTCTTTGTAACTCTAACTATTGGATTTTGTTAATGAAATATAAGAATGCTGATGACTTCTGTGGGTTTATTTTGTATCCTGCAACTTTGGTAAAGGTGTGGAGTATTTCTAATAGCTTTTTAGTAGAATCTCTGGGGTTCCCTAAGTATACCATCATATCATCAGCAAAAAGTGATAATTTGGTTTCCTCATTACCTTCTTTCATTCCTTTAATCTCTTTCTCAGCTATTTCCAAAGCTAGCATTTCTAATACAATCTTGAATAATAATGGTGATAATGGGCAACCTTGTTTCATTCCTGATCACATGGGGAATGGTTCCAGTTTATCCCCATTACATATGATGCTTACTGATGGTTTCAAATAGATATTATTTTAAGGAAAAGTCTATTTATTCCTATACTCTCTGGTGTTTTTAATATGAATGGATGTTGGATTTTATCAAATGCTTTTTTACATCTATTGAGATGATCATATGGTTTTTGTTAATTTGGTTATAATTTTCCTAATATTGAAATAGCCCTGTATTCCTGGTATAAATCCTACTCGGTCATGGTGTTTTATCCTGGGAATAATTTTCTGTATTCTTTTTCCTAATATTTTATTTAAGATTTTAGCATCAATATTCATTAGGAAGATTGGTCTATAATCTTCTTTCTCTGTTTTAAACCTACCTGGTTTAGGTATCTGTAATGTTCTTTTCTCTAAAATATAATTCGTTCTCCAGGAGCAGGTTTCTTGGGGGGCTTCTGGAGGCAGCCTTAGTTTCAGTTCAGTTCAATAATCACTTCAAATGCAGCTAGCTGTTAAAGTCTAAATCCTTTATTTTCTCCTTCAAAATCTTGAATCCTGGAGCCTAGTTAGGTTTAGTAGAAGCCTATCTCTCTCCTTGGTTCCAAGAGATCCCTCCAAGTGTCTCCAACCAGTACACAGGTCGAATATGGAATGAATCTGTCTTGCCTCCAAGAGTAGGCTTCTAGATATATGTGGGCTTATGGGAGTTTTTTGCTTATATGCAGTACACTGAGTATAGTCCAATCATTACATCACTAGGAAACCATTATTTGTTAGAGGATTAAATCAATGCTAAATTAGATTTAACCATTGTCTCCTCGATTCCATTTAGTATCTTGTTTCAAGTTCTGGCCCATTACATCTCCTTGTAGGATCAGATCAATTCCCTTGTCTTAAAACCTTGTAAGAATCATATCTCCCTCTTTCTCTTGATTTTAAAACATAAGGTGGTCCTGACCTTTCTGACTTCTCAAGGAGGTGAGAACCCCAAAAAAGGTGATCATGCCTTCCCTGACTGCTCAAAAAAGGAATGAAAGCACCCTAAAAAGGAGGTGATCATGCCTTCCCTGATGTCTCAGGAGGGGAGATGAAAACACCAAAGGAAATGGGAAATCAAATCAGATTAGAGGTTTTCTGAAGGGGCTCACTTGAAATAGGTGTACATAAATTCATCAGTATGGGAGGTATTATACATAATTATATAAATCACATAAGCACAAAGTCACATAACACAGGCTAGAAGTGATGTAACAAATAAAATGAATCAACATGAGAATTTATACATGTCCATAAATCCTAGAAATAGTCCAATAGGAATTTATTGTTCATTAGTTCATATGCTAGAATCCAATAATTCCTGCAAGTTTTGAAGTCCTGCAATAGTTTCATCTTGTATTAGGGAATTCCTGCTGGTTTTTAAGTCCTGCAACATTCTCTATCAACAATTTTTCATCTCAAGGAATCCAATGATTCCTGCTGGTTTTCAAGTCCTGTTACAGTGTCATTATCATCCATGCTCTTTCAGTGTCAGATGTTTCTTAGATCTTCTCCCTTGTTTTGAGGTTTTTCTCTTTTTCTGTCTCTCTCTGATGGACGAGGCTAATATGGCTCATTGGCACCCATCTGATTCTTTTTCTATCTGTAGAAATATAAGCAAACCCTCTTCCCCAAGCAGTTAAACTATCTGGTCCCTTCCATTCACCACTTTTGGGATTTCTCCTCATCATCTGGCAATTACATTGGAACTGTTTACACTGGACACTGACCTGTTGGTTTAAAAAACCTGTATTCTGCCCAATTGTAATCCTTTTCTGTTATCTGATTGTTTTTCTGTTGATTTATCATGTAATCCCTTTCTGCTATGTGATTGCTTTTTGGCTGATAGATCACATCAGAGTTCTGACCTTGTAAAGGCTCCCTGGATGGAACCTTGGCTACCATCATGCCCCACCTGTCTTTTGTATGATGTCTTGGTGCTGGGCCCTGCCTCTCATTTCTCTGGGTCAATCTACATTCTGAGACCCAGTGGAAGCCTTAGTTGCATTTTAGACATGGGGTGTGGGGTTTTCTCTCACCCTGCCTTCTCATTCTATCTCCATATCTACACTGAGCACTCAGATGCTTATTTTTCCACATTGAAAAACATAGACGACTCTCTCTAGAAGTCCTTTGCCAAGAGGACCCTGTTTTTCCATGTTCTTCCTAGTCTGGGTATAATAAGTCACAGTCTGGGTATAATAAGCACTTGTGCCCAATATTGCACAGTTTCTTATGATCTCCTTTAAAGGACCATCTTATAATTCTTTTGCAAATCTCATTAGAATTTTCCTTAGCCAGATGTCTGGTCATTATTCCGGTAGCTTCATTTTCTCCAATAGTTCTTGTGACAGCTGTTTGCAAATGTCCCACAAAATCAGCAAAAGGTTCCTTTGGGCCTTGGTCTATTTTTGTGAAGGCTTTACCTTCATTTTACCAGGGAGGGAAGCCTAAGCTTTTATAGCCACAATTGTGATCTGCTCATAAGCTGTTGTGGGTTAATTAATCTGTTCTGAATTCTCTCCTTTCTGACCTTCACTAGCTAGTTGGTCAAAAGTGATTTGTACATTAACTCCTGTTTGTCTATTACATCTGGTTTGAATTCTACATAATTCATGATACTCCAAAAGCCATAACAAGTTTTGTCCAGGTTCTAAACATGTCCTACCTATGGATTTCCAATCACTCGGTGTTAAGATTTCATAAGCCAAACTATCTAGTAACATCTTAACATAAGATGATGTAGCCCCATAAAGAGTGAAATCTTTTTTCAAATCCTTAATTTTTTCCAAATCAAAAGGAGTGTATCTTTTCTTTTTTTGACCTGAAGAGTCAATCTCTTCAATCACGAGGTATGCATTTATAAAATCAGATACATCCTGTCCTTCATTTTTTGCCTTGACTAATTTCTTTTCTAATCTTGTTACAGGCTGCTTCATAGGTGATACTGAATGTGTTTCTGCCTTTCTCCCTCCTCCTTCTCCCTCCACCTACAAAGGATTAATTGAGGGAGGGAGGTCAGGAGATTGGGAATGTTCTAATTTTTCCTGCTATGAATTCTTATATGATTCTTCATCCTTTTTACCTAGTTTAGGTGGAAACTTCCCCTCTTGCTCTTTCTTCTTTTTCCTTATTCTATAATATATAATTTCCTAAAGTCAGTTGTATTAAATTATATGTATTAAGTGTGTCTTTGGAAATTGAGTCAGGTCCATTATCATTATAAGATTGACAAAGTTGCTCTCCTACTAATTTCCACTCCTCTAGATCCAATTCTTTTGTCACAGAGAACCAAGAAGATGTGTACTGTACAGTTTCTAAAAGTTCAGTGATCTGCTCCCAAATTATAATCAAACCTTGGCTTTTCATAACCTTGACAATGCCCTCTACACATGTTCCTTGAAGAGAAGGCTGTTTTCTAAATATCTGTCCCATTTCAGCAGAAATTCTACTTTAGCTCTTTAACAAAGTTTTCTTGTACTCACTCTAATTTCTGGGTCAAAGATGAAAGTTCTTGGTCCCACGTTCAGGTGTCAAAATATAATGTTCTCTTCTCTAAATTATAATTCGTTCTCCAGAAGCAGGTTTCTTAGGGGATTTCTGGAGGCAGCCTTAGTTTCAGTTCAGTTCAATAATCACTTCAAATGCAGCCAGCTGTTTAAATCCTTTATTTTCACCTTCAAAATCTTGAATCTTTTCCTGGGGCCCAGTTAGCTTTAGTAGAAGCCTATCTCTCTCCTAGGTTCCAAGAGATCCCTCCGAATGTCTCCAACCAGCACACAGATAGAATATGGAATCAATCTGTCTTGCCTCTGAGAGTGGGCTTCAGGGTGTTTGTGAGCTTGTGAGAGCTCCTTGCTCATATTCTGTACACTGAGTATACTCCAATCATTGCATCACTAGGAAACCATTATTTGTTGGAGGATTAAATCAATGCTAAATTAGATTTAAACATTGTCTCCTCAATTCCATTTAGTACCTTGTTTCAGGTTCTGGCCCATAACATCTCCTTGTAGGATCAGATCAGTTCCACTGTCTTAGTAATTTGTAAGAATCATAACAGGTATCAATACCATGTCTGTGTCATAAAAGGAATTTGATAGCAATCCTCCATTTCCTATTTTTTCATATAGTTTATATAGCATTGGAGTTCATTGTTCTTTAAATGTTTTTGTAGAATTCATAGGTAAAACCATCTGGTCCTGGGGATTATTTTCTTAGGGAGTTGATTAATAGCTTGTTCCATTTCTTTTTCTGAAATGGGACTATTTAAGCAATTTACTTCCTCCTCTGTTAATCTGGAAGGCCTATATTTTTGAAGGTAGTCATCCATTTCAGTTAGGTTATCAAATATATTGGCATAAAGTTGAGCAAAGTAACTTCATATTATTGCTCTAATTTCCTCTTCATTGGTAGAAAGTTGTCCGTTTTCATTTTTAAGACTAACAATTTGATTTTCCTCTTTCCTTCTTTTAATCAGATTTATCCCTTTGATCCAGCAGTATTACTACTGGGCTTATATCCCAAAGAGATTATAAAGCAGGGAAAGGGACCTGTATGTGCACGAATGTTTGTGGCAGCCCTTTTTGTAGTGGCTAGAAACTGGAAACTGAATGGATGACCATCAGTTGGAGAATGGCTGAATAAATTGTGGTATATGAATACTATGGAATATTACTGTTCTGTAAGAAATGACCAACAGGATGATTTCAGAAAGGCCTGGAGAGACTTACATGAACTGATGCTGAGTGAAATGAGCAGGACCAGGAGAACATTATATACTTCAACAACAATACTATATGATGACCAGTTCTGATGGACCTGGCCATCCTCAGCAACGAGATCAACCAAACCATTTCCAATGGAGCAGTAATGAACTGAACCAGCTATGCCCAGAGAAAGAACTTTGGGAGATGACGAAAAACATCAATTCCCAATCCCTATATTTAGGCCCACCTGTGTATCTGATTTCCTCCACAAGCTAATTGCACAATATTTCAGAGTCTGATTCTTTTTATACAGCAAAATAATGTTTTGGTCATGAATACTTATTGTGTATCTA
The DNA here is from genome assembly GCA_020854095.1 of Dasyurus viverrinus. Taxonomy (NCBI): domain Eukaryota; kingdom Metazoa; phylum Chordata; class Mammalia; order Dasyuromorphia; family Dasyuridae; genus Dasyurus; species Dasyurus viverrinus. The sequence goes on along the minus strand of CM036997.1, from coordinate 432,909,719 downwards.
ATTTATATTTTAATGTATTTAACATCTACTGGTCATCCTGCCATCTAGGGGAAGGGGTGGGGGGTGGGAGGTGAAAAATTGGAACAAGAGAGTTGGCAATTGTTAATGCTGTAAAGTTATCCATGCATATAACCTGTAAATAAAAGGCTATTAAATAAAAAAAAAATTAGATTTATCAAAGGTTTATCTATTTTATTGATTTTTTTCATAAAACCAACTCTTAATTTTATTTATTAATTCAATACTTTTTTTTTTACTTTCAATATTAGTAATTTCTCCTTTTAAGTTTAGTATTTCAAGTTTAGTATTTGATTGGGGATTTTTAATTTGGTCTTTTTCTAGCTTATTAAGTTGCAAGCACAGTTCATTAATCTTCTCTTTCTCTATTTTATTCAATTAAGCCTATAAGAATTTAAATTTCCCCTTTTACTGCTTTGGCTGCATCCCACAAATTTTGGTATGATGCTTCATAGTTGTCATTATCTTGAGTGAAATTATTAATTGTGTCTATAATTTGCTATTTCACCCAATCATTCTTTAAGATGAGATTATTTACTTTCCAATTACTTTTTGTTCTATTTACCCCTAACTTTTTGTTGAATGTAGTTTTTATTGCATTGTGATCTAAAAAGAAAGCATTTACTATGTTTGCCTTCCTGCATTTAAATTTGAGGTCTTTATGTCCTATTGTATGATCAATTTTTGTACAGGTTCCATGAACTGCTAAGAAGAAAGTATATTCCTTTCTGTCTCCATTCAGTTTTCTCCAAAGATCTATCATACCTAATTTTTCTAATATTCTGTTTACCTCTTTAATTTTTTTTCTTATTTGTTTTGTGTTTTGAGATATCTAATTCTGGGAGTGCCAGATTGAGATCTCCCACAGTTATAGTTTTGCTGTCTATGTCTTCTTGATACTCCTGTAACTTCTCCCTTAGGAAGTTAGATGCTATACCACTTGGTACATATATGCTTGGTATTGATAATGCTTCATTGTTTATGCTACCCTTTAGCAAGATATAGTTTTCTTCCTTATCTTTTTAATTAGATCAATTCTTGCCTTTGCTTGATTTGAGATAAGGATGGCTACCCCTGATTTTTTGATCTCACTTGAAGCATAATAGATTCTGCTCCAGACTTTTCCCTTTACTCTGTATGTTTCTCCCTGCTTTAAATTTGTTTCCTCTAAGCAACATCTTGTAGGGTTCTGACTTTTGATCTAGTCTACTATTTGTCTTTGCTTTATGGGAGAGTTCATCTCATTCACATTTACAGTTAAAATTACTAATTCTGTATTTCTTGCCATCTTATTATCCCCAGATTATGCTTTTCTTTTTCTAACCCTCCCTTTACCTCTCTCCCTAGTAATAAACTTTTGGTTCACCACTTGCTTCACACAGCTCTCCCTCTTTAGAATTCCTCCCACCTGCTTTGAATTCCTTCCCCTTTCTTGTATTTTTCCCTTATTACTCCTTTCCCTTTTCCTTTTCCTCTCCCACTTTTTAATGTGGTGAGAGAAATTTCTCTGTAAACCAAATATGCCAGTTACTTTCTCTTTGAGCCATGAGAATAAGATTTACATAATGTTCCTCGTGCTCTCTAAATTCCCTCATTTATGATAGGTTTTCTTTGCCTCTTCATGGGATGTAGTTTTCCTCTTTTATCCCCCCTTTTCCTCTTGTCTGATACTATAACCTTTCCATTTCTACTTCCCTTTTTGATATTTGTAAAATCAAATTATACATGTACTTTTTATGTATTCTGCTTCTCTTTAGTCCTATAGTTGGAGGTCAATTTTTTTTTTCTTTAGTTGTTCTTTTCAGTAAAAACAAATGGAATTCATCTATTTCATTAAATGGCAATCTTATTCCAAGGAAAAAAATGCTCAGCTTATCTGGGTAGCTTGGCTACATTCCAAGTTCTTTTGTCTTTTGGAATATCAGATTCCAGGCTTGATCTTTTAATGTGAAAGCAGCTAGATTTTAATGATCCTTATTGTGATTCCTCAGTATTTGAATTGTTGTTTTCTGGCTGCTTGTAATATTTTTTCTTTAGTTTGATAGTTATGAAATTTAGCCACAATATTCCTTGGAGTTTTTATTTTAAGGTCATTTTCAGAAGGTGTTTGATGATTCTTTCAATGGCAATTTTGTCTTCTGATTCTATTAAGTATGGGCAGCTTTCTTTGGTGATGTCCTGTAAAATAGTATCTGGGCTCTTTTTTTCATCATAATTTTTAGGAAGTCCAATAATCCTTAGATAATCTCTCCTAGATATATATTTCCAGGTCTGTTGTTTTTCTAAGTACATATTTAACATTTTTTTCCTTTTTTTTCCTTTTTTTTTGGTTTTGCTTGACTGATTTTTGATGTGTCAACGAATCATTCATTTCTATTTGTTCACTTCTGATTTTAATGAGTTATTTTCTTCATTAGTTTTATTTACTTCTTTTTGTATATATCCAATTGAGTTTTTAAATGAATTGTTTTGCTTTATGGAATTTTTTTCCATTTCACTTTTTTTTTTTTTTTTTTTTTTTTTTTTTTTTTTTTTTTTTTTACTGAGTTATTTTCTTTTTCCAATTCACAAATCCTGCTTTCTTGGGAGGTCTTTATCTTTTAAATTTCACAAATCCAGATTGCCTGGAGGTTCTTTACTTTTTCCAATTCACATTTCAGAAATTTTTTTTCTTTTTCCATTTTATCAAAATTTTCTTTAAGTGAGTTTTTAAGCTTTTTCTGTATTCTTTTGCATAGCTTCTCTTTCTTTTCCCCATTTTTCTTCTAGCTCTCTTTTACGATTTTTTTATAATTTCTTTTAGGATAGCTTTGTGTGATGGGGATCAGGTTACATCCTTCTTTGGGATTTTTGTCTGGAAACTGCTATTAGTCTCTTCAGAGTTGAAAGCCTTCTCTCTTTCTGTATAGAACCTTTCAATGGTCCGTTTGGCTTTTTTACTCTTTTTTTTTAAAGCTACCAATGGTCGATTTGACTTTTTTACTCATTTTTTTAAACTCCTTAGGGTCTGCCTTCAGGGCAAGAAGGTTACCATCTTCCTCAGCAGAGCAGGAATAGATATATGGACAGTAGCTGTCCTGCAAAACAGGCTGCTAAGATCAGTGGAGTTATGGAAGTGCTTTGGGAAAAGCCCTGTATCACACTCTGCCCTGGGTAACACAGGTACAGCTGTAGAAGTGCCCTGTGAAGAGCCCCTGCTGTGTGCATTAGCAACTGCCCTGGGACTAGAAGCTGCCACTGCCCCAGGCAGAATTCCACCATGGGGATTAGCAGTTGCCCTGGGAAGAGTCCTGCACTGGAAATGACTCTGCTCTGAGAAGTGTAGTCACACTGCAGAAGTTCTATTGCCCCAGGCAGACCCCTCCCCCTCTCTTCCTTTCCCCTCCCCCCCCACCACTCCAGATTAGAGGCTGCTCTGTGCTAAGGCCCACTGCTGAGCAGATTTGTGACTGCCCTGGACAAGAAACCCGTGTTGCAGAATGTGGCTGCACAGTTGTGTTGTCGTCTGTGCTAAGTCACTCACTTCCAGTTTTGCCTGGGTGTAGCCAGATCCTGTTAGATTCTAGCATTTTTGGGAGTACATTCTACCTTTGGCTTTAACTTCTTTGCTGATCTACTGCTTTGCAACCAAAGCAGAGCAGCCAACCTATAGTAGAGTCCTCCCTGTAAATTTTCCAGTCAAGGAGACCTTCTAACTCAGTCCGCTCAGTATGCTAGCCTCTGCTTCTATCTCCCTGCTTGCACTGGCCTTCTCCTTCTGATCAGGACAAACCTTTTCTGACTATCTTCCAGATTATCTTCAGCTGGTAAGTTGTTCTGCTTCCAATATTTGTGAATTTTACCTGTCAAACACTAATTTTAAGGCTGAATTTGGTAATGAGTATATGAGAGGAGCTTAGAATGTCATGTGTCTTCTCCACATCTTGACTTCACTTCCCCCTTGGGCTGGTATTTTTATCTCAGACTACCCTAACCTCAATTTGTTAGATTTGTTTTTTATTCTATATTTAATCATTTACAGTTTCATCAAATATTTTCAGAAATCTCAATTAACACATTGGATGCTTCAATAAGTTCCAGCTTAACACGACTCCCTCACCCCACCCCCCCCAAAAAATGGAAGGTATAGGATGACCAAGCTCTTTTGCCATTCTCAGCAAGAAGTAGTTTTAGAAGATGTGATCGTTGCTACAGCTCCTAAAAGACTTTGGGCCCCATTGGTTTGGGGAAGAGCTGGAACTGGTTGGTGAATAGACCAAATTTTCCAGTATCTGAGTGGGTCCCCTGTTACAATGTATTTGGGACTTAGGATAGAAATCATTGGGTTAAGATTTGGGTAAATATCACTGAAAAAGAATACATCACTAACAATTCAGTTTGATGTTTTTCAAATTATAGAATCTATATAAATACGACTAGCCACACACAAGAAATTACAATAAATATTTGTATCCTAATGGAGAAAGAGAACTTTAAAGGATTGCCTGTGTAATTTAAAATTGTGTCTGGTTTGTTACAAGAGCCAGATATTGAGAAAATGAAGATCAAATATGAAGTTAAACATATGGTTTGGGAATAAGTGTAATAAGTTTAGATATCTTAGAAAGATTCCAAATCATAATTTTTAAACCATAAGGAAAGTCCAGAACTTACAATAAATGATAGACAATAGTACCTAAATAGAATTAGTAAAGTTCTCTGTAAAGAAACTGAACAAAAGCCTTCTCAAAGCCTGTGCTACTGGTTGCCTTATCACCCAGATGGTACCATTTCCTTTGGGTATGGAGAAACTGATAACTAAGGGAATACCTGTATACTGATCCAATCTGACTATTCCTTTCACCTTTACTTTCAAAAAAGAATGTAAGACCAAATTGGGAAGAAATAAGTCAAAGAGAAACCTGGTAGATTCAAGACTAGATATCCACTTAGTTCTAGATCTAAGTCATTCCTATTTTAGTGGGTAACTATAATTGAATAAATTATACTGGGGAAAATGTTTAAAAATCATACACACACACACACACACACACGCACACACACACACACACACACACAAGGGAAACAGTGAAGAGTATTACTGACTATTGGATTGCTACAAACAGGATATATGAACTATGAAGTTGTTTTAACCAACATAGCTGCTACTTAGGAGCTTGTGAATAAAATTGCCTAAGGCTTGCAGAACTTCCAAGAATGCTAAGTTCCTTAGCTTATGTCATTCTTAACAATCAAATTGCCTTAGATGATCTGTTAGTTGCAGGAGTGAATGATCAAAAATACCTCATATTGTGTTTACATTAATGAATCAAGTGCCATTGAAACTAACATAGTTAATATATACAATATTGTACATTTGATGTATGAGATCTGAATACAATTGTTTCCCTCAGTATCAGAATGGAACTCATTATGGAAATAGTTATCATGTTTATACCCTATGATTTTAATATGCTTGTTCTCTGCTTTGAATCTTGTATTATGTGTTTCCTTTCAGCTATGGCTTCTTCTAGACTACTAGATTTTTCTATGTGTAAGTGATTATTTCTGATTATTCTATTTGCTTTTAAATTATGAGTTGTATAAGGGATTATTTCTGGTTACTGAACCCTGTTGTTTCATTTGACCAACTTGAAGACATGTATATTGGACCAAATTGTAAGGAATCCTAGTGAATAAGGAATCTTAAGTAAATTTAAGCCATATCTTTAAAGTAACTTTTGCTGAGAACATGAGAATGTGCTTGCAGTTATATGATAAAATTCCAGGAAAGCACAAAGAAGTTAAAAGGCCACTCTTCTGGTGCATTAATTAATTGAGTATCCTTTATTGCAGGTCTGTATTTACCTCAGAAAACTGGCCAGTTCTTTGAGTAAACACAATCCTCCTAAAGGAATCAACAGATGTTTTCCTTGGTGGGCCTCTTGTAATAGAGCATCTTGTATCTGAGAGGATGTTATGTCTCAAGAGTTACTTTCAAATGAGAAATCTTAGAGTAGTGCCTTTTTTTCTCAGCCTATTAAACATCCCTTTGGTGGAAAGGGACTTTGAGAATTTGGTCTGGGAAGTCTTGTACAAATTTTCCTAGCAATGATTCCCCCTCAATACTCTGAATAGCTGTGACCATGAGTCTTCCCAGCCAAGTAATTCAGGTGTTCGTGCTTCTTCAGAGTGGTGATAATGTATGTTGTATACTGTTTGTTTGTTTGTTTGTTTGTTTGTTTGTTACTTTTGTACTACGTGTTTCTTCTTCTTTCATGCTTTATTTAAATTAAGGTTCTGAGCAGTAATAAACTTGTACCCACCATTTTTAAGATTATGCCTGTTGAATGTGAATTCCCAAACTTAGATTAATATTACAAATGTGATGGTAAGGTTATTTCATAAATAAATAAATTAATGGAGGAAAAAATTAACATGTGGAAGAAGGTAAAAGGGAGGTTTAGAATTAAACAAATTATGTGATATAAAAAATCCTGAAAGAGATTTTAGTGTAAATGAAAATGGGGAAAGGGGGGAGAGGAGCACATGAATTTTACTCTTATTGGAAATGGTTCAAAGAGGGAATAATATACACACACAGTTGGGATAAAACTCTGTCTTACCATAAAGTAAGGTAAAAAGAGAAAGAATAAAATGAAGCTGATAGAAGGGAGAATAGTTTGGGGAAGGTAAAAAAGAAGAAGCAAAATACTTTTGAGAATGGACAATATAAAAGGACGAGAAAGTAGCATATATGAAGAAAATAGGATGAGGGATATATTGTTGGTATTCATAACTGAAAAATATAGAGTAAGTTTATCTGATAAAGATTTTATTTCTCAAACATGTAAAGTGGATCAAAAAACAATTCCTCTATTGATAGATGGCCAAAGAATATAAATAATCAGTTTTCAGGGAAAGTATTAAAAAGCACCATAGTCATATAAAAACACTATAAATCACTATTGATTAGAGAAAAGCAACTTAAAACAACTCTGCTTTACAAATCTTAATGTTATAAATGTGAGAAATAGGTGAGCTAAGATGAAAGAGAAAAGACAATTACCTGAGTTCTTCCACTTAATCCTCCAAAAGACCTTTAAACAATGCTTCAAAGCCAATTCAGGAGAAACAGAACCCATAAAAGAGCAGTGGGAAATGATTTTCCAGGCAAAGACAACTTAGAAAGTTGGCAGGAAAGGTCTATTCCACTAAATGAGAATTAAGTGACATCCAGTGCAGGTCAAACCACAGGCCTTAGGGCAAGTTGAATCAGTGACTGTAGAGACAGTTTACCAACCTCCCAGGCCAAAAACAATAGAAGGGGTTAGGGTAGAAAATGAATCAGAAGGAGATTACAGAGATCCCTTTGCTGACACCAGGAAAAGAACTCTGTTGCATTGCCCATAATCATGTGAGTGGTAGTCTTTGGTCTTAGTTCCAAGATGAGGAGAAACACTACCACACCAGCGTTTGGTGTAGCAGAGGAGCACAGAACCTCCTCACAAGTTTGGGGCAGAAAAAAAGACTCAGTGAGGCAAATTAGGGAGCACAATTAAACTAAGATTCAGCAGGAAAAGGAAAGTTATATGTAAATAGATGGGGGAAGCATTGTGTGTGTATGTATATATTTATATAAGTGTACATAAACATATCCTTTCTTAACTATAGCCTGTTTGGAAGTAAAGTATGGGAAGAGGAGGAGAAAAAAGAATAAAATAAAAAAGGTACACAACAGAGAACAGAAGAACAATTTACAAGGAAGCAAAGAACAAATCGACACTGATGAATGTAATTTCTTTCATATATATATATATATATATATATATATGTAGTATATATATATGTGTGTGTTCTTTTCTTGAGCTGGTAATTTGTTATTGTGTATTATGAATCCTGCCTGATGTTCTTCTGGGTACATGACAATGTTCTCTTGCTTTGTTTTATTTTGTTTTATATTCCTTTTCTCTTTTTCTTTCTTTTTTTTTTAAATTCTATTTATTTATTTATTTATTTATTTATTAAAAAGGGAGCTATAAAACTGTACATATTCTTTGATCCAGCAGTGCTACTACTGGATCTATATCCTAAGGTAATCAGAAAGGAGAAAAAAGAATCCACAAAAAGAGCTGCAAAATTAGTAGCAGCTCATTTTGTGGTGGCAAGGAATTTGGATATGAATAAATTCCCATCAATTGAGGAATGGCTGAATAATTCATGGTATATGAAAGTAATAGAATGTCATTGTTCTATTAAAAATGAAATTTCTTTCCATAGATGAAAGCACAGGTCCTATATTCTTTACATTAAATTCACCAGAAATCTCATATGAGTAAAAGGTTATAAAAAAAGACATAATGTCTGTAATCAAATCAAACACCAAATAGAAAATGTTCTAAAAATTACTGAGAAAAATGAGTTTCACTTAAAATTAGAAATGATTTATCCTTTCCACTATTTATAATTTTCATTTAACAAGAGGATTTTCTCTTCCCAAGTAGTTTAAGGCATGCTATAAACTTTTGTTAAAATAAATAGTTCTAGGGGCAGGTAGGTGGTACAGTGGATAAAGTACCAGCTCTGAAGTCAGGAGGACCTGAGTTCAAATCTGATCTCAGACACTTAATATTTCCTAGCTGTGTGACCCTGGACATGTCACTTAACCCCAATTGTTTCAGCAAAATACACACACACACATATAGTGCTAAATTTAAGACAAACAATTTCAGTAAATATTTGGGGGATGAATAAAAGAAAGATGAGGAATGGTAGTGGTGTCTGGATCTGTGATTTCACCTGTATTAAGTAGTTGCAATTTTCTCCACCAGTGTCGTGTCAACTCTTTACAAACTTAATATGATAGAAAATTTCTTAGGGTCTTGAACAGCTAAGTTATTTGTATATGATCTTACAAGTGACATGTCCCATTTCTCAGATTGTCACATTGCCTCTTAAATAACTGAAAGAATAAACAAATAACTCCTCTAGGATCTTTTAAAAGCATTGAGGTAAGGTACCATGTTTGCAATGCAGATAAATCTGTGTTTACTAAGATTTTATTAAGAAAAGAAATATAAAACTAATAAAAGAAAAAAATGATGAAGAAGCTGATTTTAGAAAAGTCTGGAAAGATTTATATGACTAGATGCTGAAACAAGAAGAACTAGGAATACATTGTATATAGTAACAGCAATTCTGTGTTTCAACTATGAAACACTTGGTTCTTCTCAGTGGTTAAATTGATCCAAATGAATTTTAATAAACTTTGGATAGAAACAGCCATTTGCATATAGAAAGATAACTCTACAGGGGTGGAGCCAACATGGGAGAATGAAGACAGGAAGCTACTCAAGCTCTTCCAGTTTCCCTCAAAAACCACATGAAATCAAAATTTTGAACAGATTCTCATGGAATGAAGTCCCTCTCCACCTCAAAATATACTGGAAAAACTTCAAGAAACATCCTTCTCATTGAGGTGAAAAGAATGTTCAGCCCAGCTCAGATGGAGTCTGGGAAAGTCAGCGAGAGGATCTTAATCTTGACAGAACAGCAACTGAATCTCTCAGTCCTGGTTCAGCAGAGGAAAAAATCAGGGTGAAAGCAGACTGTTTCCTGAAAATAGCAGATAAAGGTACTCCCTATAAACGTAAAGGGACAGTATGCTCAAAGCCAAAGTTCAGTGTTGCACAAGAAGCTTGGGACAGTGCCCCCTTTACCTCAGGAACAGAGCTCAAACATAAAAGTAAAATAAAAAGGAGGAAATACCAAAAGAAAAGGAAAAACAATGAGCAAACGACAGAAAATAATTTTGAGCGCAGAAAGTTACTAAAGTGACAGGGAGGAGCAAAACACCAACTCAGACAAGGACAAAATGTCCACAAAGGAAATGTCAGAGTGAATTGTTCTCAAGCCCAAAGAGGCTTCTTTATTAGTGGTCATAAAAACTCTAAAAGGCAAATAAGAGAAGTAGAAATAAAAAAGAAAAGAAAAAAAGAGGTATGCAAGAGAGTCAACAACTTGGAAAAGGAAGATAATTCCTCAAAAAACACAATTGGCTAAATGCAAAAAAAAAAACAAAAAACAACAACAACAACAAAAAAAAAACAATAATGAGAACATCTTCAAAAGTGGAATTAATCAAATGGCCAAAGAAATACAAAAGCTAACTGAAAAATAATTAACACATTAAAATCTAGAATAGGGCAAAGGGAAGCCAATTACTCTATGAGATATCAAGAATCAGTCAAACAAACCAAAAAGAATGAAAAAAAATTGGAAGAAAATATAAACTACTTTTGGGGAAAAATAGGTGCCCTGGAAAATAGATCCAGAAGAGACAAATTAAAAATTATTGGACTGCCTGGAGTCCATAAGCAAAAGAAAAGCCCAGATAGCATTGTTCAAGAGATCATCAAAGAAAATTGTCCAAATATTCTAGGAACAATGAAAATACTCAATGAAAAAATCCACCAATAAACTTCAGAAAGAGATCCCACAAGGAAAATATTAAGGAACATAGTTACAAGGCTCAAGGCAATTGCATTGTCAAGGAAAAAAAAATATTGTAAGCTACCAGACAAAAACAATTCAAATATCAAGGAAAAGCATTAAGGATTACCCAGGCTTTTGGCAGCTTCTACCCCCCCCCCAAAAAAAGGGTAAAAGGGCCTAAAAATATCAGAGAGATATTTGCCTAAAAAAGGCAAAGGATTTGGGACTACAATCAAAAATTAATTTCTCAGTGAGAATGAGCATTATCTTTTGGAGAAGAGATGGATGGATCTTCAATGAAGTAAAAAACTTTCAACAATTTCTATTGAAAAAAAAACAGAAAACTTAATCTTCAGAAACAGAACTCAAGAGAAATATAAAAAGATAAACAGGGAAAATAAATATTATTTAAAGGTTAAACTGTTTACATCCCTAGGTGGGAAAATCAATATTTGTAACTGCAGAGAATGTATCTGTCAGACTTGGACATATTTAACATATATTTGATTACTTGCCATATAGGGGAAAGAGTAGGGGAAAGGGAGAGGGAAAATTTGGAACACTGGGTTGCAAGAGTGAATGCTGAAAATTATCTATGCATATGTTTTGAAAATAAAAAGCTTTAAAAATAAATTCACAAATCTTTAGGAAAAAAGGAGAACTGCATGTGTTACTAGGGCAGATAGAAGGGCCATTACATGGATGAAGGTGTGACTGTGAATGTACGCTGATGTGATTATATCAAATAAAAAGACATTAAGTGAATGGAAAAAAGATATGTAATGGAAGAAGAGGAAAGGGAGGTATAATGGGACAAATTAGATAACAAGAAGAAGCATAAAAGATATATTACAATCAAGGGAAAGGAGGGATATGAGCATTGTCTGAAGCTTGATATCATCACTTTCGACTCAAGGAGTCAAAGACTTAAAGACTTAAATATGTAAGAGAAATGGAAAGAAAAGGGAGGACCTGGATAGAAGGAAAGGCAGAAACACTAGGAGAAAAAGATAAGAGAAGGGGAGAAGGGTGATAGAAGGTAGAACAGGTAGTGGGTAAAATGGCTTAAGAAAACACTGCACTACTAAGGAGAGAAAAAGTATAAAAAGAGATCAAAATATATACAGGGGAGAAAATAAGATGGAGGAAAACACAAAGCTAGTAATTATAATTGTGAATGTGAATAAAATGAACTCTCCCACAACATGGAAGCAAATATCAGAGTGGATCAAAAAACAAAATCCTACAATATGTTGTTTACAAAAAACACATTTGACACGCAGAGAGATATAGAATGAAAGGTAAAGGCTGGATTAGAATTTTTTATGCTTCAGCTGAAGTAAAACAAAGAAACAAAAAAACACATTAGTAGTCATTTTGATCTCTAATAAAGCAAAAGTAAAAATATATCTAATTAAAAGAGGTAAGGCAGAAAAGTACATATTGATAAAGGGTACCATAAACAATGAAATAGTAATGATACTAAATTTATATGTACCAAATGGTAGAGGAATGAAATCACAGGGGAAATATTAAATTAGTTATATGCAGAAATAGATAGCAAAACAGTATTAGTTGGGGACATCAACCATTGCCCCTCAGAATCAAAGAAATCTAACTACAAAAGAAAACAGGAAAAAAAAAGTAGCAAAGTTAATGAAATCCTAGAAAACCTAAATATCATAGATCTCTGGAGAAAACTTGATAGAGATAGAAAGGAATACACTTTTTTTCTTGGCAGTGCAAAGCACCTACACAACGATTGATTATATATTAGGGCACAAAATCCTCACAATCAAATGCAGAAAAGCAAAAATAGTAAATGCTTCCTTTTCAGATCAAGATGCAATAAAAATAATATTCAATAAAGGGCCAAGTAAAGATGGACTAAAAATCAATTGTGAATTAAACAATCTAATTTGAAAAAATGAGAGCATCTAACAACAAATGACAAAAACCATCCATAATTTCATCCAATAGAATGATAATAATGAGACAACATACCAAAATCTTTAGGACACAGCCAAAGCAATTCTTGGGAAAATTTTATATCTAGAAATCTTTACATAAATAAAATAGAGAAAAAGGGGATCAATAAACCGTGCATGGAACTAAAAAGGCTAGAAAAAAAGAACAAATTAAAAACCCCCCATTAAATACAAAATTGGAAATTTTGAAATTCAAAGGAGAGATTAGTACAATTGCAACCAAGAAAACTATTAACTAATAAATTAAACTAAGAGTTGGTTTTATTAAAAAAAAAAAAGAAAGAAAAAAAAAAAACAAAATAGATAAACCTTTGGTCAATTTGATTAGAAAAAGAAAAGAAAAAAAAAATCACCAGCATCAAAAATGAAAAGGGTGAACTTACTACTAATGTAAAAGGAATTAAAGCAATATTTAGGAGTTATTTTACTCAATGGTATGGCAACAAATCTGACAGTCTAACAAAAATGCATGAATATTTTCAAACATATAAATTACCTAACTTAATGTAAGCTGAATTAAATTGCTTAAATAATTCCATTTTAGAAAAAGAAATTAAACAAGTTTTCAATGTACTTCCTAAGAAAAAAGTTACTGGGTCAAATGTATTAACAAGTGAATTCTACCAAACATTTAAATAACAATTAATTCTAATACTATGTAAATTATTTGGAAATATATATAAAGGAGTTCTGCCAAATTCCTTCTATGACACAAATATGGTACTAATGCCTAAACCAATAGCCAAAACAGAGAAAGAAAATCACAGATCAATTTCCCTAATGAATATTGATGCAAAAAATATTAAATAAAATATTAGCAAAGAGATTACAGCAACTTATCAGCAGGATGATATACTATGATCAAGTGAGATTTATACTCTGAATGCAGGTATGGGTCAGTATCAAAAAAAATTACCATAATTGGTCATAATAATAAGAAAATCAACACAAATCATATGATGACCTCAATAGATGCATAAAAAGCTTTTGACAAAATACAGTACTCATTCCTTTGAAAAAGAATTAGAGTATAGAGATAAAGGGTGTTATGGGCCAGAACTCTGAACTTGAAACAAAGGATTCTTACAAGGTGCTAAGGGAGTGGAATTGATAGCATAGTACTTAACAGTTCTCTAGTTCAGTACATGTATTTAGTACTTACTATAGATCTACAAGATTCACACCTTTGATAAGAGAGCATATAAGCTAAAACAAACTTAGCCACAATCAGAACTGAAAGACAGAGAACATGGTGGTGGTCCTCCTGCCTCCTCACAGAAACCAAGACACATTCAGAAGGACCTCAACAAGCTAGTAGAAGCAGAGAACACAAAGGATTGGTGGCAGGAGCACAATCTTTCAAAATCAAGGAGAGAGATAGGCCTCTAAGAAACCTAACCAGGTCCCAGGAAAGAAGACAAGACTTTGAAAGAGATAATAAAGGATTTGGATTTTAACTGCTGACTGTACTTGTGATTACTGAACTGAAAGGAAGGCTGCTCCCAGAGACTTCCAGAAGAAACAAAACAGAGAACATTACAAAAGTGAGTTTTTCTCAAATTAATAAGCAGTATCTATTTAACAACAACAGCAAACATTATTTGTAATGAAGAGAAGTAGATGAATTCTCAGTAAGATCAGCTTGAAACAAGGATGCCTATTCTCACCACAATTATTCAATATCATACTTGAAATGTTGGTTTTAATAATAAGAAATGAAAAAATAAATTAAAAGTGTAATGTTCTCTGGTTCTGTTCTCTTTGGGGGTCTCTGGGCAGCTTCCCCAAATCTATCTGGCTGATACTTCTAGCTCATATGCTCTACACTGAGTATAAAGCAATTATTATCTCACTAGGAAACCATTATTTGTTGTAATATTAAATCAATCATACTGAACCATGCTAAACTAGATAACACCAATTCCACTGACTTCACACTTTGTAAGAATTCTTTGTTTAAATTTCAGATTTCTGACCTATAACATAAAGGAATTAGAATAGGCAATGAGGAGATAAAAATGCCTCTCTTTGCAGATGAGATGATGATATACTTAGAGAATCCTAGAAAATCACTCAAAAACCTACTTAAAACAATTAACCCTTTTAGCAAAGTTTCAGGATATAAAACCTACTAAAATCATAAACATATTACTGACAAAGCCCAGCAAGAAAAGATTGATACATTCCACTAAAGTAACTATAGAAAAAATAAAATATTTGGGTGTCTTCCTGCCAAGAGAAACCAAAGAACTATATGAACACAATTACAAAATACTTCTCATATATACAAATTCAGATCTAAACAAGTGGAAGAATATCAATTACTCATGAGTAGGTTGTTAATACAGCAAAAATGACAATTCTGTCTAAATTGTTGTACTTGTTCAGTGCCACACCAATTAAACCATCTAAGCATTATTTTATAGAACTAGAAAAAATAATCACAAAATTTAATTCATCTGGAAGAACAAAAGGTAAAGAATATTAAAGGAATTTATGAAAAAAAAAAAAAAACAAAACTACAAAGAACAGTGGCCTAGCAGTACTAGATCTAAAACTTTATAACAGCAATAATCAAAACCATTTGGTACTAGCTAAGAAATAGAGTGGTAGATAAGTGGAATAGGTTAGATACACATGACACAGCATTCAAGGCCTATAGTTATCCAGTATTTGACAAAACCCAAACTGCAGCTTCTGGGAAAAGAAATCACAATTTACCAAAAATTTTGTGATAATAAAGGGTGATACCATATGAAATTACGAGAGCAATAGATAGTTTACCCATCAGAATTTTGAAGAAGCAAAGTATTTATGACCAAAGGAAAACGAGAGAATATCATGAAAGGCAAAATGGAAATCTTTGATTATATTAAATTTAAAAATTTATATATAAACAACTAACAGAAACAAAATTAAAAGGAAAGTACAAAACAGGGGAAATTTTTTTCATAGCCTTTTTTTCTGATAAAGTCTCATTTCTAAAATATATAAAGAACTATGTTAAATGTGTAAGAATACAAGTCATTTCTCAATTGATAAGGCATTAAAGAATATGAACAATTATTTGATAATAAAATTCAGGCTAATTATAGCCATATTAATAATGTTCTAAATAACTATTACTTAGAGAAACAGAGAAATTGAAACAACTCTGATGTTCCAATTAACACCTCTCAGATTGGCTAAAATAATAAGAAAAGATAATGATAAATGTTGGATGGGATATAGGAAAACAGGGACACTAATGTGCTGTTGGTGGCATTGTGAAATGATCTACCCATTCTTAAGAACAATTTAAAACTATGCCAAAAGAATTATAAAACTATTCATGCCTTTTGGCCCTGAAGAATCACTCCTGAGTCAGTATCCCAAAGAAATCATAAAGGAGGGAAAAGAAGCCACATGGGAAAAAAATGCAAACAGCTTTTTTGTGGTAGTAAAGAATTGGAAAATGAGTAAATGTCCTTCATTTGGGAAATAGATGAAATACTTGTGGCATATGAAGTTAATGAAATATTCTTGCTCTTAAAAAAATGTTGAACAAACTGATTTTTGAAAAACCTGTAAAGATTTATAGTGCAACAGAACCAGGAATACATTGTACATAGAAACAGTATGAATGTGCAGCAATCAACCAAGAAAACTTTGTTTCTTTTCAGTGGTTTAGTGATCCAAAACAGTTCCAACAGACTTTGAATTAAAAACTGCCATCTGAATTCTAAAAAAGAACTGTGGGGCTTGAGCACAAATTAAGACTTGAGATGTTCACTTCTTTTTTCTGTTCTTTTTTTCTCTTTTATGATTTTCCCTTTTTGTTCTGATTTTTTTCTCCCTACATGAATCAGAAAGCAAATTTATTTTAAAAAATAAATAAAAATTTTAAAATCATAGAGGGAGAACTACAGAAATTGAATGTAAATCAATATGTGGTATATCCATTTTTTCCTTTTTTTTTTTTTTTTTTTTTTTGGCCTGGGGTAGTGACACTTTCGCTGCTCAACTTCTAACCCCAGGGCAGTTGTTAAACCCCCATAGCAGGGTTATTTACAGGGCTCTTGAGCCAGAGTTACTTCCGATGGGGAACCCTTTTGCAGAGCACTCCCATATCTCCCTGCTCTTTGTAGTTGGTTGGCAGGACAGCTACCTAGGCATACACCTATCCTTGATCTGCAGAGGAAGCTGATAACCTCCTGACCCTGAAGGCAGACCCTACAGGTTTTTTAAAAAAAAATGAGTAAAATAATCAAAAGGACAATTGATAGCTTCTGTACAGAAAGAGAACAGGTTTTCAACCCCAAGGAGACTAATAGCAGACAGTCTCCAGACAATTGTTGGTCCCCAGCACAAAAGGCTCTCCTAGAAAAGACTATTAAAAACCTTAAAAGAGAACTAGAAGAAAAATGGGGAAAGGAAAGAGAAGTTATGCAAGAGAGCAACAACTTCCTGAAATGTGAATGGGAAAAAGTAAAAAAAAAAAAAAAAAAAAAAAAAAAAAAAAAAAAAAAAAAAAACTCCCAAGAAGTGCAGTGAAACGGAATTTATGAATTAGAAAAGGTAAAGAATTCCCAAGAAAGTAGGATTTGTGAATTGGAAAAAAGAAAATAACTCACTTAAAAAAAAAAACTGGTGAAATGAAAAAAAAAATCCATAGAGCAAAACAACTTATTTAAAAACTCAATTGGACATATAGAAAAAGAAGTAAAAAAAAGCTAATGAAGAAAATAACTCACTAAAAATCAGAATTGAATTAAGGGGAAATTTTATATCTTTAGAGGCTTATTTGAATATAATAGAGAAAGAGAAGATCAATGAATTGGGCTTAAACCTTAAAAAGCTAGAAAAATACCAAATTAAATCCCCCCAATCAAATACTAAATTCTACAATTAAGAGAAATTAATAATATTGCAAGTAAAAAAAAAACTATTGAATTAATAAATAATACTAAAAGTTGGTTTTTATTTAAAAAAACAATAAAATAGACAAACCTTTGGTAAATCTGATTAGAAAAAAGAAGAGGAAAATCAAATTGTTAAGTCTTAAAAATGAAAAAGAGGGACTTTCCACCAATGAAGAGGAAATTAGAGCAATAATAAGGAATTACTTTGCCCAATTTTCTGCCAATAAATTTGATAACTTAAATGAAATGGATAACTACCTCCAAAAATATAGGCTTCCCACATTAACAGCAGAGAAAGTAAATTACTTAAATAGTCCCATTTCAGAATAAAAAAAAAAAAAAAACATAGAGCAAGTTATTAATCAACTCCCTAAAAAAATTCCCAAGACCAGATGGATTTACATTTGAATTTTATCAAATATTTAAAGAATAATTAGCCCAAATGCTATATGAACTATTTGAAAAAATAGGGAATGAAGGAGTCCTGCTAAATTCCTTCTAATGCTACTGATACCTAAACAAGGGAGGTTGAAAACAGAGAAAGAATATTATAGACCATTCTCCCCAATGAATATTGATGCTAAAATCTTAAACAAGATATTAGCAAAAAAAAAAAAAAAACTACAGAAAATAATCCCAGGATACTACATCATGATCAAGTAGGATTTATACCAGGAATGCAGGACTGATTCAATATTAGGAAAACTATTAGTATAATTGACTATATTAACAACCAAATTAACAAAAACCATATGATCATCTCAATAAATGAAGAAAAAGTATTTGATAAAATCCAACATCCATTCCTATTAAAAACACTTGAGAATATAGGAATAAATGAAATTTTCCTTGAATAATCAGTAGCATCTATTTAAAACCATCAGTAAGCATCATCTGTAATGGGGACAAATTGCAACCATTCCTAATTAGATCAGGAGTGAAACAAGGTTGCCCACTATCACTGTTACTATTCAGTATCGTATTAGAAATGCTTACTTTGGCAATAAGAGTTGAAAAAGAGTTTAAAGGAATTGGAGTAGACAATGAGTAAACCAACCAAATTATCATTCTTTGCTGATGATATGATGGTACACTTAGAGAACCCCATAGATTCTATTAAAAAAAGCTATTACAAATAATCCACAACTTTAGCAAAATTGCAAGATAGAAAACAAACCCACATAAGTCATCAGCATTCTTATATATCACTAAGAAAATCCAATAGTTAAAGTTAAAAAAAAATGGTCAAAGGATATGAACAGACAATTCTCAGATGAAGAAATTGAAACTATTTCTAGCCATAGGAAAAGATGCTCCAAGTCATTATTAATCAGAGAAATGGAAATTAAGAGAACTCTGAGATACTACTACACACCTGTCAGATTGGCTAGAATGACAGGAAAAGGTAATGTAGAATGCTGTTGGGGATGTGGGAAAACTGAGACACTGATACATTGTTGGTGGAATTGTGAATACATCCAGCCATTCTGGAGAACAATTTGGAACTATGATCAAAAAAGTTATCAAGCTGTACATACCCTTTGATCCAGCAAGGTTACTATTGGGTTTATATTACAAAGAGATTTTAAAGAAGGGAAAGGGTCCTCTATGTGCAAGAATGTTTGTGGCAGGTCTCTTTCTAGTGGCCAGAAAATGGAAACTGGGTGAATTCCCATCAGTTGGAGAATAGCTGAATAAATTGTAGTATATGGATATTATGGAATATTATTGTCTTGTAAGAAATGACCAACAGGATGATTTCAGAAAGGCCTGGAGAGACTTACATGAATTGTTGTTGAGTGAAATGAGCAGGACCAGAAGATCATTATATCCTTCAACAGCAATACTATATGATGATCAATTCTGAATGACATGGTCCTCTTCAACAATGACGATGAACCAAATCAGTTCCAATAGAACAGTAATGAACTGAAAGAGGTACACCCAGGGAAAGAACTCTGAAAGATGGCTATGAACCACTACATATTATTCCCAACCCTCTATTTTTGTCCACCTGCATTTTTTGATTTCTGTAACAGGCTAATGATCCACTATTTCAAAGTCCGACTCTTTTTGTACAGCAAATTAATTGTTTGGACATATATGCATATATTGTATTTAACATGTACTTTAATATATTTAACACATATTGGTCTACCTGCCATCTGGGGCAAGGGGTGGTAGGAAGGAGGGAAAAAGTTGGAACAAAAGGATTTGCAACTGTTAATGCTGAAAAATTACCCATGCATATATCTTATAAATAAAAGCTATAATAAAAAAATTTTAAAAATAAAATTTTCATAACCTAAAAATATATACATATATATATATATAAAAACCTTTCACGGCAGAGGGGAATATGTAGGAATTGGATGGAACACTCAAACCTATGTTCATCTAAAATTGGGTCAAAGAGCAAATCATATATACAGGGTTGTGTATATATTGATTTATTTTAGTATATAGGAAAGTAGGAGGAGAAGAAAATAAGTTAAGGAGGAAAGGCTGGTAAATGGCAGGGAGCAATGAAGGAGATGAAATCAGAAGCAAAACACTTTTGAGAAAAGAGAAGGTGAAAAGAGAAAGAGAAGGGAAAATGTGGGTAGAATAGGATAGATAGAAATAAATAGATATAATTGTGAAAAAAATTATAGTAAGTTTATCAATGATCTAATTTCACAAATATATAGAAAACTGAGTCTCATTTAGAGAAATGAGTCATTTCTCAATTGATAAATTGTCAAATAACTTTAAAATATCATTTTCAGATGAAATAATTAGTTGTTTACAGTCAAATAAAATATAAATCACTATTGATTAGAGAAATGCTAATTGAAACATCTCAGAGCTAGCACTATAACAAGTATCAGATTGATGAAAATGGCCAAAAAAGGAAAATTATTAATATTGGAGAGGATGAGAGAACTTTGCCATTGGTGAAGTTGTAGGCATACCAAATCATTCTTTAGAACAATTTGGAACTATGACCAAAGGACTATAAAACTTTGAATACTCTCTGAGCAAGCAATATCACTCCTACATCTATATCCCAAAGTGATAAAAGACAAAAAATCAAAAGGATCTACATAAACAAAAATATTTATGCCAGCTCTTTTTTGTGATGCCTAAGAATTGAAAATTGAAATATCCATTAATGGGGAATGGCCAAATAAGTTGTTTTATAGAACAGTTATAGATTACTATTGTGTTATAAAAATAATGTTGCTCTTAGAAAAGCAAAACCAGAAACATAGAAAATCATTAAAGATGTATGTGAGTTGATGATAAGTAAAATGAGCAGAACCAGTAGCAATATTTATGATATTATTTTATGATAATTTAAATAGGAATATTTTATGATGATCTGCTATGAATAACTTAACTGTGTTCTGCTGTACAATGATCTGAAACAATTTTGAATGATTTATGATGAAAAATGCTACCCTTTATTAAAGAAAGAATTGATGGAGTCTGAATAGAGATCAAAGAATTTTTTCTTTACTTAATTTTTGAGTCTTTTTTTCACATCTAGCATGCAAAAATGTTTTATATGATTTTACATATATAACCTATATCTAATTGTTTGCCTTCTCAGTGGGGAGGGGGGATGGCATGGGAAAGAGATAATTTGAAACTCAATTTAAAAGAAAATGAATATCAAGGTTGTTTTTCCATATAATTTGGGAAAATAAAATATCAAGGTAAAAATGAAGCAATAAATACGTATTGATGTTTTGACTATTTTTATTTAAGATAGAACTAAAATTGAATGCTTTCTATACCATAAAAGAAAATAGAATCGTGGTAGGGTTATGTGCAAATAATAATGAATTCTCTTTTGCACATGTGGAATTTAAGTTATTTACTAGACATACCATTGGAGATGTCTGAAAAACAGAAATGTACAATTGGAGATGAACAGAAAAAATTAGAGCAAGAGGTAGATTTAAGAATTATCAGCATAAATATGATAACTGAATCTATGAGAGTTTATGAGATCACTGAGATTATCACATGAAATGGTATAAAATGAGAAGAGAAGAGAATCCAGCACAGAACCCTGAGAGAAAAGGATATGTAGAAGAGGTTGATGAATACAGTCATAAGGGGCATAAGAAATGTGAAGGAGAATGGGGCTTAAGAAAAGTATTGAAGTTGGCAACCAAGAGATCATTAGTAACTCTGACACTAGGAACTTCAGTAGAATGATAAAGCTACTAGGCAAATTATAAGAGGTTATGAAAAATGTGAGAAGAGCAAATGTGCAAAATTTTTGTGGATAGATTTTTTTTTTAAGGGATTAAGCACAAAGAGAAGAAGAGATGCATTTTTATAATTAGTGTAAGTCAAGAAAGAATTTTTGAAGGACAGGAAAGATATATTTGTATGCTGTAAAAATAAGCCTGTAGATAGGGAGAGATTGAAAGTAATTGAAAGTGGAGCCAAAATGGCCAAGTATAGTCTAGAATCCAATTTAAATTTTAAAATATTCCCCTTCAAACAACTTTAAAAAAATATCGCAAATCAAATTTTGGAGTGACAAAGCAAACAAAAGATTAGAAGGAAACATTTATCCACCCAAAGACAACTTAGGATGTCTGCAAAAGAGACTTGTACTACTGGGGTGAGCACAGACCCAAAGTCCAAGAGGAGCATCAGCATGGGGTCTTGAAGATGACCAGGTATCATTAGCGACAAGCAATCAATTTGAGAGTTTTCAGTGTAGACACTCTGGGAAAGTGTGGCCAACTTATCAAAAAGATATTACAGTGTATTCTTTGCTGGCACAGCTGACACTGATTGGGAATTTTCATACCTATAAGAAGTTCTGGTCACAGTGTTAGCATAGAGAGTTGTGCTTATGATGAGTCATAAAATAACAAAGACAATTGTCACAGTTTCAGGAACAATGGAAACAGTCGGGAAAGCAGGAAACCTGGTCACAAAACTAGAATCAAAAGCATTACCAGTTCTTGTAGCTACAAGAGAATAGGGAATTTATTTTGGGGTAAAGGCCAGAGCACACAACAGGAAGGAAATGATCATATTTCTTCAGGATAACCACTTTGGAAGCAGGCAAAATTTGCAGACCCCTAGAACTAGCTTTGAAAGCAAGCATGAAAAAGTCTAAAACTTAGCAATGTATGTTTGATTTCACCCCCTCACCAGGTAAACAAAACCCAACTTTGACATAAAGTTCAAAGTCAAAAGATAGGCTAAGAAAATGAACTACAACAATAACAAAACAAAAAAACTTATACATTAGCAGGAAAGAACAAAATATAATGTAGAAAAAATATCAGTAAGAAAAATTACAAGGAAAGTCTCAAAGTAAAATGTTTGTATACAAAGTAAGCAAACATTTCTTCAAGAATTTAAAAAAGATATAAAAATGAGGGACAGCTAGCTGGTGCCCAGCCCTGAAGTCAGGAAGACCTGAGTTCAAATCTGACCCCAAACACTTAACACTTAACTTTCTAGCTGTGGCACCCTGGGAAAATCACTTAACCCCAATTACCTCAGGAAAAAAAAAATTGGAAACGAAATTAAAATGATGCAAGAAAATTATGGGGGAAAAAATAATAGCTTATAAAAAAAGAGTAGATAATACTTTAGATACTATACAATATTTGGAAGTCTACCTACCAAGACAAAGTCAGAAACTATGTGAACACAATTACAAAACACTTTCCACATAAATAAAGTCACATATAATCAATTAGAAGAATATTAAGTGTTCATGGGTAGGCCAAGCCAATATAATAAAAAGGAAAATTAAACCTAAATTAATATACCAACTCAGTGCCTTACCAATCAAACTTCTAAGAAATTATATTTTATATAGCTAAAAAAAAAGTTCCCCTGGAAGAGCAAAAGGTTAAGAATTTCAAGGGAACTAATGAGAAAAATGAAAATGAATGTAGCCTCACTGTATAGACATAAGTTATATTATAAAGAAGTGGACATCAAAACCATTTGGTACTGGCTAAGAAATACAGTAGTTGATCAATGGAATAGATACAATTGTCAATGACTATAGTGAGCTTATTTTTGATAAACCCAAGGATTCCAGCTTCTGGGATAAGAACTCACTATTTGACAAAAACTGCAGGGAAAATTGGAAATTAGTATGACAGAAACTAGGCATTGACCCAGATTTAACACTCTATACTAAGATAACTTTGAAATAGGTTCATGATTTATATGTAAAAAGTGTAAGCAAATTAGAAGAACAAAGGATAGTTTACCTCTCAAATCCGTGGAGAAGGAAGGAATTTGTTACTGTCTACAGAAAGTCTTTCCTAAACCTATTCAATTTTAAAAACTTTCCTCTATTAATTGTTTTCCTTTTTATCTTGCATATTGATTTTTTGCATACATTTGTTTGTATTTTATCTTCTTCATTAGATTGTGATCTCCTTAAACAGACCTTTTTACTGCTTTTTGCATTCCCAGCATTTACCACAGTTCTTGACATAAAATAGGTTTTTAATAAATATTGATTGATTGATATATTTGTTATCTTACTTTGGTAAAACATCCTGATGCTTACTTATTCTGAAATCTAGTGCCCTTATGTCTCTGTTAGCCACTATGAAAATCTCCAGATTTTCCTTCTCCCACTTTCTCTTGAAAGCTGATATGGTTTATCTAAATAGGAACTATTTTTTATTTTTATAATTTTATTTAATATTTTTGGTTACATTTGTTTTTAAAAATTTAAAACCTTCCAGGTTTTCTCCCTTATCTTCACCTCCAGCCTCCATTAAGAAACCACATGTGGGGGGCGGAGCCAAGATGGTGGAGAAGACACAAGAGACTTTCTAAACTCTTCTCTTACCCTCTATCAATATTATATATCGAGCCTCAATAATATCCTTGACTGATACAATTCACAAAGATAAGAAGTAGAACAACTCACTGGCTGAAGAAAACCTGCAGTCTCGCCAGAGAAGGTTGGTTCTCGGGCCCAGGGAGAGATCAGCACAGACAGGGAGAGAAATTAGGTTCGAGGAGAGTCTCAAACCGGAAGTGAGAGCACAGATCTCAGCACAAGCCGCAGCCACAACCCACAGTATGGGGCTTTTCCTTGGGGCAGCTGCGATCCTGCACTGCAGGAGGGCTCAGCCCAGGTTAGCCTCCAATCTGCACAGTGGAGGGCTCGGCTTGGGGCCATAGAGCTTGCACCGGCCGATTTGCTTCAGGCAGAGACACAGGGCAGGGAGAGTTCCCCAGCAGAGCTCTCTAAAATCAGCGGTCTGTGGACAGCTGCTAATACTCACAGTCCCACAAGAGGCTCCGGCCTGGGGCGACGAAACTCTCTCCCCTAATTTCTAGCCTAAAAGCGATCTCGAATATATACGGCCCAAAGGGCCCCTTTCCAAAGCTCAGCCAGCGCTGAATCCACTTCCTGCTGGGGGAAGGGAAAACTCTCACCCAGAGCTCTCCCACACAATCAGAGCCCATAATCCTTTTATCTCTCCCTGTTCTGCAGAGGAAGCTGGTAATCCCCTTGCCTAGGAGAAATACCCTTAAGGCTTTAAAACATGAATAAAAAGATGAAAAGAACCATTGACAGCTTCTATGCAGAAAAAGAGCAGGTCAACAAACCTGAAGAGATAGCAAACAGCAAAAATGCATCAGAATGTCCTCCTTTACATAATGCTCTCCTAGAAGACACCATTAAAAGTCTCAAAAGAGAGTTAGAAGATAAATGGGGAAAGGAAAGGGAAGCCTTACAAGAGAGCAACAACTTCCTGAGAAACGAATTGAAAAAGTTAAAAAATTATCAGGAAGCGCAGGGAAACAAAATTTGTGAACTGGAAAGAATAAAAAAATCTCAGGAAAGTAAGAAATGTGCACTAGAAAATAGGATTTGCGAATTGGAAAAGACAAAGAACTCACAAGAAAATAGGATTTGCAAATTAGAAAAAGAAAATATTTCACTAAAAAAAAAAAAAATTAGTGAAATGGAAAAAAATTCCACAGACCAAAACAATACATTTAAAACCTCAATTGGACAAATACAGAAAGAAGTAAAAAAAGCTAATGAAGAAATTAATTGTTTCAAAATTAGAACTGAACAATTAGAAACTAATGATTCATTGAGACAGCAAGAATCAGTCAAGCAAAACCAAAAAATTGACAAACTGGAAAAAACCATGAATTATCTACTTGCAAAAACGACAGACTTGGAAAATAGATCTAGGAGAGATAATCTGAGGATTATTGGACTTTCTGAAAACTATGATGAAAAAAAGAGCCTAGATACTATTTTACAAGAAATCATCAAAGAGAACTGCCCAGATGTAATAGAATCAGAAAGTAAAATAGGTATTGAAAGAATTCATCGAACACCTTCTGAAAGAAACCCTAAAATAAAAACCCCAAGGAATATTGTGGCCAAATTCCGAACTATCAGATTAAAGAAAAAATTTTACAAGCAGCCAAAAAAAACCCATTTAAATACCGAGGTGCCACAATAAGGATTACCCAAGATCTGGCTGCCTCCACATTGAAGGAAAGAAGGGCCTGGAATATGATATTCCGAAAGGCACAAGAACTTGGGATGCAGCCAAGAATAAACTACCCAGCTAAGCTGAGCATTTTCTACCAGGGAAGAAGATGGACATTTAATGAAACAAATGAATTCCATTTGTTTCTGAAGAAAAAAACCGAACTAAACAAAAAATTTGATCTCCAACCATAGAACTCAAGAGATGCAGAAAAGGTAAAAATAACTCTTGAAAATTTTATTTCTGTTGTGGATATACAAAAAATATACATGTATAATTTGATTGTACTGATATATCATAAAAAGGGGAAGTAGATATGGAAAAGGGATGATGGCAGAATAAGATGGGAAGGAGGGATAAAAAGAGGGAAACCACATCCCACAAAGAGGCAAAGGAAACTTATCATATCTGAGGGAATTTAGAGAGGGGGAGGAACATTGTGTGAATCTTACTCTCATCAGATTTGGCCCAAAGAAGAAATAATTGACATTTGTTTTAGAGAAAATTCTCTCTCACCTCATTGAAAAGGGGGGAGAGGAAAAGGGAAAAGAAAAAGAGTAATAAGGGAAGGAAGGGGAAAAGACTCAAAGGGGGGGA
This sequence comes from Dasyurus viverrinus, assembly GCA_020854095.1. Classification (NCBI taxonomy): domain Eukaryota; kingdom Metazoa; phylum Chordata; class Mammalia; order Dasyuromorphia; family Dasyuridae; genus Dasyurus; species Dasyurus viverrinus. The sequence continues at coordinate 432,883,226 of CM036997.1, read as the reverse complement.
GGGAGGGATTATAAAGGGGGTAAGCATCGTAATACAAGAAGGGTATATAAGTTTAAAAGGGGGTAAGAGGGTTGGGGGAGGCAAGAATAAGTAAAACATAATCTGGGGTTATTAGGATGGCAGGAAATACAGATTTAGTAATTCTAACCGTAAATGTGAATGGGATGAACTCCCCTATAAAGAGGAGGCAGATAGCAGACTGGATCAAAAATCAGAACCCTACAATATGTTGTTTACAAGAAACACATTTAAAGCAGGGAGATACATATAGAGTAAAGGTAAAAGGCTGGAACAAAATCTACTATGCTTCAGGTGAAGTCAAAAAAGGAGGGGTAGCCATCCTTATCTCAGTCAAGCAAAAGCAAAAATTGATCTAATTAAAAGAGATAAGGAAGGCAATTACATCCTACTAAAGGGTAGCATAAACAACGAAGCAATTTCAATATTAAACATATATGCACCAAGTGGTAGGGCATCCAACTTCCTAAAGGAGAAGTTAAGAGAGTTGCAAGAAGAAATAGACAACAAAACTGTAATAGTGGGAGATCTCAACCTTGCACTCTCAGAATTAGACAAATCAAATCACAAAACAAACAAGAAAGAAATTAAAGAAGTAAATAGAATATTAGAAAAATTAGGTATGTTAGATCTTTGGAGAAAATTGAATGGAGATAGAAAGTAATATACTTTCTTCTCAGCAGTTCATGGAACCTATTCAAAAATTGACCATATATTAGGACATAAAGACCTCAAAATTAAATGCAAGAAAGCAGAAATAGTAAATGCTTTCTTTTCAGATCATGATGCAATAAAAACTACATTCAACAAAAAGGTAGGGAGAAATAGACCAAAAAGTAATTGGAAACTAAACAATCTCATCTTAAAGAATGATTGGGTGAAGCAGCAAATTATAGATACAATTAATAATTTCACCCAAGATAATGACAATGATGAGACATCATACCAAAATTTATGGGATGCAGCCAAAGCAGTAATAAGAGGGAATTTTATATCTTTAGAAGCTTACTTAAATAAAGCAGAGAAAGAAAAGATTAATGAATTGGGCTTGCAACTAAAAAAACTAAAAAAAGACCAAATTAAAAACCCCCAATCTAATACTAAATTGGAAATTCTAAAATTAAAAGGAGAAATTAAAAATATTGAAAGTAAAAAAACTATTGAACTAATTAATAAAACTAAGAGTTGGTTCTATGAAAAAGCCAATAAAATAGATAAGCCTTTAGTAGTAGTAGTAGTAAATCTGATTAGAAAAAGTAGGGAGGAAAATGAAATTAGTAGTCTTAAAAATGAAAAGGGAGAACTTTCCACCAATGAAGAAGAAATCAGAGAAATAATAAGGAGTTATTTTGCTCAACTTTATGCCAATAAATTTGATAACCTAAGTGAAATGGATGACTACCTACAAAAATAGACTTCCCAATCTAACAGAGGAGGAAGTAAATTGCTTGAATAGTCCCATTTCAGAAAAAGAAATAGAACAGGCAATTAAAGAACTCCCTAAGAAAAAATCCCCAGGGCCCGATGGATTTACATGTGAATTTTACCAAACATTTTACGAACAATTGGCCCCAATGCTATATAAATTATTTGATAAAATAGGGATTGAAGGAGTCCTACCAAATTCCTTCTATGACACAGACATGGTACTGATACCTAAACCAGGTAGGTTAAAATAAGAGAAAGAAAATTATAGACCCATCTCCCTAATGAGTATTGATGCTAAAATCTTAAATAAGATATTAGCAAAAAGACTACATATTAACAACCAAATTAACAAAAACCACATGATCATCTCAATAGATGCAGAAAAGGCATTTGACAAAATCCAACATCCATTCCTATTAAAAACACTTGAGAGTATAGGAATAAATGGACTTTTCCTTAAAATAATCAGCAGCATCTATTTAAAACCATCAGTAAGCATCATATGTAATGGAGACAAACTGCAACCATTCCCAATAAGATCTGGAGTAAAACAAGGTTGCCCACTATCACCGTTACTATTTAATATTGTATTAGAAACGCTAGCTGTGGCAATAAGAGCTGAGAAAGAGATTAAAGGAATAAGAATAGGTAATGAGGAAACCAAACTATCACTCTTTGCCGATGACATGATGGTATATTTAGAGAACCCCAGAGATTCTACTAAAAAGTTATTAGAAACAATTCACAACTTTAGCAAAGTTGCTGGTTATAAAATAAACCCACATAAGTCATCAGCATTCTTATATATCACTAACAAAATCCAACAGTCAGAGTTACAAAGAGAAATTCCATTTAAAGTAACTACTGATAATATAAAATATTTAGGAATCTATCTGCCAAGGGAAAATCAGAAACTTTATGAGCAAAATTACAGACCACTTTTCACACAAATTAAGTCTGAGCTAACCATTTGGAAAAATATTAAATGCTCTTGGATAGGGCGAGCAAACATAATAAAGATGACAATATTACCTAAACTAATTTATTTATTTAGTGCTATACCAATCAGACTCCCAAAAAACTATTTTAATGACCTAGAAAAAATAACAGCAAAATTCATATGGAAAAACAAAAGGTCAAGAATTTCAAGGGAATTAATGAAAAAAAAACTATATTATAGAGCAACAGTTACCAAAACCATTTGGTACTGGCTAAGGAATAGATTAGTTGATCAGTGGAATAGGTTAGGTTCAAGGGATAAAACAGTCAATAAATATAGCAACATAGTCTTTGACAAACCCAAAGACTCCAGCTTCTGGGATAAGAACTCAGTGTTTGATAAAAATTGCTGGGAAAATTGGAAACTAATATGGCAGAAACTAGGCATTGACCCACACTTAACACCGTACACCAAGATAAGGTCAAAATGGGTGCATGACCTAGGCATAAAGAATGAAATTATTAATAAATTAGAGGAACACAGGATAGTTTATCTCTCAGACCTGTGGAAGGGGAAGGACTTTATGACCAAAGCAGAACTAGAGATCATTACTGATCACAAAATAGAAAATTTCGATTATACCAAACTGAAAAGTTTTTGTACAAACAAAATTAATGCAGACAAGATTAGAAGGGAAACAATAAATTGGGAAAATATTTTTACAGTCAAAGGTACTGATAAAGTTCTCATTTCCAAAATATATAGAGAATTAACTCTAATTTATAAAAAATCAAGCCATTCTCCAATTGAAAAATGGTCAAAGGATATGAACAGACAATTCTCAGATGAAGAAATTGAAACTATTTCTAGTCATATGAAAAGATGCTCCAAGTCACTATTAATCAGAGAAATGCAAATTAAGACAACTCTAAGATACCACTACACACCTGTCAGATTGGCTAAGATGACAGGAAAAAATAATAATGATTGTTGGAGGGGATGTGGGAAAACTGGGACATTGATGCATTGTTGGTGGAGTTGTGAACGAATCCAACCATTTTGGAGAATAATTTGGAATTACGCTCAAAAAGTTATTAAACTGTGCATACCCTTTGATCCAGCAGTGTTACTCCTGGGTTTATATCCCAAAGAGATTATAAAGCAGGGAAAGGGACCTGTATGTGCACGAATGTTTGTGGCAGCCCTTTTTGTAGTGGCTAGAAACTGGAAACTGAATGGATGTCCATCAGTTGGAGAATGGCTGAATAAATTGTGGTATATGAATACTATGGAATATTACTGTTCTGTAAGAAATGACCAACAGGAGGATTTCAGAAAGGCCTGGAGAGACTTACATGAACTGATGCTGAGTGAAATGAGCAGGACCAGGAGAACATTATATACTTCAAGAACAATACTATATGATGACCAGTTCTGATGGACCTGGCCATCCTCAGCACCGAGATCAACCAATTCATTTCCAATGGAGCAGTAATGAACTGAACCAGCTACGCCCAGAGAAAGAACTTTGGGAGATGATGAAAAACCATTACATTAAATTCCCAATCTCTATATTTATGCCCACCGACATATTTGATTTCCTCCACAAGCTAATTGCACAATATTTCAGAGTCTGATTCTTTTTAAACAGCAAAATAATGTTTTGGTCATGAATACTTATTGTGTACCTAATTTATATTTTAATGTATTTAACATCTACTGGTTATCCTGCCATCTAGGGGAAGGGGTGGGGGGTGGGAGGTGAAAAATTGGAACAAGAGATTTGGCAATTGTTAATGCTGTAAAGTTATCCATGCATATAATCTGTAAATAAAAGGCTATTTAAAAAAAAAAAAAAAAAAAGAAACCACATGTGAAGTTATGAAAAGTGTTTCCATAAAAGCCATATTATTAAAGAAAATATAATTCTCCCATCCTAATTAAAAAAAAAAAAAACTAAAGAAAAAGTAAGTTGAGAAAAAGAGTGCTTCTATTTTTATTCAGAGACAATCAATTTCTTCTTTGGGTATGGATAGGATTTTTCTTCACAAGTCCTTCAGAATAGTTGTGGATCATTTTATTGCTGAGAATAGTCATTTACAGCTGGTCATTCCAGAGCATTTCTATTAATTTGTATACAGTACATTTCACTTTTTTTGAATTCATGGAGAACTTTTCAAGTTTATTTATTTATTTTTTTCTGAGAGCATCCTGCTTATCATTTCCCATAGAATGATAATATTCCATGACAATCACATACCACAATTTATTCAACCATTCCCAAATTGATGCATATCCCTTAAATTTTTAACTTTTGGTCCTGAGAAGAGAGCTGTTACACATATTTTTATACATATAGACCGTTTTCTTTCTTTTTTTTTTTTTTTTTTTTTGCCTTTTTAAAACTTTTTTGGTACTCATCCCTAGTATTAATATTGTTAGATTAAAAGATAGGCATGAATTTATAGCCCTTTGAGATTAGCTGTTTTACTTTTTATATATTAGAAGCTCTTCTGTAGTTGATAAGGTATATTGCTAGATAATGTTCTGAATCACAGTAGTTAACTTTAAACAGTTAATAAGAGGAAAAATGCTTCAGCCATATGGGGATAATTTCATCCATCACTAAAGTGTGGTTACTTGGGGAATGTCTCTGTTTAAACAACACCAAGACAACAGTTTAGGGACAAGCAATGGAGTGCACTTAACCATCTGGAACTACAGGCAAAGATAGGTGGGGAGGATGTAATTAACCAAATAGGAATGAAGCCAACATGATGAAGCTAATGAAATGTCCCAATTAAAAAAAAGTTAGCCAACTTTCACTAAGCTACAAGGCAGTTAAGCTTCTAATTAACTTTAGTTTAAAAAATTGCCTCAAATGTCTAATCCTTCTGGTTGAATAGTTTCATAAACAAAGATTCAACTGTAATTTAAATATGCCAAATACAGAGGATGACTGTCATTGTAACTGAAGCATTCGAAACACACACAAATCAATATACAAATATAACATTGTTTACATGTAGGTTATTGATATCCACCTAATTCAATTCAATAGCTATTTATTAATCATTTTGTGCCTAGCACTGCATTAGTTTAGTTAGAAGATGTAAAAATATATACAATGATGTCAATTTATCTAGAATCTTACAGGGAAGATGTGATATCTGAATTTGAATTTCTAAACAACAAAGTACATTTTAAGGATAAAGTGTGTGTTAGTGATCAGAAGACTGACAGTCAGTGAGGAAGGTAAGAGAGCAGTGTCCTTGAAAAGTGGTATTAAAAAAAAAAAAGAACCATAACGAAAAGAGAAGTTAGAGCCACATGAGCAAAACTTCAGATTCAACAACAAACACATATTTGGTATAGTGTAATGACAAGACTGACATCAAATATCACAAGGTACATTTTTTGACAGACAATGGCTTTAAAATATGAAGAAACTTGAAATGAAGGCTGTAATGGGCTGAAGCTGAGCAGATGCACTTGGTTTGAGCACTTAAGGCTAATTAGCAATTGGATAATATTCTTATTAATATATGCTTGAAGAAAGAATAACCCCACCCACTCTCTGTGCAAGTTTGATGTGTTGCATAAGAGGATTTAGTGGGTGGAGTGTGAGAGCCAGAGGCACTGATGGCCAGATTCTTGTTGGGATTGCTCTTACTTCTTATAGCCATTCCCCTTCACCTCCACAAAGAATAAAGATCAAGGATTTTTCCTTTATCCTGACTCCAGCTGATTTTAAAATATTCTTGGTGCTAAATGCAGTCATCACAGAAGGCAAAGAGAGTTGCAATGTTTTTTAAGCAATCAGGGTAGAATGACTTGACCAAAGATTACATATCTAGTAAGTAGCTGATGCCAGATTTGAACTCAGGTACATTGACTCCAGGGCTATAGAGTTGTATTTTTGAGACAATGATTAGGAGACTGATATATGGAATATATGATATGCATTCTGTTAAATACTAAGAAGACATCACAGGATTCCCTTATCATGGAAAATAAAATCTTGCATGAAACTTGGAAAAATACATTATACACCAACTTTTAAAACGGAACTTTGCTAGCAATCTGGATAAGTGGGCTGCCCCACCCAGACCTTTACCTGGCTCTTAAAAGCCACAGCTTCCAGCCCTCAGGAAGCATGCTTGCCCCATACATTTTGGAACAGGATTCAGTTTCCCTGATTTGGTCATCCTGCATTAGAGCAATGTCCCCTCTCGTCACAGCTTTTTAACTATAGAAACCTCAAAATTATGCTTTTGCATGCTCACAAGACTGTCTACAAAGATTGGGGATTTTGAACTGCTCTTGGTTTTTTCTTAGCCTCAGGGTACTACTTAAAACCTTTTCTCAGCAGCTCATGGAGAGATAACCTAGCTAAATCAGGCTATGTCTGTCTCTCACTCACTTTCCTACCTAACCCTACAGGTAGGAACTCTTTCACTCCTAATTTTCTCAGTCCCAAGACCTTTTGCTCTTAACTGTTCTATTCTTTTCTAGATTGGCATTCCATGTCCCTGCCAATAATTAAAAATTTTTTTTCTGGGCTCCCATATTGGTTAGGTTGCAGCTTCAAGAAAGACCTTTGGAATGATGGAAAAATTCCAAATCAAGGCAAATTAAATTCTTTAGAATTGAATTCTTTGGCTTCTCTCTTTTCTCTCATTTCTTGACTGCAGTGAGAAGGGAGAAACTGAAGCCATTTAAAACTCAACTTCAATTCGGTGAACACCTTTAAGGAAAGAGGTTTCTATCTTTCCTGTTGTCCTTTTCTCAAGCTCTCTAGACTTGTTCTCTGTTCTATTCTTGGTCCCTGGCAAATTCTCCCTTGATCTCTCAGGTTTCTACCTCAGTTTCTCTGGCACTATGGTTCAAGGAGCCCAGGGACTATAAAATATGAATACTGTCTAGAATTAGGCCAGGAGCTATTGAATGGAGAACATACTCATTCCTACCCTGCCCTCAATATTGGTGGCCCTCCTAGGATGTTTCCACTGAGGCAAACCTACCACATCACCCTTCTATCGAGGGGGGCAGTTCAAATTCCCGGCATAATTTAGACTGCTGGCAGGCTCTGGGAGCTCTGAAGATTAGTCTGTAGTGGGACTCCATGCTGACAAAATCCTGTTTTGGGCAAATGGTGCTCTGGGAGGGCCTTTGCATTGTCTTTCTAGAGATGTCTAAGAAAGGTTACGTTATAGAATGGGAAAGTTTTCAGGTTTTGCAATGAATTAACTTCCCTCTCACCGATTCCTAGAGATTCTCCTTTAAGATGTTTCTTAATGCAGAGACAAACACCAGGCTTGAGAAAAATGCCTCAGTTTCAACATCTAAACTTAGCTGAATTTCAATTCTCTCTCCACTCATCAACTCTTTAGACAAGTCCATCCTTTAAAGTGCCTTTTTTTCTTTGTAACCCTGGAACTGATTAACACTTGTGCCCTCAGGCAAAAAACAGTGAGCCAAAACACACCCAGCACACTTGCCTCTTTTAAAGCTGAAAAACTCAACCAATGAAACCTAGGACCCACCCACCTCCTCTACTTTTTTCCCGGGGCCAAAACTCAATGTTTCTTCCACTCTGCTGTTAATGCCTGTTGGTTTCCCTTTTACTTTCTAACCTGAGACTCTCCCCTCTCTTCTTCTCAGGCCAACTTCTGCCTCCTGAAAATTAAAAAAAAAAAAAAAAAAAAAAACACTCGGAGCAGAAGCGCTCTCTTAATACAAATCTCTCCCAGACTTGGGCCAGTAGGTGCCCTAGAAACTATTTGAAGAGACCCCAGTCTCTGTCCTGAGTTCGAGCAGGAGGAATACTGGAGAAACTACATCATACCACAGGGGCTGAATTGGCCCCCAGGATCCTGCTCCCCAGTAGGGAATTGGGGTCTCGCCCTGTTTCCCCTTTTATCCCAGGACAGTCTGAACACCTCAGGGCCAGTAAGCTGGGTTGGCATCTCTAAGATACTTTGCACTCCCTCTGACCCCTTCCACACCTTTCCCATAAGAGTGGAGAAATTGGGGGGGAAGGCTCAGGATCTTTGCTTATTGAGGAACCAACTCTTTTTTTTTTTTTTTTTTTTTTTTTTTTTTAAAGAAAGGCAGCACGGTAAAAGATTTCTAAGAGCTTAAGATGCATTCTTATCTTGACCAGATATGAAGGCCTCTTGCCTACCCTGACTTTTTAGTCCACACCCTTTATTCTCAACCCCAGGAGAAATTAGCTTTCCTGTAAATGAAGAGTTAAAGGGCTAAACTATATGTTAATTTAACAATTTTAAATAACCTTTTGCTCCCAGCATTTTCTCCTACTTCTCTTTGATAGCTAGATGGGCCATCCTTACAGGCAGCCCACAGAAGGGACCTGATGTATCTCCTGCTATCACCATCTCTACCCGGGATGACACTCCAGTTTTAACCTGCTCCTGAGATCTGGGCTTCAATCTTTGGATTCTCAACTGCCCTTCAGCCTGGAGAACATGGGACAACCCACTGGGAACAATTGACTGGGACAAATACCCCTTAGATGCCCTGCTGCCATCCCCACACCCCATACCTCATGCCTAACTTCCTGGCATGAACCCCCAAATCTCTAAGATCCTTGCCAGTTCAAAGCAGCTAAGAGGAGATTGGCACCCCCTTTCCCACATGCCTTTGGAGGTGACTGCTTGAGGGGGGAATGAAGAGGAGACCGCCAAACTTGGAAAATTCTGGAAGGAGAAAATCTTCAATTCTGCCTCAATAAGAAACTTTGCCCCATGTCTTTTTTTTTTTTTTTTCTTCTTAAATGAATTTAAGTTTCAACTGCTTGAGGGGGGAATGATGCAAATGTAGTCCCTTTAAGATTCCTTTCTTTCTGATTCTCAGCTCTCCTAGTTAATGTAATTACCTTTTGATTCACAAATCCTGGTCCCTTTGAATTTCAATAGAAGATCTGGATCTGTCCCAGCTCCCATCTGGATCTGAGCTGACTCAGGGCTACACCCACAGGCCCCTCTAGCTAAATCTCCCATTTTAAAAGGGACACACAAGGACCCTCTCTTTTCAGAGGTCCCAAACATGGCAGCCTTGCGCCTGGCATGTCAGAACTTTTTGTCCACTGGACCCTCTGTCCAGTGCCCTTCTTATCTCTACCTTCACCTATACTTTAACCATGCTTCCAAACCCCATAATAAATCTCTTTTATCAATCTAGCTTTTTGGGCCGATAAATGCTTTTATTGGGGACTCATGCCACTACTAGACCTCATTTACCACTGTATGCTTGCGCTGAATCCAGGGAGGTTGCAGGGGAACTCTGTTTGATGCCCTGTACCCCAAACTTGCCACTAGACCTCAATTAACCCTAATTTCATTTAGGTACCCCATATCTAGACCTCATCAAAAAGCATTTACTATAATAAGGGGAGAATTTAAGCAAATACATAAAAAAGAGTTTATTTTACCTTCTCTAAAATACCTTCTCTAGATAATCTCAATGACTCCCATGAATTCACTTATAATTTCTATCAATTTGATCTGTCTCTTTCCCAAATTCTAGTTTCATGTTACTGTTGATTAGATGTTCCCAAAAGGAATTATTTAGATTGTATTTTTCTATACCCAGAATTTAGCAAAGTACCTAAAAAATAAATGTTCCTAGTAAGTAATGACTAATTACTGCCCCCAGTTGCTGATTGGTATGTGAAGACTACATTAGTTCAATAAAATATCAAAAACAATTTTAATTGGTCTATTTTTTGATGAATAATATCTTTTTTTTTTACTAAAATCTTTTAAAATTCTTTTTAAATGTACATCATGAAAATTTGAGGTATGGCATGTAGAAGTGATATATAATGATTTAGTAGTTATTACCCATTTGCTTATTAATCCCCAAAGTATAACCAAAGAACAAAAAGGAATCCTGATATTGTTAATTCACTAACTACCCTTTAATTCAACATTTCAGGTGGGCACTTCTGTTTGTAGTAATAGAATGAAGCAAATAGAAACACAATTTCAATAATGCTTTTATACTTTTCTTTTTTCCCATTTCTTTCTTACACTCCCATATTAATCATTTTGCAGAAGAGGACTCAAATAAAAGGAGGAAAATGAAAAAGAAAAAGGAATATGGCACACATTGATTGAATACATATCACCTTTTTGTCTGGATGTAGAGATCATTAATCCATTGGAATTGCCTTAGATCATTGTATTACTGAGAATATCTTAGACATTTGCAGGTCCTCATCAAACAATATTGCTATAATTATGTACAAAGTTCTCCTGTTCAGATCACTTCAGTATACACCTATGTGAGTCTTTCCAGAATTTTCTGAAATCATTTTGCTTATATTTCTGAAAGCATAATAATATTCCATTATAATCATGTAGCACAGCTGATGATTCCTTTAACTTCCAATTTTAGCCACTGCAAAAAAAGAGTTGCTATAAATGTGTTTTGTATATACCAGTCCTATTTCTTTTTATGATATCTTTGGGATATAAACTTAGCAGACGTATTGCTAGATCAAAAAGTATGCACAGTTTTATACAATTTGACGATAGTTCCAAATTATTCTGCAAATTAGCTGGATCAGTTCTCAACTCAATCAATAGTGCATTAAAGCCCCAGTTTTCCCTCATTTCCTCCAAAATTTGTCATTATCTTCTCTGGTTGGATTAGCCAATCTCGAAGTATGATGTGGTACCTCAGAGTTTTCTTAATATGCATTTCTCTAGATTAACTGTTCTTTAAAGGTTTGATAAAATTCACTTAAAATCCATTCAGTTCTGGACATCTTTTCTTTTTCTTTTCTTTCTTTTTTTAAATTTTTTATAGTGTTTTTTTAATTTACAAATTATATGCATGGGTAATTTTACAGCACTGACAACTGCCAAACATTTGTTCCAATTTTTCCCCTTTTTCCCCCCACCTCCTCCCCAAGATGGCAGGGTGACCAATACGTGTTAAATATATTAAAGTATAAATTAAATACAAAATAAGTATACATATCCAAACCATTATTTTGTTGTACAAAAAGAATCAGACTCTGAAATATTGTACAATTGTCCTGTGAAGGAAATTAAAAATGTAGGCGGGCAAAAATATAGGGATTGGGAATTCAACATAATTGTTCTTCTTCATCCCCCTTGAAATTCTCAACCTTTTTTTATTCCGTATGAATTTTGTTGTTATTTTTTCTAGGTCATTAAAATAGATTTTTGGGAGTCTGATTGGTAGTATTGTCATCTCTATTATATTTGCTTGCCCTATCCAAAACCATTCAACATTTTTTCAGTTGGTTAGGTCAGACTTAATTTGTGTGGAAAATGTTTTATAGTTTTGCTCATAAAGTTTCTGATTTTCCCTTGCCAAATAGATTCTTAAGTATTTTATACTATCAGTAGTTACTTTAAATAGAATTTCTCTTTGTACCTCTGACTGTTGGATTTTGTTAGTGATATATAAGAATGCTGATGATTTACGTGGGTTTATTTTGTATCCTGCAACTTTGCTAAAGTTGTGGATTATTTGGAATAGCTTTTTAGTAGAATCTCTGGGGTTCTCTAAGAATGCCATCGTATCATCAGCAAAGAGTGATAATTTGATTTCCTCATTGCCTACTCTAATTCCTTTAATCTCTTTCTCAATTCTTATTGCCAAAGCTAGCATTTCTAATACAATATTGAATAGTAACTGTGGTAGTGGACAACCTTGTTTCACTCTTGATCTTATTGGGAATGGTTGCAGTTTGTCCCCATTACATATGATGCTTACTGATGGTTTTAAATAAATGCTACTGATTATTTTAAAGAAAAGTTAATTTATTCCTATACTCTCTAAGTGTTTTTTTTTTGTTATTGTTGTTTCAGATATTATTTTTTTTATAATAATTGTAACTTTTTATTGACAGAGTACATGCCTATTTTACCTTCTGAATCTATTACCTCTGGACAGTTCTCTTTGATGATTTCCTGTCAAATAGTATCTAGGCTTTTTTTTTTTCATCATAATTTTCAGAAATTCCAATAATCCTCAGATTATCTCTCCTAGAGCTATTTTTCAGGTCTGTCATTTTTCCAAGTAGATATTTCATGTTTTTTTTTTTTTCCAATTTATCATTTTTTTTTTGGTTGTGCTTGACTGATTCTTGCTGTCTCAGTGAATCATTGGTTTCTATTTGTTCAGTTCTGATTTGTAGTGACTTATTTTCTTAATTAGCCTTTTTACTTCTTTTTGTCCATGTCCAATTGAGTTTTTAAGTGAGTTGTTTTGATCTATGGAATTTTTTTCCATTTCACTATTTTTTTTTTAGTGACATTTTCTTTTTCCAATTCACAAATCTTACTTTCCTGAGATTTTTTTTTACTTTTTCCAAATCACAAATTCTGTTTCCCTGAACTTCCTGGGAATTTTTTACCTTTTCCAATTCATATTTCTGGAAGTTGTTACTTTCTTGCAAAGCTTCTCTTTCCTTTCCCCATTTTTCTTCTAACTCTCTTTTGAGACTTTTAATGGTCTCTTCTAAGAGAGTTATTTAAAGGGGGGCAGGTAACATTCCCCTTTGGGGTATTGTCTAGAGACTGTTTGTTATTAGTCTCCTTGGGGTTGCAAATCTGCTCTTTTATAGAAGCTCCTAATTTTCCTTTTGATTTCTTTACTCATTTTTTAAAGCCTTTAGGGTCTGCCTTTAGAGCAGGGGCATAACCTCTGCAAAGCAGGAAAAGATGTAAACAGGCTTCAGGCCATGAGGTATGGGAGTGCTCTGGGCAAAAGTCCTACCTTCCCCCTCAACTGAAAGTGATTCAGCTTGGTCTGAGCTACGTAAGTGTCCAGTGGAGAACCCTGCTGTGTGGTTTAGCGACTGCCCTGAGGCTAGAGACTAAGCCAGGGGTCCTCAAACTATGTGCCCACAGGCCAGATGCAGCAGCTGAGGACATTTATCCCCCTCACCCAGGGCTATGAAGTTTCTTAATTAAAGGCCCACAAAACAAAGTTTTTGTTTTTACTATAGTCTGGCCCTTCAATAGTCTGAGAGACAGTAAACTGGCCCCCTATTTAAAAAGGTTTGAGGACCCTTGGAATAAGCAGTAAAAGTGTCACTACTTGAGATCAAAGTCCCCTGTAGGACTGTGAATATTAGCAGCTGACCAGGGAATAGCTCCACTCAGACCAGAAGTGTCTCTGTCCTGAAGCAAATCTCACTGTGAAACTTCTATTTTCCCAGGCCAAGTCCCTCACTGTGCAGATTAGAGGCTACCCTGGGCTGTGCCCCCATGCTGTGCAGGTTCGTCACTACCCCAAGGAAAAGCCCCATACTGGGGGTTGGGGCTGCAAGGCTGTGCTGTGATCTGTGTGTCACTTTGGGCTTTGGGTGTGTACAGCCAGACCCTGTGAGGTTCTGGCATTTTTTAGAATGGCTTTGATTTCTCTGTGATCTACTGTTTTGCAAAGCAATCAGTCTATGCCAGTGTCATCTCTGTAATTTTTCTAAGCACAGAGACCACTCCCACCCTGTCTGAACAATATGTTCCCCTCTAGTTCTCTCCCTGTTTGTGCTGATCTTCTCCCCAGCCCTTAAGGACAAAGTTTTTCTGACAAAATTCCAGCGCTTTGATATCCCTTCTGCTAGTGAATTGTTGTACTTCTAGTCTTTGTGGATCTTACCAGTCAGGAGCTATTTTTGAGGATGAATTTAATATTGATCATGAGGGTATCAAAGAGCTTAGAAAGTCATGTGTGCCTTTTCCGCCATCTTGGCTCCACCCCCTGTGGACATATTTTCTTAAGAATTTATTGATGATTTTTTAAATTTCTTTTTTTCTCTAAGATTGCCATTTTTAAGTGTTTTATGTCTTCTATTGATCTGGATAATGTATATATTTTTTAAGATCTTTATCCATTTCATTTGGATTGAGAAATTTATTGGCATGTACTAGGAGCAAAATAGCTCCTAACAATTGTCCTAATGCCCTCTCTACTGGTAATAAATTTAGACTTTTCACTTTTTAAAAATTGTAATTGGGTTTTCTTATTTCCTTTATAAAAATTAAATTAATCAATGGTTTATTTATTTTATTATTTTTTCCCCATAAAACTAGTTTCTAGTTCTATTTGATGTTTCAATTTTATTATTTTTTCCTTTGATTTCAGGATTTCCAATTTCATGTGTAATTGGGGGCTATTAATTTGTGGCTTTATTATTTTTTATTTGTATGTCCAATTCAATCTTCTTCTTTTTCTCCATTTTATTGATATAAACAATTAGAGAAATGAATTTTCTCTAAATACCACTTTGCCTCCCATAAATTTTGGCATGCTATTTCATTGTTGTCATTTTCTCTGATGAAATTGTTGAGTGTTTCTATGATTTCTTATGTGACCTAATTTTTAAAGGATTTAATCATTTAATTTCCAATTAAGTTTTGATCTCTTTTTATTTTCCATTTTGAATGCATTTTTATTGCATTATGATCCAAAAATTATGTCTTTACTTCAGCTTTTCTGCATTTGCTTGGGAGGTTTTTAAGGCCTCACCTATGCTCATTTTTATATATATATATATATAGGTGCCATATTCTATTGACAAAAGGGTGTATTCTTTTTCTATTCATTTTTTTCCCCAGAAATTCAAATTCTCTAGATTTTTGTTCACCTCCTTAACTTTCTTGTTGTTTATTTTATTTTATTTTATTTTATTTTTGGTTATTGTTATCTAGTTCTGAGAGGGTAAAGTTGAGCTTTCCCACTACTACAGCTTTATTATCAATTACCTGTAATTTATGCAACTTTTTCAAAAAATTAGGTGTTATAACATTTGGTGCATATATGTTTAGTATTAATATTAATTCATTGTCTATAGTACTTTTAAATAAGATATAGTTTTTTGATCTCTTTTAATTAGATCTCTTTTTTGGTTTTGCTTTGTCTGAGATCATGATTGCTATATCACTTTCTTTGCTTTACTTGAAGCATAGTAGTCTTCTGTAGCCTCTTATTTGTATATTTTACATGTCTCTCTGCTTTAAATGTGTTTCTTAGAAGCAACATATTGTATGATTCTTATTTTTAGTTCATTCTGCAGTCTGCTTTCATTTTATGGGTGAGTTCAACTCATTCACATTTATAGTTTATTATAACTATGTATTTCCTGCCATGCCAGTTTTTGCCTATCCCTCCACATTCCCTCCTTTCAAGAATTTTAATTCTAATCACCACCTTCTCTTTTTTATCCTCCCTTTTATCAGTTCCCTCCTCCCCTTTTTCTTATTACCATTTTTTTTTACTTCCTTATAAGGTAAGATGAACTCTAAGTGAGCTTGTGTTGTTTCCTTTGGAATCACTTTTATGAGAATAACATATAAACTTTCCTTTCCATCTTCCTTATTTTTCCCTGAATTGTAAAGCTCTTTTATACCTCTTATATGTGGGATAATTTACCCCATTCAAACTTCCTTCAATCTTTTCTTTCTCAGCCATTTATTTTTGGGGCAGTATCATATCAACAAAGTCACCTTATATCAATACCTTCTATGTACACATACACTTAATTGCTCTTATAGTAATAACATTGTTAAAAGTTACATATACCTTGCCATATAGAAAGATAAGTAATTTAACTTTATTGACATTTTTAGGTTTTCTCTCTTTTTTTAACTTTTTATGTTTCACTTACATTTTTTATCTGCAGGTGAAATGTTTTATTTAGCTCTATTCTTTTCATTGAAAATGCTTGAAAGTCTCCTATTTTTTTGGATATCCATTTTTTCTCCTGTGAGATTATATTCAGTTTTGCTAAGTAGGTGATTCTTGGTTGCAATCCTAAATCTTTTGCCTCCCAGTAAATCATATTCGAAGCCCTTTGTTCTTTAATATAGAAGATGCCAAATCTTCAATAATATTGACTGTTGCTCCACAGTATTTGAATTGGTTCCTTTTGGCTGCTTGCAATAAGCTTTATTTCATCATTGAGCACCCATATAAAGGTATGATATTCCGGAGAGTAATTTTTTGGCATCACTTTCAAGAAGTGATTGGTTTATCCTTTCTATTTTTCCTTCTTGTTCTAATATATCAGAGTTATTTTCTTTGATAATTTCTTGAAAGATATTGTTCAGGTTTGTTGTTTGTTTCTTTGTTTGTTTTTTATCATGGTTTTCAGGTAGTCCAATAATTTTCATCTTATCTCCGCTGGGTCTTTTTTTCCCCCCAGATCAGTTGTTTTCTCAATAAGAAATTTCACAATTTCTTCTGTTTATTTGCTTTTTACTTTCATGGTGTTTCATGGAATCAGTACTTTCTACTTTTTCAATTCTAACATTTTTTTCTTTTTTTCTTTTATTTTTAAAAATTATTATTATAGCTTTTTATTTACAAGATATATGCATAGGTAATTTTTCAGCATTGACAACTGCAAATCCTTTTGTTCCAACTTTTTCCCTCCTTGCCTCCACTCCTTCCCCCAAATGGCAGGTTGACTAATACATGTTAAATATGTTAAAGTATAAGTTAAATACAACATATGTTTACATGTCCAAACAGTTAATTTGCTGTATAAAAAGAGTCAGACTTTGAAATAGTGTACAATTAGCCTGTGAAGGAAATCAAAAATGCAGGCAGACAAAAATAGAGGGTTGGGAATTAGATATAGTGGTTCATACTCATCTTTCAGAGTTCTTTCCCTGGGTGTAGCTGGTTCAGTTCATTACTGCTCTATTGGAACTGATTTGGTTCATCTTCATTTTTGAAGAGGGCCACATCTATCAGATTTGATCATCATATAGTATTGTTGTTGAAGGATATAATGATCTTCTGGTCCTGCTCACTTCACTCAGCATCAGTTCACATAAGTCTCTCCAGGCCTTTCTGAAATCATCCTGCTGGTCATTTCTTACAGGACAATAATATTCCATAGTATTCATATACCACAATATATTCAGCCATTCTCCAATTTATGGACATCCACTCAGTTTCCAGTTTCTGGCCACTACGAAGAGGGCTGCCACAAACATTCTTGCACATACTGGTCCCTTTCCCTTCTTTAAAATCTCTTTGGAATATAAGCCCAGTAGTAACACTGCTGGATCAAAGGGTATGCACAGTTTGATAACTTTTTGTGATAGTTGCAAATTGTTCTCCAGAATGGCTGGATGTATTCACAATCCCACCAACAATGTATTAGTGTTCCTGTTTTCCCACGTCCCCTTCAACATACTGCATTATCTTTTCCTGTCACTCTAGCCAATCTGACAGGTATGTAGTGGTATCTCAGAGTTGTCTTACTTTGCATTTCTCTGATTAATAACTTGGAGGTTCCTTTCGTATGGCTAGAAATAGTTTCAATTTCTTCATCTGAAAATTTTCTGTTCATATCCTTTGACCATTTATCAATTGGAGAATGGCTTGATTTCTTATAAATTGCAGTTAATTCTCTATTTTGGAAATGAGGCCTTTATCAGAATCTTTGACTGTAAAAATGTTTTCCCAGTTTTTAATTCTAACTTTTTAGAACTAATTTTCTTCAGTTAGCTTTTGTATTTTTGAGCAATTTTATTTTTTACAGTTATTTTCCTCAGAAAAATTTTGTATATCTTTTCCTATGCTACTAACTCTTTTTTTTCATGATTCTCTTACATTACTTTCATTTGTTTTACTATTTTTTTCTATTTTTCTAATGTGCTTTTAAAAATTCTGTTTTAAGTTTTTTTGAGGAATTCTTTTGGGCCTGAGACAAAATTTATCTTTTGAGGTTTCTGTTGTATTCATTTTGACACTATTATCTTCTTCTGAGTTCATACTTTGATTTCCCCAGTCACCATTCGCCACAGGAACTTTCTGTGGTAAAGCTTTTTTTTTTTTTTTTTTTTTTTTTTTAATCTTCATTTTTTTCTATCTTTTGGTGTGATGATTTTATGTGACAGTTGAGCTCTGGACTTTACCTGTAGAGGTTTTTTTTTGTTTGTTTGTTTGTTTTGTTTTTTTGTTTTTTTTTAATTCTGGGGCTCTTGGTCTTACTTTTGGCTTTCATTGGACTTTAGGCCCTAGCTGTTTGCTTTTTCTGGAGATTAGGCTTCCATTCTAACTTATACTAGGGATGTGACCTCCCCTGGGTCTGGGATTTAGCTGCTGGCCTACTCCAGGAGAAGTCTCTTTACTACTGGGTTACTATTTTAACAAAGTCTTTTTAATAGCTGACCCTGGAGAAAATATATTGTTGCTGGTCTCTCCCAGGGATTGGACCCTGCTGTTGGCTAGATATGAAATAGAGGTCTTACTGCTATTAGGCCCCAGAGGTGGGGGGTCTCATTTTTGGCCAGCCTTCTGGTTGAGCTTCAGTACTGTTTTGCTAAGAAGTTAAGGCCTACCTCATGGTTTGTATTGAACATGAGGTAATTGGGATAGGGCTCAGTTGTGCTGCACAGACTGTTGACTCTCTAAAGGATACCTAACTTGAACAAAGAAGGGGACTTGCCACAGGCCCCCCACTGTGAGGCTGACTACTGTTTTTTATTGCTGCTGCACTTGGGCCTCTCTTGCCTCTCATTCCAGTAAGACTGACTTTTCCTGCTGTTCTGGTAAGCTGCTTCCCTGCTCCTACATCACTTCTGAGGCATTTTTCTAATATTCAAAAGAAAATATGGGAGGGCTTCAGAGTGTTCCTTTCTCACCTTAAAGAACCTTTTTGGCCGTGAACATCATTTGTTGTACTTTGTTAAATAAAAGCTAAAATCTATGGGAACTGGTTGATTTATCTGAAACAGTTATTAAGATTTCTGCTATTAGTTTCAACATGAGTGAATAAATTATTTAAAACACTGATTGAAGATAGGTTTACATTATAAAATGTTTATCCTAATTCATTCTTCAGTGAACCTTTTACATGTTAGCAGAATAGAGAGAAACATTAGACTCTTGAAATTAAAAGTGGTACATAGCAAAACATAATTAACCTAGAAAATATTTACATAGAAGTGATTACTATAAAGGTATCAGCAAATTAATAAGACATTATGAATTATATAGAGTTTGGAATACCTTATACTTATTTGCTAATTAGTTTATTAGCACACTTTCTCACCATATTTAAGTGTGGACGACATGGTATAATTAAAATAATTAAAAATAGTACAAGTAATCCATACTGAAATATTGTCTTTCCCTTTTTTAGCCTAACAAAAATCATAGTATGAGTTTATAGTGCTAAAATGAAGTAGGTGAAAGGTACTAAATTACCGTACAATCTCATAAACAATCCTTCTTTTCTTACTCCAACTTTATCTCTACAGCTTTTACATTAATCATTTCAGCTTGTCATAATAGAGTTGACCAAACAAACATGATATCACTATATAGGAAGTGTTTTCTTTACCATGGAAGCAAAGAAAATATAATGTAAAATGAAAATTTTATTTGACTACAGGAAGTTCTAAAACAGTAGAGACACCCCAAATTCAGAAATTTAAAGAATTTAGTTTAAATCTTTAAATTTAAACTAATACTATTACTTGTCAAGGACAGCTCAGAAATGTTGCCAACATTGGAGGGACTAAATATCTCCAAGTAATGCTGCAGGGTACCTGAGTATCATTTGTCTAATCACTTAATGAAACTCAGAACTCAGTAGATTAATTCTTCCTTCAGACTGTTTTGTTTTAGTCACATGAAATTGTAATTATGATTATCTTCAGAACCTGCTCCCTTGGACTACATCCTCACTTATCCAACTGATTTTTACTCCTCTGTATAAAGACCAAGATTGCTGATTTTATTTAACATAAAACAAAACAAAAGAGAATAAAATCTTTTAAAATTAATTTTAAGTTTAAAAAGAAAAAATAGGAAAAGAAAAAATATGTACACAACAGAATATGAGAGGATTCAAAATATAACCCAATAAATTTTCATTTCAAGAAAGCTTACGTAATAAATACTGTATATTGTGTTTATAGCTGTCCATCTTTTCTTTGCCTTCCTGTAGGTTTTCTTTTTTCTCTGATATGCACTTTTTATTTTATTATTTTTCCTTCTTCCCCTTATTGCTCCCCAGAGGGCTACTATTAAGCGAGGCTACATACTCATAATACACAAACATATGTACATACATGTGCACAAATATAATATACATGCATAGATAGTCATATACATACATATATACATATATATATTCATGTGTATCTGTGTATAACCATAGTATGTTTTTTCTGTTTCTCTGAAGGTACACAACATTTTTCTTCTTAAGTCCAAATCTGTCCATATTTTTCTAATTCTACCAATTCATCATTTCTTACACCATAGCAACATTCCAACTTTATATTGTCTAGTTATTTTGAATAGCATAAAACTATACTAATTAATATACCAGACCTATGGTTTAACTTCCCTATTTTTTTCCCTTTTGATTTTATCTATTTTAGCTTTAACTTTGAAACCATGATTGCTACCTTTGCTAGATTTATATAATAAATTCTACTTCTGGTTTTTATTTTACATTTGTGTGTAGCTTATTTCCTATCTTTCCTCACCTCTCTATTTTATTTTATCCTTTATCTTGTCCTCCTGTTACTCAACCAACTGCACTACAAGAATCCCTCCTTCATCCTCTCCCACTTATCATATCACTCTTTATCAGATTTCCATTAATTTAAACAGCCTTCAACACCTCTCCCCTTAATCTATCCCCTCACCTTCTATTTATGAATTTAGAAGACTTTTATTCCCTTCTAAATGCATGTGCTCTTCAATCCTGATTTAATGTGATTAGGGTTCCCTTTAAAAACCTTTCCCTTTTCATTTCTCTCCACTCTCTCTCCTGTTGCTCTTATTTTTTTCTGAATTTCAAAGACTTTTATGCATACATACAAATACATATCTATTTACCTATTTTCTCTTTTTAACTCATTCCCAATGAGGTTGTGGTTCCAGAATTACCAACTTTCCCCCCTCATCTAATTCCTCTGTGTCAGTTCTCTCTGTTATACATTATTTGCATAAGGTAATTGTGGATTTGCTTTTTAGAATCACAATACACACTGACAAATTTGAAAGTCATTGAATATACTTTTTTTTCATCCAAAAATATACTTAAACCTGTTCTTTTGCTCTTTGATTGTGTTTCAATACCTGTTTGTTTTTTTTTGTTTTTTTTTTTTTGTTTTTTTTTTTTGTTTTTTTTGTTTTTTTTTTTTATGAAGCTGCTTTTAGGTCTTGTGTGATTCTAATTGTATATTTGCAATAATTCTGTTTTTTTTTCCTTGATGTTCATAATATTTTATCCAGATCAGGAAGTTAGGCTATGAAGTTTCCATAACTTTTCACATAGAATCTTTGGACCCTGGCAGAAAACATTTTTTTTGACTCTTTAATTATTAGGAACTTTTATTGTTGGTTTTGCTCTTACTGACATCAACCCCAAATTTCCACTTTTAATTCATTATCCCTGGTTCAGCCCTCTGGAGCCAAACAGATTGAATCGGATGCTCCAGTCCCATGGTAGCCTATCAAGTACTTGAATCCAGAAATCATGTTCTCCTTAAGTCTTCTTTAATCATGGATAAAAATAAGCCCAGTTCCATTAATCATTCCTCACATATCATAAATCTGAAGATTCTTTATGTTCCTCAGTGTCATTTTCTGGACACTCTCAAGTACCTTTTTAAATTGTGGTGCCAAAAACTGAACATAATTCTTCTGAGATCTGATGAAAATAGAGATCAGTGACTCTATTAACTCTCTAATACTATAAGCTATGCCGTATTTATTGCAGCCCAAGATCATGTTTTTTTTTTTTTTTTTTTTTTTGTTGTTGTTGTTGTTGTTGTTTTTGTTTTTTATTTTTACTCCACAACATACTATTTACTCATATTCCCATATTGTGCTTACAAGTCACTAAGTTCCTTAAGATCTTTTTCCCAGAAAACTGCTCTTTATCTAGGTTATACTTAAATGTTTTTTTTTTTCCCTTTACTTCTCCTATATTCTCTTTCTTATTTTTCCTCCTCCTTTACTACAAAGACATCCCTCATAAAAGTTAATTTAAAAAAAGGGAAAAAGAGGAAAACCAAAAAAAAGTTTACTCAAATTCATCAAGTTATCAAAAAAATTTTTATATATTCCATTCTCCATCTTTGCAAAGTTATAGTGGTAGATATCTTTTATTTATTCTTTGGGACTAAGTTCTTGATAGTTGCATAGCATTCAATTTTTATTGTGTTATGCTTATTATTTATTCCATTTATACTAATGTATACATTATGTATATTTTCCTGGCTTCACTTACTACGCTTTATGTGTCTGTTCATGCAAGTCATTTAATGCTTCTCAGTATAAATCATGTTTGTCATTTCTTAGATCAAAAAAAAAAAAATTCCAATGTGGAATCCTTACAAAGTGTAGGCAAAAATATAGGGATTGGGAATTCAATGTAATGGTTCTTAGCCATCTCTCAGAGTTCTTTCCCTGGGTGTAGCTGGTTCAGTTTATTACTGCTCCACTGGAACTGATTTGTTCATCTCATTGCTGAGGATGGCCAGGTCCATCAGAATTGGTCATCATATAGTATTGTTGTTGAAGTATATAATGATCTCTTGGCCCTGCTCATTTCACTCAGCATCAGTTCATGTAAGTCTCTCCAGGCTTTTCTGAAATCATCTTGTGGGTCATTTCTTATAGAGCAATAATATTCCATAATATTCATATACCCCAATTTATTCAGCCATTCTCCAATCGATGGGAATCCACTCAGTTTCCAGTTTCTGGACACTACAAAGAGGCTGCCACAAACATTCATGCACATACTTTCCCTTTCCCTTCTTTATGATCTCTTTGGGATATAAGCCCAATGGTAACACTGCTGGATCAAAGGGTATGTACAGTTTGATAACTTTTTGAGCACAATTCCAAATTGCTCTCCAGAATGGTTGGATGTATTCACAGTTCCAACAACAATGTTTTAGTGTCCCTGTTTTCCCATATCCCCTCCAACGTTCCACATTATCTTTCCCTGTCATTCTAGCCAGTCTGACAGGTGTATGGTATCTCAGAGTTGTCTTATTTTGCATCTCTCTGATTAATAATGACTTGGAGAACTTCCAGCCAAGATGGTGGCGAGGAGGCACACAGCTGTGTAAGCTCTGCATTTTCTCTCAGAATCCATCTCATTACAAGCCTCTGAATTAATGCCTGACTGAAAAAAAAAAAAAAAAAAAAACCACAAACAGTTACCAAGAGAAGACATCCTTGAGATTTGCCAGGAAAAGTCTGTTTTTGCTCGAGGGAGGGACGGTATTAGATTGGGCACAGGCTGAGGGCAGCAGCAGTGAGAGCTCGGCAGGCAGCTCACAGCCAAGCAGACCAGAGGGGGTTGGGGTATGATCTCAGCCGTCTCTTTGGGGAGAGCTTTGCTACAGGCTTGGATACTTTGCCCTGGCAGCAAGTAAGTAGCCCAGCAGAGAAGCTTAAAAACATTGGGGGTGAAGAATACAACCCCAAACAGCTGGAGTTTCTTGGGACTTGGCCATCTCTCCCCAACAGTGTCTCAGCACACTCTCAGTGTCTCAGAGCCCAGGCTCAGCACAGTCCTGCTAGTGCCTCGCTGCTGCCCCCGCAGTCTGTAGAGGAAGCTTGGTAACACCACCCAGCCCCTCCCCCCAAAAAAAGCAGATTCCATTTGGATTTTTTTTCTTTTTTTCTTTGCTAAATTGTCTCTGATTCTTCTCTGACAAAAACGAGCAAAAAATTGAAAAGGACCTTAACAACTGGCAGCTTTATATTTATATTTAGTGCTATACCAATCAGACTCCCAAAAAACTATTTTAATGACCTAGAAAAAATAACAACAAAATTCATATGGAAAAAAAAAGGTCAAGAATTTCAAGGGAATAAAAAAAAAATCAAATGAAGGTGGCTTAGCTGTACCAGATCTAAAACTATATTATAGAGCAGCAGTTACCAAAACCATTTGGTATTGGCTAAGGAATAGATTAGCTGATCAGTGGAATAGGTTAGGTTCAAGGGATAAAACAGTCAATAAATATAGCAACCTAGTCTTTGACAAACCCAAAGACCCCAGCTTTTGGGATAAGAACGCACTGTTTGATAAAAATTGCTGGGAAAATTGGAAACTAATATGGCAGAAACTAGGCATTGATCCACACTTAACAACGTACACCAAGATAAGGTAAAAATGGGCTCATGACCTAGGCATAAAGAATGAAATTATTAATATATTAGAGGAACACAGGACAGTTTACCTCTCAGACCTGTGGAAAGGGAAAGACTTTATGACCAAAGCAGAACTAGAGATCACTACTGATCACAAAATAGAAAATTTCGATTATACCAAACTAAAAAGTTTTTGTACAAACAAAACAAATGCAGACAAGATTAGAAGGGAAGCAATAAACTGGGAAAATGTTTTTACAGCCAAAGGTTCTCATAAAGGCCTCATTTCTAAAATATATAGAGAATTAACTCTAATTTATAAAAAATCAAGCCATTCTCCAATTGAAAAATGGTCAAAGGATATGAACAGACAATTCTCAGATGAAGAAATTGAAACTATTTCTAGTCATATGAAAAGATGCTCCAAGTCACTATTAATCAGAGAAATGCAAATTAAGACAACTCTAAGATACCACTACACACCTGTCAGATTGGCTAAAATGACAGGAAAAAATAATAATGATTGTTGGAGGGGATGTGGGAAAACTGGGACATTGATGCATTGTTGGTGGAGTTGTGAACAAATCCAACCATTTTGGAGAGTAGTTTGGAACTATGCTCAAAAAGTTATCAAACTGTGCATACCCTTTGATCCAGCAGTGTTACTACTGGGCTTAAATCCCAAAAGAAATTATAAAGCAGGGAAAGGGACCTGTATGTGCACAAATGTTTGTGGCAGCCCTTTTTGTAGTGGCTAGAAACTGGAAACTGAATGGATGTCCATCAGTTGGAGAATGGCTGAAAAAATTGTGGTATATGAATATTATGGAATATTACTGTTCTGTAAGAAATGACCAACAGGATGATTTCAGAAAAGCCTGGAGAGACTTACATGAACTGATGCTGAGAGAAATGAGCAGGACCAGGAGAACATTATATACTTCAACAACAATACTATATGATGACCAGTTCTGATGGACCTGGCCATCCTCAGCAATGAGATCAACCAAATCATCTCCAATGGAGCAGTAATGAACTGAACCAGCTATGCCCAGAAAAAGACCTTTGGGAGATGACTAAAAACCATTACATTGAATTCCCAACCCCTATATTTATGCCCACCTGCATTTTTGATTTCCTTCACAAGCTAATTGCACAATATTTCAGAGTCTGATTCTTCTTATACAGCAAAATAATGTTTTGGTCATGTATACTTATTGTGTATCTAATTTATATTTTAATGTATTTAACATCTACTGGTCATCCTGCCATCTAGGGGAGGGGGTGGGGGGGTGTATAAAAGGCTATTAAATAAAAAAAAATAGAATAGCATATATGTATATATATGTATCTATATATGTATACATATATACATATATATATATATATATATATATATGAAATCTGAGTAGGAATAAAGGCATCCTGACCTATTTCAGAGAAAAAAAAAAGAAAAGGAACAAATTAAAACCCCCCAGTCAAAAGCTAAACTTGAAATTCTAAAAGTAAAAGGAGAGATGAATAAAATTGAAAGTAAAAAAATCTATTGAATTAATTACTAAAACTAAGAATTGGTTCTATGAAAAAAACCCAACAAAATAAACAAACCCTTAGTCAATCTGATTAAAAAAAGGAAAGAGGAAAATCAATTTTTTGTCTTAAAAATGAAAAGGGAGAACTCGCCACTAATGAAGAGGAAATAAAAGCAATAATTAGGAATTATTTTGCTCAATTTTATGGCAATAAATTTGACAACTTAAATGAAATTGAAGAATACCTTCAAAAATATAGCTTATCCAGATTAACAGAGAAAGAAGAAAATATCCTAAACAGTCCTATCTTAGAAAAAGAAATAGAACAAACTATTAACCAACTCCCTAAGAAAAAATCCCCAGGACCAGATGGATTTACATGTGAATTCTACCAAACATTTAAAGAAAAATTAACTCCAATGCTATATAAACTATTTGAAAAAATAGGGATTGAAGGAGTCCTACCAAACTTCTTTTACAACACAGACATGGTACTGATACCTAAACCAGGTAGGCTCAAAACAGAGAAAGAAAACTATAGACCAATTTCCCTAATGAATATCTATGCTAAAGTCTTAAATAAAACATTAGCAAAAAGATTCTAGAAAATCATCCCCAGGATAATACACTATGACCAAGTAGGATTTATACCAGAAATGCAGGGCTGGTTCAATATTAGGAACACTATTGCATAATTGACTATATCATTATCCAAACTAACGAAAACCATATGATCATATCAATAAATGCAGAAAAAGTATTTGATAAACTGCAACATCCATTCCTAATAAAAACACTTGAGAGTATAGGAATAAATGGACTTTTTCTTAAAATAGTCAGGAGCATATATTTAAAACCATCAGTAAGCATTATTTGCAATGGGGAAAAACTGAAACTTTCCCAGTAAGATCTGGAGTGAAGCAAGGTTGCCCACTGTCACCATTATTATACAATCTTGTATTAGAAACACTAGCCTCGGCAATAAGTCGAGAAAGAGATTAAAGGTGTCAGAATAGGCAGTGAGGAAACCAAACTATCACTCTTTGCAGATGATATGATGGTATACTTAGAGAACCCTAGAGATTCTACGAAAAAGCTATTAGAAATAATCCATAACTTTAGCAAAGTTGCAGGTTATAAAATAAATCCCCATAAATCCTCAGCATTTTTATACGTCACCAACAAAATCCAACAGCAAGAGATACAAAGAGAAATTACATTCAGAATAACTGTCAACAGCATAAAATATTTGTGAATCTATTTACCAAAGGAAAGTCAGGAACTATATGAGCTAAATTAAAAAAAAACTTTCCACACAAATAAAGTCAGACTTAAACAATTGGAAAAATATCAAGTGCTCCTGGATAGGTCGAGCGAATATAATAAAGAGGAAAATACTCCCTAAACTAATTTATTTATTTAGTGCTATACCAATCAGACTTCCAAGAAAATATTTTAATGATCTAGAAAAAATAACAACCAAATTCATATGGAATAATAAAAGGTCAAGAATCTCAAAAGTATTAATGAAAAAAAAATTAAATGAAGGTGGCCTAGCTGTACCTGATCTAAAACTATATTATAAAGCAGCAGTCACCAAAACCATTTGGTATTGGCTAAGAAATAGATTAGTCGATCAGTGGAACAGGTAGGTTTATAAGACAGAATAGTCAACTATAGCAATCTAGTGTTTGACAAACCCAAAGATCCTAACTTTTGGGATAAGAATTCATTATTTGACAAAAACTGCTGGGATAACTGGAAATTAGTATGGCAGAAATTAGGCATGGATCCACACTTAACACTGTATACCAAGATAAGATCAAAATGGGTCCATGATTTAGACATAAAGACTGAGATTGTAAACAGATTGGAGGAACATAGGATAGTTTATCTCTCAGACTTGTGGAGGACGAAGACATTTGTGACTAAAGACGAACTAGAGACCAGTATTGATCACAAAAAAAAAAATTTTTGATTACATCAAATTAAAAACTTCTGTACGAACAAAACTAATGTAAACAAGATTAGAAGGGAAGCAACAAACTGGGAAAACATCTTCACAGTTAAAGGTTCTGATAAAGGCCTCATTTCCAAAATATATAGAGAACTGACTCTAATTTATAAGAAACCAAGCCATTCTCCAATTGATAAATGGTCAAAGGATACGAACAGACAATTTTCAGATGATGAAATTGAAATTATTACCACTCATATGAAAGAGTGTTCCAAATCATTATTAATCAGAGAAATGCAAATTAAGACAACTCTGAGATACCACTACACATCTGTCAGATTGGCTAAGATGACAGGAAAAAATAATGATGATTGTTGTAGGGGATGCAGGAAAACTGGGACACTGATACATTGTTGGTGGAGCTGTGAATGAATCCAACCATTCTGGAGAGCAATCTGGAATTATGTCCAAAAAGTTATCAAACTGTGCAAACCCTTTCATCCAACAGTGTTTCTACTGGGCTTATACCCCATGGAGATACTAAAGAAGGGAAAGGGACCAGTATGTGCTAAAATGTTTGTGGCAGCCCTGTTTGTAGTGGCTAGAAACTGGAAATTGAGTGAATACCCATCAATTGGAGAATGGTTGGATAAATTGTGGTATATGAATGTTATGGAATATTATTGTTCTGTAAGAAATGACCAGTAGGATGAATACAGAGAGGCTTGGAGAGAATTACATGAACTGATGGTAAGTGAAATGAGCTGAACCAAGAGATCATTATATACGTCAACAACGATACTGTATGAAGATGTAATCTGATCGAAGTGGATTTTGACAAAGAGACCTAATTCAGTTTCAATTGATGGGTGATGGACAGAAGTAGCTACACCCAAAGAAAAAACACTGGGAAATGAATGTAAATTGTTTGCATTTTTGTTTTTCTTCCCGGGTTATTTTTACCTTCTGAATCCAATTCTCCCTGTGCAACAAGAAAACTGGTTCTGCACACATACATTGTATCTAGGATATACTAGGACATATTCAACATATATAGGACTGCTTGCCATCTAGGGGAGGGGGTGGAGGGTGGGAGGGAAAAATTGGAACAGAAGTGAGTGCAAGGGATAATGTTGTAAAAAAAAAATTACCCTGTCATGGATTCTGTCAATAAAAATTTACTATAATAATAAAATAAATAAATAAATAAATTAAACAACTAAAAAAAGTTATAAAAAATTTTTTCCACTTTGCTGGAATATAATTTGCTGACCCCTTTGCAAACTCCCTATTTGAATAATAGTTTCCTTAACTTTCATTATAACTACATTTTAATAATTTTTAAATACCAATTTTAATAAATGTATATAAGTTCCCATCAAATAAGGAATACAGAAAATTAAATCTTTAAAATCACATATAGTGACCTCTATAACTTTTCTCCTATTTTCCTTCCTTTTAGAGTTTAGTGCAATAGACATCACTCTTCTATTATCTATCCCTATTCCTGAACAAGGGAGGATCATTCCATTTTTTTTCCTGTTAGTGATATGCTTCACCTAACAACAGAGGGTATTTAAGACAAATGTCAAACTTTCTATTTTTTTTTTCTAAAAAGGGTTTTGCCTCTCTGCCTTAAAATTTTCATTTTTATTTCTGGAAGTATACATCTACTTATTTTTATTTTGGAGAAGTATGCCAAAGTGACTTTCCAAAATATTTAGACAAAGACCTTTGGATTTATTTAAATCATCAAGATAGCAGTATGTGTATTTTTGTATGTGTGTGCATGTGTGTGTGCATGTGTGTGTATGTGTGTGTGTGTTGCTCATGATGAACAAGATAATATTATAGTTGTATTCTATAAACTTCAGCATCAACAATAGCAACAACAAACTTCAGGGGGAAAATATCACATGCTGAATAGAACAATTGAGTCTTAAGGTACAGAATAAATATTCCTGAAACATAAACCATGAAATAACAATAGAGGCCTTACATGTTTAGAATGCTGACTTACTCCCTTTCTCTCTCTATCACTTCTTACTCACTCATAAACTTTTCTCTCTCTTTTTCCTCTACCCTCCACATATTTTCTGCAATTTAGTATAGCAGACATACTTTAATTGATAACTATGGATTATGTCCTACAGAGGTAACTGATTGAAATCCCCCTCACCTCATAATTTTTTGCAGGGATTGATTCTAAGCACTCATAGAAGGGGAAAGACAGAGAAAGAGAGAGAAAGAGAAAGAGAGAGAAGAAAGAGAGAGAAACAGAGACAGAGAGACAGAGACAAAGAGAGAGATACAGGAGACAGACAGAGACACAGATAATCAGTGACACAGAGACAGAGAGAAAAACAAAAAGAGAGACATAAGGAGATAGAGTGTGACACTGAGAGAGAGCAAAACAGATTCAGAGACAGAGACAAAAAAACATACAAACACAAGGAGACAGAGAGATAAAGGAAGCCAAGGACAGAGAGTGAGGGCGAATGGAATAATATGATGATCATACAGCACTGTGGAAGAGCCAACTAAGGGAAGGAAATTTTCATACCAAAAGAATTGAAGAAAAATCTGATATCCAAAAGGAAGTAAGCTTTTTTCCCCTAGAATATTCATCTATAGGATTTAAGGATTTGGACTCCTTCCAGATCAATAAAAATATATTGAGGACATTCAGTCTCTAAGGCATTTGAGTAGTGGTGAAAGGGGAAGAAACAAGGAATGAAGCTGAAAATTTAACAAACAAAAATCAAAGGGAGAAATCCTTATTGGAAACTTATACCAGAATCAGATAAAACCTTAAAGAGTAATGTGAGGCAAAAGGAAGAAAAATTTGAAAATAGATCACAACATAATTATGATTATGATTATAACATATTATTATGAATAAAAATGAACAAAAACTCCTCTAACATAAAGGTAATTCTGCATACCTTCCTGATATTATAGCACTAAATGAAGAAATCTCAGGAACATTAAAAAGATAAAATAATTTCTAAAAAGCTTATATTGGCAATTATCATATTCAAAAAACAGCTATTATAAGAGAATTTAAAATATCAATAATAGCTGATACAAATTTGAAACAGCATGAAAAATATCTTTTTAGAAGTAAAACATACTTGGAAAGATATAACATATTTGCAACTGAAACATTTTGAAATGGTAAAAAAATTTGGCATAAATGAAGGGGAAATAAGCAATAGTATTAAAGGAATAGAAGTTCCCTATATAAGCAAAAGCAATCAAAATTGATGTTTTTCCATTCAAAATAATGTTTTTCCATTTTGCCAATTTTATTCTTTAGAGAGCTATTTTTTGTTTCCAGTTCACTAATCCTATTTTTCGAGGATTTGTTTTCTTTATCCACTCTGTCTTTAAATGAGTGGAATGACTTCTGCAGTCTCTCTTGCCAAGCCTCCCTCTCCTTTTCCCATTTTTCTTCTAGCTCTCTTCTGAGAGCCTTTTTAATTTCTTCTATGAAATTCATCTGTGCTGAGGAACAGATGATCTCCTCCTGTGGGGATTCACCTGAAGAGAATCTGTTTTTAGTCCCTCAGGATTTAGAGTCTGTTCTCTGTCTGTATAAAAGCTGTCAATCGTTAAAGTCCTTTTTAACTTTTTGCTCATTTTGTCAGAGAAGAATCAGAGACAAACTAGCAATGAAAAAAAAGGAAAAAAACCCCAAATGGAATCTGCTTTTTTGGGGGAGGGGCTGGGTGGCGTTACCGAGCTTCTTCTACAGACTGAGGGGGCAGCAGCGAGGCACTAGCTGGACTGTGCTGTGCCTGTGCTCTGAGACTCTGAGAGCATGCTGAGATGCTGTGGGGGAGGGGTGGCCGGTCCCAAGGAACTCCAGCTGTTTGGGGTTGTATTCTTCACCCCCGGTGTTTGTAGCTTCTCTGCTGGGCCACTGACTTGCTGCCAGGGCAAAGTATCCAATCCTGTAGTGAAGCTCTCCCCGCAGAGACAGCTGAAATCACACTCCAACCCCATCTGGTCTGCTCAGCTGTGAGGTGCCTGCCGAGCTCTCGCTGCCGCTGCCCTCAGCATGTGCCTGATCTAAAACCAGCCTGCCCTCAAGCAAAAACAGAGCTTTCCTGGAGAATCTCAAGGATGTCTTCTCTTGGTAACTTGTTTGTGGGTTTTTTTTTTTTTTTCAGTCAGGCATTAATTCAGA
Organism: Dasyurus viverrinus; assembly: GCA_020854095.1. Taxonomy (NCBI): domain Eukaryota; kingdom Metazoa; phylum Chordata; class Mammalia; order Dasyuromorphia; family Dasyuridae; genus Dasyurus; species Dasyurus viverrinus. The sequence goes on along the minus strand of CM036997.1, from coordinate 432,851,001 downwards.
GGCTTGTAATGAGATGGATTCTGAGAGAAAATGCGGAACTTACACAGCTGTGTGCCTCCTCGCCGCCATCTTGGCCGGAAGTCCCATAAGTGTGGAAAATTAAAAAAAAAAAAATTCTGAAAGCAAAGACAAACATTTTGAAAAGTAAAATAGGAGATCTTTCGGGTAGGAGCCAAGATGGCAGGATGAAGCCATGATAGTTTTCAAGATCTCAAAACACATGAATTCAATCTGTAGAGAGTACAGAATGAAGCTACTCTCCAGTGCAAGATAGATTAGAAAAACTATAAGAAAGATCAGTCTCATTGAGATGAAAATGGTGTTCAGCCCAGGTCAGATAGACTATGGGAAAGCCAGTGAGAGGGTGTTAATCACAGCCAATCAGCAACTAAGACCCTCAGTTCTGGCTCAATAGAGGAACAAATCCCAGAGATCCCAGAGAGATAAAAGAAAAAAATGAGAGGTAGGCAAGAGAGTGTCAATAGCTTGCAAAAGAAAGAGCAATTCTTTAAAAATTACAATTGGCCAAATGCAAAAATAAAAAAAAAATCCACTGATGAAAACACCTTCAATAGTAGAATTAACAAAGTGGAAAAAGGATACAAAAGCTAACTGAAGAAAATTACACATTAAAAACTAGAATGGCGCAAATGGAAATAAGAGACTATGAGACATCAAGAATTAGTCAAACAGACTAAAAACAAAGGAAAAAATGGAAGAAAATGTAAAATACCTCACTGGGGAAAAAAAAAAGCTGACCTGGAAAATAGATCCCGAGGTGGCATTTTAAAAATATTGGTCTGTTTGAAAGCCATGGCAAAAAAGAACATGGAAAGCATTTTTCAAAAGATCATCAAGGAAAACTGCCCCAATATTCTAGAAACAGAGAAAGAAATACTCATTGAAAAAATCACTGATTGCCTTTATCAAGAGATACATGAAAAACCGCAAGAAATATAGTTGCAAAACTCCAGAGCTAAAATCACAAGGCAAAATGTACTGCAAGCTTCGGAACAAAAACAATTAAAATATTAAGGAGCAATAATCATGATTATCTAGGTTCTGGCAGCTTGCACAATTAAGTATGAATGGTCCTGGAATCCCATATTCCAAAAGGCAAAGGACCTAGGGTTACAACAAAAATTAACTACCTAGTGAGACTGAGCATCATTTATCAGAAGAGGTAATGAGTTTTCAATGAAGAGACTTTCAATCATTTCTATTGAAAAAAAAAAAAAAAAGAACTAAACAGAAAATTTAACCTTCAAACACAGTACTGAAGAGAAGTATAGAACGGTAAAAACATAAAAATATAATTATAAACTGTTTACATCCCTAGATGGGAAAATCAAATCTGTAGCTCTTGAGAAATGTTTCTATTACTGAGTCAGACAGAGAGAGGAATAACATGGACAGATAGTATGGTTTTAAATGGACTCTAATGTGATGCTATCAAAGAAAAAAGACATTAAATTGAGGAAAAAGAACATTGCTGAGAGAACAGGATAGAAAAATATAAAGGGATAAATTGGATCCCATGAAGTGGCAGAAAAGAATTATTACTATCAAGGGAAAAAAGGAAGTGGGGTAAACATTGTCTAAAGCTTGATCTCATTCCTTTTGAATCATAGAGGAAATAACTTAATCATTCAGTTGGTTATAGAAATTTATCTAACCCTATAAAGAAGTAAAAGTAGAAAGAAGAAAGAAAAGGGAAAAAGTGAAAAGAGATGAGGCAGAAACAGTAGGTAAAAAGGTAAAAGAAGGGATAATAGACCTTAAAAGTAGTAGATAGGCTATGTTAAAAAAAAAAACTCTACTAAGAGAAGGGGGAGGTGATAAAAAATAAGGTCATAGTGGAGGGGGGTAGGTCAAGAAAAATTGCTAAGGACAGCACCAAGTGGTAGAGCAGCCAAATTCCTAGAGAAGATATTAAACTTGTTACTGAAGAAATAGACAACAAAATTATATTAGAAGGGGATCTCAAACTTCTGTTCTCAGAATAAAACAAATTTAACCAAAATTAAACAAGAATGAAACTAGAGAGGTTAATAGGATCCTAGAAAATCTAGATATGATAGTCCTCTGAAAAAGCTAAATAGAAGCAGAAAGGAATACCCTATTTTCTTAGCAGTACATGGGTCCTACATAAAAATTGACCATATATTGACCTGACAATCAAATTCAGAGACCAATGTAGTAAATGGTTTCTTTTCAGGCCCCAATGCAATAAAAATTGTATTAAATAAAAGGCCAGGGAAGGATAGATTAAAAACCAATTAGAAATTAAATAATGTAATTCTAAAAAATGAGTGAGTCAAAGGGAAAGCTAAATAGACACACAGAAATAGGAGATCAATGAATTAGTCATGTTAAAAAGCTACAGATAAATAAATAAATAAAATAAATGAAAAACTCCCAATTATATACAAAATTATAAATTCTGTAACTTAAAGGAGAGATTAATAAAATTAAATTTAAGAACACTATTGAACTATTTAATAATATTATTTTTTTATGAAAAACCTAACAAAATAGATAAGCCTCTGGTTAATTTGATTAGAAAAACGAAAGAACAAAACCAAATCACCAGCTTCAAAAATGAAAAAAATTAAAGCAACAATTAGGAAATATTTTGCTCAACTACATGGCAGCAAATCTGACAATCTAAATGAAGTGGATGTATATTTAGAGCAAATAAATATTGCTCAGATTAACAGAAGAGGAAATAAATTATGTAAATAGTCCAATTGTAGAAAAAGAAATTGAACAAGCCATTAATGAACTCCCTAAGAAAAAAATTTTCAGAGCCAGATGGATTTACAAGTGAATTCTGCCAAACATTTAAGGAATGATTAATTCTAATACTATGTAAACTATTTGGGAAAAATAGGTAAAGAAGGAATCCTGCCAAACCCCTTTAATGACATAAATACATAATGATAACTAAACCAGAAAAAAAAAAAAAAGAAAATAACAGGTCTATTTACTTAATGAATATTGATGGAAATTTTAAAATAAAATATTAGGAAAGAGATTACAGCAATATATCAGGAAGATATTACACTATGACCAATGAATCCAGGGCTGGTTCAACATCAGGAAAACTACTGCTATAATCTACTATATCAATAACAAAACCAATAGAAATCATATGATAATCTTTGTAGATGCAGATAAAGGTTTTGATAAAACATAGCACCCATTCTTACTAAAAACACTAGAGAGCTTAGGGATAAAGGGAGTTTTTCTTAAAATAATAAGCAAATCTATCGAACACTAATACCAAGCTTTATTTGTAATGGAGAGAAGTTGGACACATTCATGGTGTTATTCAACAATGTTCTAGAAATATTGGCTTTAGCAATAGGAAAATAAAAAGAAATTGAAAGAATTAAAATAAGCAATGAGGACATAAAACTATCACTCTTTTCAGATGATATAATGATATACTAAAAGAATCCTAGAATGTCATCCAAAGACCTCCTGGAAACAATTAACAGCTTTACCAAAGTTGTAGGATTAAAAATAAAAACACATCAATCATAAATATTTCTGTATTGCTGACAAAACCCAACAGCAAGGGATAGAAAGAGAAATTTCATTTAAAGTAACTATAGATAAAATAAAATATTTTGTTGTCAACCTGTCAAGAGAAATTCAGGACCTATATAAACATAATTGCAAAACACTTTCCACACAAATAAAGTCAGATCTAAACTGAAAAAATATATATCAATTACTTATGAGTAGGCTAAGCTAATATAATAAAAATGACAGTTCTGCCTAAATTGGTCTTCAAATTCAGTAATATAATCTATTGCCAAAGATTTATTTGATAGAACTAGAAATTTTTTTTTTCTTATGAGAATCTCCATTGACCATATACAGTAATAGTATACACAGGAAATATTTCTTCATTCTACTTTATTTTTTCTTACCAACTAAACTATTGAATATGGAATATTGTCTTCAGTTACTATCTTTTTTGTCTATTTTTATCTATCAACATATTAATGTTCTTTCTTCTTGCATTCTTATGTACTTAGTATATATCAAATGAGTATAAAGATGAAAATATGCTTATAATATGCTAGCTGCATTCTGTATAATAACAATATAATCAAATACCTATCAATATATAGTGTTCCAGAGAGTCATGTTGTAAAACCTAAAATGAAAATCCTTTTTATATCTGTTATAGTGATGTTGCTCATACAAGGATAGTTTCCAAATACTATTTCCCTCAAAATTTTCAGTGGTTCTATCTTGTCTAGCTTAATATTTAAACATCTTTATTTAGTAATCCCTTAACCATATGGTTATAAAATTATCTTTTCAGTTTTATCATATGAAACTTACTCCCATCCCATATATTTTGCTCTTTAGCAAAACTGGACTGACTTTTGTCTCCAGAACATTTTGTTAGATTTTCTACCATATATTTTTCTGAAATCATTTCCTGTACTTGAAGTGTGAATTCATTGTAATTTTTTAAAATTATACCTTTTTATTTACAAGTTATATGCATGGGTAATTTTACAACATTGACAGTTGCCAAATCATTTGGTCCAATTTTTTCCCTCCTTCCCTGTATCCCCTCTCCCCTCCCCCTGGCAAGTTGACCAATACATGTTAAATGTATTAAAGTATAAATTAAATACAATATAAGTATACATGCCCAAACACTTATTTTGCTGTACAAAAAAGAATCTGACTTTGAAATAGTGGTCCCTCACTTTCGGTTTTGGGTGGGTGTAGTCAGATCCTGTTAGATTATGGCGTTTTTAAAGATACTTTCGGCATTTAGCTTTAATTTCTCTGATGATCTGCTGTTTGGCAACCAAGGCAGCAATCAGCTATACCAGAGTCACCTTTGTAATTTTCTAACCACAGAGGGCACCCCCTTTCCCATCAGCTCTGTTTGCTAGCCTTTCTTACTTCCTTGCCTGCACTGGTCAGTTCCTGCCCCTCACGACAAACCTTTCCTTGCAATATTCCAGATTATTTTTGGCTGGCGAATTGTTGTACCTCTAATCCTGGTAGGTTTTACCAATCAAGTACTATTTTGGGGGCTAAATTTAATAATTGGTCATGAGGTTATGAGAGGAGCTTAGAAAGTCACATGTGCCTTCTCAGCCATCTTGGCCCTGCCCCTCATTGTAATTTTTAAAGTACAATTCAAAACAAGCTTCTTTAATGAAATTCCATTACTAGTGAGTAAATTAGTCTGTGAACCTGTTTTGCAAAAGAAGGGATTACTGTGTTGGGTCTTGTGCTAAGCATTGGAATATAAATACAGAGAATCTCCTCAAGGGGATTACATTGTAAAATATTTTAAATGGAGTTGAAAAGTAAAGCAATGAACCCTGACTTTAGTTCATGATGGAAGAATATAGAGTACAGATGAATGAGAAATGGAGAGATGATGACTGTGTGATATCTCCTTTAAATTTGCATGCTAAAAGGATCCATCTAATCAGTAGGAACAACAGAAGGGGATAAGGGTACTTCTGAGGACTGAATTCAAGGGCTGAGATTATCATCTGTTCCAGGATGATTTTTCTAAGATATAATGGAGCAGTAAAGGAGTAAAGCATCCTCCCAAGAGGCACATAGAGAAGTTAAGTAAAATAACCCCTTAGTATGAATCTTTTAACTATGTAAAGAAAATAAAAAAGCATACAAAACATATAAAAACTGAAAATTACCTTCACCTCTGGGTTGATGCTTTAGGCTTTTATAATCAAGATAATAGAATCCCTAAAAGAAGGGAATAAGAATCCCAATATTTATACTGTGCATAAACATATCTCTTATAACTCTAAAGATATGATCCTTGATGATAAATCATAATTGAATGGAGATTTGAAAATATATTTTCTTAATTCTAATCTCAACTCTCTATCTACTATTTTACTTATATTCAGACATATATCATGAAGGAGACTCTTTTTTGTGTGTCCCCTACAACCTGTGTTCTTTAATTGTTTGAATATTTGATTTGATTTGGCTTTACCCAAACTTCCTAACATTAGAGAAGACATTGGGATTTTTACTCATAGAAATGCTCATTTCCTCATCAACACACAGTTGTTGCATAAATTTATTTAAGCATTATAATATATAGGTTTTCTTTTTGGCTGGAGAGATATTTGAAAAGGTATGTTTTACAATAAAATACACAGAAAAGGAAGAAATCACACTTTCTTGACTGGCAAAAAGTATAATATTAACCATAGTGACAAGATTAAAAAATAGAACTATAACTACAGATTTCTGTTTCTTTAAGTGGAATTTAATAGGCATCGATCTCTGTGGTAAGTGTGTGTGTATGTGTGTGTGTGTGTGTGTGTGTGTGTGTGTGTGTGTGTGTAATCTGCTGTAATGACACAAATTTATAGAGCGACAATTTTTCTTAATATATGTTAAATATATATATTTAATATTTAATATATTTTTTCTTTACAAAGTATTAACCTGGAAGTTGAAACACCATAGAACTACACATAACAAATTTTAAGTAGCAATGAAGCATAGTTTCCCAAGAAAAGATGACGAAGTTTAAAATGCAATGTAACTTTCTCTTCATCTAATGGTTATTTTGCTGAAATGTTTCTGGTTCATAATAAAAACCACTAAAATGAACAAAGGAAAGAAAAAAATGAAGTTTCAGGGAGTAAGAGGTATTGGAATGTATACAAAAATAGAGACAGACTATGAAATTTTGCTAAAGTAGTAAAAGCAATCCAGGATTTAATTAATTTAAATCTATTTTATTTGAATAACTTCAGATTATACTAGTCAAGAAGACTTGGTTTAGACCTTTTTTTCTTTTTCAGTATGAAAAGTGCAATGAAAAGATTTCAGATGGAACACATTACAAGTTTTATATAACTACAATGTATATTTTTTCCTGACTCAGAAATAGATACAGGTTTCATTTTTAGATGGTGTGCCTTATATGTGGTAAAAAGTAATCTATGGAGGTTTTATTTAGAGATGTATGCTCTAAGACTTTAGAACAGTATACTAAAGTTATTTTTTTATTTATCCTCTCCTGCCTTCTGTACATTTATCTCCAGAACCATTCTTCTTACCCTTCAAATCAGCACTATCTTCCATTATCATATTTTTGCTTAACCATTTTGCAAACTTGGTATTTTTTATTATAGTTTTTTTTTTAATTTACAAGATATATGCATGGGTAATTTTTCAGCATTAATAATGACAAAACCTTTTGTTCCAATTTTCCCCCTCCTTCTCCCCATCCCCTCTCCCAGATGGCAGATAAACCAATATGTTAAATATGTTAAATACAATATGTTTATACATGTTCATATAGTTATTTTGCTTCACAAGAAGAAATGGACTTTGAAATAATGTAAAATTAACTGTGAAGTAAATAAAAAATGCAGGCAGACAAAAATAGAGGGATTGGGAATTCTATGTAGTGGTTCACACTCATTTCCCTGAGTTCTTTCGCTGGGTGTACCTGGTTCTATTCATTACTGCAATAATGGAAGTGATTTGGTTCATCTCATTGTTAAAGAGAGCCACATCCATCCAAATTAATCATCATATAGTATTGTTGTTGAAGTATATAATGATCTCCTAGTGCTGCTCATTTCACTCAGCATCAGTTCATGTAAGTCTCTCCAGTTCTTTCTGAAATCATCCTGCTGGTCATTTCTTACAGAACAATAATTTTCCATAACATTCATATACCACAATTTATTCAGCCATTCTCTAATTGATGGGCATCCAGTTTCTGGCCACTACGAAGAAGGCTGCCACAAACATTCTTGCACATACTGATCCCTTTCCCATCTTTAAGATCTCTCTGGGATATAAGCCCAGTAGTAACACTATGTGATCAAAGGGTATGCACAGTTTGATAACTTTTTGAGCATAGTTCCAAATCGTTCTTCAGAATGACTGAATGTATTCATATTTCCAACAACAATGTATCAGTATCCCAATTTTTCCACAACCCCTCCAACATTCTGCATTATCTTTCCTTGTCTTTCTAGCCAATCGGAAAGGTATGTAGTGGCATCTCAGAGTTGTCTTAATCTGCCTTTCTCTGATTAATAATGCCTTGGTGCATCTTTTCGTATGGCTAAAAATAGTTTCAGTTTCTTCATCTGAAAATTGTCTGTTCATATCCTTTGACAATTTATCAATTGGAGAATGGCTTGATTTCTTATAAATTAGAGTCAATTCTCTATACATTTTGGAAATGAGGCCTTTATCAGAACCTTTGAATATTTTCCCAGTTTATGGCTTCCCTTCTAATCTTGTCTGCATTAGTTTTGTATGTATAAAAACTTTTCAATTTGATATAATCAAATTTTTCTATTTTGTGATCAATAATGATCTCTAGTTCTTCTTTGGTCATAAATTCCTTCCTCTTTCACTTTTCTGAGAGGTAAACTAGTAGGTGGGGGCTGACACCACCAGCACCTCCCCCCCCAAAATCACCCCCTCCTATGACTAGATTGCCAGTCTTAACCCCTAAGGACTGGAAATCTATAGCAAGGATATACTTAGAACCTGGACAAAACTTGTTGTGGCTTTTTGAATATAGTGAGCTCTGTAGGATACAAGCCCAACAAAATATGCATAGTTGACTTAATCTTCCAATCACCTGTGACCAACTAACAGGTGTAGATTCTTATGCAGAAAATTCAGTACAGATTAATTACCCCTTAGTAGCATATGGGCAAATTGCTGCTGCTGCTATTAAAGGATGGACTTCTCTTCCCAATAAAAAATGACAAGGGTGAAGCCTTCACAAAAATAACACAAGGGCCAAATTAATCCTTTGCTGAGTTTGTGGGATGTCTGCAGACTGCTGTTGTATGTACTAATGGTGAAAATGCAGAATCAGACATTATGATAAGGCAACTTGAGATTTGTAGAAGAATTATACTAGGACTGCGCAAGGATGCTCCTTTAGAGGAGATCATAAGATGCTGTGCCACAGTGGGCACAAATGCCTTTTATAGCCAGGCTATGATGCAGACTTCCCAAAATCCAAATATGGGGAGACAGGGTCCCTTTTGGCAAGAGACTTCCAGAGAGACTCATCAATGCTTTCAGTGTGATAAAGTAGGGCATCTGAAAGCTCAATGTTGGCATAGAGACAGAATGAGAAAATAGGGTGGGAGAACAAGACCCAAAATCCCATGTCCAAAATGCAACAGAGGATTCTATTGGGCCCCAGAATGTAGACTGATTCAGGGAAATGGGATGAGGGGCCCAGTCTTAGGGCCCAAGACAAAAATCACTTGGGGCATGATGCCAGCCAATGTTGACTATCTATCAATTGTAACCATTATATGTCATTTTAAGGGGAGACAGTGCTTTAAACTCACCACACCAACTTACAAAGGAAGCTCAAGAGGCTTTGAGAGAAGTTGAACTGGTTTTATCCAATGTGCTTGAAAGGGTCACTCAAAAACCCTTGGAAATATCGGGTTTTGCTACACAAGAGCACCCAAAGTAGTCCTTCATCAAGGAGACAGTGTGATAGAGTGGGTGAACCTCCCAGCACAACCAGAACAAAGCCTTACTCCTTACCCAGTGCTTGCGGCTAGAATTTTATTAAAGGTCATTAAGTGAGCAGTACAAGTATTTGGGATAAGACCTGACAAGATATACACCTTTTATACTAATGCCAAATTAATATATCTTGTGAAACCATCCCAGAGTGGCAAATTTTATTGGCCATGGCTCCAAATTTTGCACATGGATCTCCATTAAAGAAAACCAAACTATTACATAACTGGCGATGGATTCTTGAGAAGGTTTCTAAAGTTTCTCTTAAAGGACCAACTATCTTTACAGATGCCTCCAAACATAGTATTTTTGCTTTATACTCTCATGACTTAACTATAAAGAGAGTAGTCAAAACTCCTTTTCAATCCACTCAGCAGAATGAATTGTATGCAAGCATTCTAGCTCTTACTTATCCAGGAAATAAAAATATAATATCTGATTTGGCCTATTCAGTAGGTGTGGTACAAAGAAGTGCCACAGCCCAAATAAAATGTGCAGCCTCTAATATAACTCTTCAAGGAATTTCAAGAGCAAGTGAGAAAGCATCCAGGTAAGATTTATATTTTACATGTCCACTCTCATAATGGACTTCCAGGTCCCTTTTTTGATTGTAATTCAAAGGCAGATAGCCTTCTAACTATGCTGGCCAATACTCCTTTATTTCAAGAAGCCCAAGGATCTCATTTTAAATATCATCAAGCTGCTTGAGCTTTACATTTGCAATTTGGAATAACAAAAGAGGAAGCAAGGAGCATATTAAAACCTGTACAGCTTGCCTTCCTTTCCATGCTCCTACACTGCCTCCAGGGAAAAACCCTTTAAGAATGGGGTTGTGGTTTGTGAACCAAAAAAACAATGAAATTTGGCAAATGGATGTGACCCATTATAAATCTTTTGGTTGCCTGTTTTTTATCCATGTTGTGTAGACACTTTTTTAGGATTCACTTTTGAAATACCAGCAGTAAAAGAGACAACCCGAATGGTCACTGAATTCCTTATACAAGCATTTGCAATTATGGGTGTGCCACAAGCCATAAAACAGGCAATAGACCTGCATATACTTCTAAACATTTTGCACACTTTTGTGCACAGTATAAGATTTTACACACCACTGGCATACCCTTTAATCCTCAAGACAGGCGATAGTAGAGAGGAGAAACAGAGACATTAAGACACTCCTCCAAAAACAAAAGAAAGGGGGAGCTACAGGTAACCCTAGAGAACTTCTAAATCTAGCTCTTTATACTATTAATTTCTTGATTTTTGACAAAGATGTACTGGCTCCAGCAGACAGGTTTTATAACCCACCAGAAGGGCCGTGTCCAGTGGGAGCAGCTCCACTATCTTTAGATAATGGCCAGGTGGTGTGGAGAGACCCAGAAAGTGGTGAATGGAAGGGATCAGATAGATTGATTGCTTAGGGGAAAGGATTTGCTTGTATTTCCATAGGTGAAGAAGGAATCATATGGGTGCCAACAAGCTATATTCGCCTAGTCCATCAGAGGGAGACAAAGCAGACCCTCAAAACAAAGAAGACCCAACAAACATCGGATGGTTCCATTGCTGAGTGTGCCCACCACTGAAAGAGCATGGCAGTTATGGTGTTTAACCCATGGACATCAAAAATTGTTAGACTTCAAAACCCTCAGGAATCATTGGATTCTCTGAGATATGATAAGACTGTTGTAGGACTTGAAAAACCAAGAATCATTGGATTTTCTGAGAAATGATAAGACTGTTCCAGGACTTCAAAATCTGCTGGGATCATTGGATTCCCTAACACAGAAAAAGACTGTTGCAGGACTTCAAAAACTTGCAGGGATCATTGGATTCCCTAATACATGAAAACACTGTTGCAGGATTTCAAAACCTTGTGGGGATCATTAGATTCCCTAACACATGAAAAGACTGTTGCAGGACTTCAAAAATTTGCAGGGTTCATTGGATTCCCTGATACGTAAAGCAGTGGATAATAGATTGGTTTAGGACTATCTCTTGCCTGCTGAAGAAGGTATATGTGTGACTTTTGTCTGCATACCCTCCTTCTAGGATTTCTGGAAATCTCTTATAAAACCATGTTGATCTATATTGTTTGTTATATCACTATTTGCATGTACAATCCATGGTTGTTGCACCACATTGAGCCTGAGCTGGTGTGGGGTGAATCATCACTAATAGCCTGTGAATTATTGCTATGTGCTCGTGTAATACCTCCCATGCTGATGGGTTTGTGCATATCTGTTTCTAATAAGAGCCTTCAAGTCAGAAACCTGCTAACAATCTCCACTTCCCTTTGGTGATTTTTATCTCCCTTCCTCAGATGTCAGGGAGGGCATGATCATCTACTTTTTAGTGCTTTCACCTCCTTTCCTGAGAAGTCAGGGAGGGCGTGATCACCTTTTCTGGCGGGCTGTCCCCATCCTGAGAAGTCAGGAATGGCATGACCACCTGTGTTCTAAAACAAAATAAATTGGGAGATGTAGAGGGCTGAAACTATTTGGTTGATGCACTGAGGTTGGGACTTCTGAGCTCTTGACCCTAACTTGTGATTGAATGATACTCTATGGGCATATGCTTGGAAAATGGTCCTTTCCACTATCCATATTGGCTCAATGATTGGTGTATAGAGGATTGTAGGAGGGACTAGGGGGTGGAGTAAAGTTAGCCAGGGACACACTCTCGGCAGCAGACAAGATGGGAGACCCTTGCAGAGATTCTCTTTCATCTACTTCACTTTTACCCCTAAAGACCAAGAATAAAGACAGACTTTTGCTTATCCAGACTTTGGCTGATTCTGGGGTGTCCTGGGTGTTAGCGCGACTGTTACAGCATTGTTGTTTGTCATTGAATTTTTCAAAAATCATTCTCCTTTATAGAGAAAAGAGAAGTAAAATAAGAGTTGAGGAATGTTCTCTTTTCCCATTTATCTGTTATTGTCATTCCATTCAACCAAGATAGGTAGATGGAAATATTCTCTCCCATTCTTCCAATTAATTCTTCATGATCATTTCAGAAAAGATTTCCCATATAGATATTTGGTAATGTCATGACTTTGGTAATGTCATTATTTTTGGTAATGCAACTGCTTGAAACCATCCCATGGTCCCTATTCTCTAGTGGATAAAATACTTTCAACTTTTTTCCACTCCTTAAATCCTTCCATAACCTTACACTTACATGTAGTGTTCCTGATGATTTTGTGGAGGACTCTGGACTAGCCTTAGTTTCAGTGCATTAATCAAGAATAGCCATGTGTTAAAGTCCAAAGTCCAAAATCTGTATTGTCTCCTTGCCTGGGGCCTGATTACCTTTCTTGAGGCCCTTTGGATGAGCCTGAGCCAAGAGGGAATGTCTCTAGCTGATACTGAACTAGAGAACTATTAAGCACCATGATAAACTAGATAACCATTGTCTTATTAATACCACTAAGTTAGCACCTTGTGAGAATCCTTGTTTCAAGACAAGAGTTCTGGCCCATAACCCTTACATATCTAGATTCTTCTCTTCAATATATGTTGGGGTCTAGTCCCTGGATTCTTAAACTATGGATCACAACCCTATATGAGACCTCATAATTGAATGTGATAGTGAAATTATGATTTATTATAAGTAATGTTTGATTTGTATACTTGTTTTATGTATGGAATTACTTGAAAACTCAGGTAAAAAGGGATAGTAAGTAGCAAAAGTTTAAAAAGCCCTCCTCTAGTCTAAAAAAAGTAAAGACAATACCAATAATAATGAAGATGGTAATATTTAAAAAAAAACCTCACTAATTTTTAAAAACAAATGGACAGCACCTCCATATGACATAAATACAACCTCTTCCAAATTATTTTCAAATTGGATAAATGAATTGTACTGATAATGGAGCATCCTTTCAGTCCAAGCTGCTTTCTAACATTACCCAGATATAACATTGAGATTTAGATATTTTAATACAAACTTTTGTGTAGGTGAAGTCATACTAAAGCTCATAACCTACACACTATAGGATCAAGAATTTTAAAACATAGAAGACCCATCATGTGGACAAAGGAAGTATTAGGAAGAGATCATCTTTAATATTCTGTCTGCTACTTGTTAATGCTTTCTGTGAATCTAACAAAAATGATTTAACCTCTAAAATATACCCATTCAAATACTCCCCCAAAATAATGTTACCATTTGTGCAATAGTGAATATTTAAAAATAATATAATTCTTTATCAGAGAACTATTTTTATCAGCATTATATCAAGTATATAAATAATAAAGATAAATTAATAAAATACTGATACAAATGCAAAAAAATGTGTTTAACTACTCAGTCAGTACAAATCTCTATTTAAATCTGCAAAATCATGCTATTCTTAATTTCTTATATTATAAGAATATAATAATACAAAATTTGATAAAATGATGTAACATCAACACATTTATATTTCACAATTTGTTTATCCCTTTTCCTTAAAAAAATTTCCCTCAGTTTCATGTAAATAACACCAATTTTGGAAATATATGTAGATTCATTTTCTTACATATTTCTTTATGAATCATGTTGGGAGAGAAAAATCAGAACAAAAAGGAACAAGCACAAGGGGAAAAAAGCAGAAGAAAAAGGAAAAAATAAAAGTCAACATAGCATATGCTGATTTACATTCAGTCTCAATAGTTCTCTCTTTTGAATGTGGAAGGTGTTCTCCATATGAAGTTTATAGGAATTGCCTTAGGTCATTGAACTTCTGAAAACAAACAAGTCCATCATAGTTGATCATGGCACAATCTTGCTATTATTGTATGCTATGTATACCTAGTTCTGCATATTTCACTCAACATGAGTTCATGTAAATCTTTCCAGGACTTTTAAAAATCTACTTGTTCATCATTTTTATAGAATAACAATATTCCATGATTTTCATACGCCATAATTTATTAAGTAATTTCCCAAATGATTGGCATCTACTAATTTTCCATTTCTTTCCACCACAAAAAAGTTGATACAAATATTTGGCACATATGGGTCTTTTTCTTTTCTTTATGATTTCTTTGGGATATAGATTCTTCCATTAGTCTTTTTGCCTTGGGGCACCATTTTTGAATGTGAGTATTCAGCTTTGAGATAATAAGTCTATGGTCAATTCAGCACACTACACTACATATTGCCTTGGTCACTCACATTCTTTTTGTCTCTTCCTTCAATGGCGTCACCAATCTTTGTGGTGAAGGTGCATTCATGAAGTTTTATTGAGCTTAGGTAAATGACAGGTAAATTACCTTTTGCTCTGCCAATCTATTTATAATATTGCCTTTTACAACTAAATCAGTTAGTAATTTCAACTTTTTTTAGTTTGGAGTGTAAGATAAAGGACTATACTAAGTTTCTGACATATTATTTTCCATTTCCCCCAGAAATTTTGATTAAATAGTGAGATTTTATCTCAGAAGCTGGATCTTGGGGGTTTATCAAATAGTAATTCACTATAGTCATTGATTATTGTGTCATATGTATCTAACCTATAACATGGATATACCATTTTTAATCAGTACCATATGTTTTTCATGACTGCTGCTTTAAAATAGGGTTTTAGGTTTGGTACTGCTAGGGCACTGTCCTTTGCATTTTTTTTTTTCATTAATTCCCTTGATATTCTTGAACTTTTCTTTTTTTCCAAATTTCATACTTTTCCTAGTATCAAAGAAATAACTCTTTTAGAGTTTGATTATTATTGCACTGAACTTGTAGGCTAATTTAGATAGAATGGCCATTTTTTATTATTTTAGCTCAGCCTACATGACCAATTGATATTTTCATAAATATTTAAGTATGGTTTTATTTGTGTGAAAAGTGTTTTGTAATTGTGTTCATATAGTTCCTGAGTTTGTCTTGGCATAAAGATGCCCAATTATTTTATGTTGTCTACAATTATTTTAAATGGAATTTTTCTTTCTATCTCTTGCTGCTGGACTTTTTAGTATAGAATTGTTGAAGATTTGTTCAAATTTGTTTCATATCTTGTAAAAGAGATTTTTGGTTCATTCTCTAGTATTCTCCAAATATACATCATTCTAATTATTTTAATTTCTTTTTCTTTTCTTAGTGATAAAGCCAAAATTTCAGTATAGCATTAAATAATAATGGTGATAATGGACATCCTTGTTTCACTTGTATCTTAATGGAAATGTCTCTAGCTACGATCCATTAAAAAATTTGCTTTCTGAAAGTTTTAGATAGACACTGATTATCATTTTAAGGAAAACTCCCTTTATGCCTATGCTCTCTGATGTTTTTCTAGATGCCTTCCTATTACCCACATGATCAAATATCAAACCCTCTATTTGGTATTTAAATACTTTTACATTATTCTTCTTTACTTTTAGTCTTGTGTAATTTTAGACTACATGTTGTTGTGCTGTCTTTAGTTTTTGAAGAGGATTCATTATATCATAGGGTGATGACTCCGCTAGCTTTTAAATTGGATTTAAGTGAGATAGATTGCACAAAGTCATCAATCTCTCTCTTAAGAGTCATCAAAGTTTCATTCCATGACAAAAGTTAAAACATGGTGATGGCGGGGATGCAGTGAAAGACCTAAGCACTGTACAATATTTGCTTTATGTCCCTTAGGGGAAAAAAAATTCATCTAGAAGATTAGATTTAATTGGCACTTTATGAAAGCTTTAAATGCTAATAGAAGAAAATGGGAAAGGAAAGCATTCTAGGCATAAGCATGTATGTGTGTGTGTGTGTATGTGTATGTGTGTGTGCACACACACAAATATACTATACTACCTGGAGTCAGGAGATGTCTTATTCATAAAACAGGAAGGAAATAAGAATCAATGATCAAAAAGTAATGGTATAGAGTAACATGTAAGAAGACTAGAAAAATAGGAGAGAGCTAGGTTTTGGAGAGCCCAAATTAAAAACAGAACATTTTCTATTTGACATAGGAAGAAAGAGGCACTGGAATTTATTGAGTGAGGTAGTGGATTAACTTAGTTGCACTCATGCTTACGGAAAATCACTCTGGTGGCTGAATGGAAGTTGAATTGGGGTAGGAGGAGACATAAAGTCGGCACACTTGCCAGCAGGATATTGCAATAGTCCAGGTATGAGATGATGCAAGTATGTAACAAGGAAAAGTGTCAGAGAAGAGAAAATAGAGGCCATAGATTGCCACATAGATTGCCAGATTTATAGACAGATTCATGGGACCATAAGGAGACTGTTAACTAGAGTAAAAAATTAATGATGAGGAAAATATAGAATAAAACAGCTATACTTTTAATAATAAACAATAATAATAATATATGACATTTGCATAGCATGTTAAAGTTTGTAATACATTTTATAATTACCTTATTTGATCCTCATTTAAATCTCTGAGATAGATGTTATAATTATCCCATTTTACATATAAGTAAACAGGCTAAGAGTAGTTAAGAGATTTACCTAGGATCACACATCTAGAAAATATTAAGATATTCTTGGCTTCAAACTTGACATTCTAGTCAGTATGTCATTAACTATCCTTTAAAGTGATGGCTTGTGAATCATAAGTGATGAATACAGAATGATGAGGAACATTTAAGTGGGTGGGCCATTGGAGTAATAGTTTAAATAATGATTAAGAAGCATAATTTCTCTTTCATATTTTCCAGAAAGATACTATATGATAGCAGAGGGAAAAGACAAGCTTAATTTCCAGTTTCTGAACATTTGATGCCAGCCTCTTGTTTGCATATTACTTGAGATGTTCATAGAATTCACTCTAGTCTTATGGAGCAGCCTCTAATTCTCTCTTATTCCTTACAGTTTCTTTAAGGATTTGTCACAGTGAATACTTAAACATATAGCTGAAAATCAATGTTCATATGAGAGAGTGTTATGGGAAGAAAGGTGCATGTTCAGATTGTCATGGAATTTTGTAGTAATTAATAGTGATGTTGTAATAATAGCACTATCATTCTTATAGAAGAAATGAATCTTTATCTGAATATTCTTACTGATAATAATATTTTTAAGGTTTTAAAACTCTAAACCTTATTATTTCTAGATTTTAGATTTTCATAAACCAGAATATATATAGATAGATAGATACATACATATATATATATATATATATATACATATATGTGTATATATATTTACGTCACTATTTTATCCCTCAGAAAAACCCTTAGCAATAGGTGATAGTATTAACATTTTAAAGATCAAGAAACTGAGGCTGAGAGGTTTAGAATATTAAACAGTGTGACTTTGGTAAAGTAAGTTGACCACTTTGAACTTCAGTTTCTTCTGCTTTAAAATGGGGATACACTTTTTTCACTTCAACATGCTGACTTAAAGCCAACAGTGTGGAAGTGTGAGATAAGCAAGGACCTCTGCCCCATATGAAGACTGCCTCACTAGAAAATTACTTTTCATAACGGATAGGTATTTTGCCTAGGTAGGCAAAAAAACAAAAGGAAAAAAAAAACACATAGGTAAAGATGCCTCTTTAAAAAGACATAGGTATCTAGAACAAGGACATAATTGAACCATGTTGATTCAATGTTCCTGGAACCTTAGTGTTTGCAAAGAGAATATCTCATTAAGTTAACTATAACTATACCATGGTAGCCATGTTAGTTGGTTGAGTGTGAGGAAACATGGTCAATACAATAATTTTCTTCTATGGTCTTTTCCCCCTTTCCTCTTCCTTTTCTTCCCCTTTCTCCCTATTCAGTTTCCTTTTACTCTTTTTTGTTTTCTTCCACTTTACTTTTCCTTCTCTTCTCCCTACATCTCTTCCATTTTTCCATATCTCTTGATTCCCTTGGAAGCATCAAGTAGAAAAACTAGGAAGATTGATGATAACACAAAGGGATGCAATCAATTGACGTTGACTCAAAAGTTATAAGGAAACCTGACCCCTAGATCAAAATTTCCCCACTCCATTTTGCTGTACTTTGTGTTAGCATCTTCAATTGTAATAAAATCATTATCAGTTTCATAACAGAATTATAAGAATAAACAATATGACATTATAGTTATAATATGAAAATGCTAAGTAGTAGTTCAAATCCGAAGTGCTATTCTGAAAATTTATAGCCTCTTGGTAACTACATACTCAGTGGCTCTGGAATTGGAATTTGGGGTCTGAAAGATTCTACAAAGCAGGAAAGGATCTGAGCATAAATTTGTTGAAGTCTATTTTTTAAGCAAACACCCCATTGTGTTCAAAGAATCTCATCATTAATTTAACCAAGGTTGATTTTTTTTCCTCATTCTGACATTATGGAGAGAACATCTGTGTGCTTCAAGATGATATGGAAGTGTTGCAATCTACACTGATTAAAAAAAATACTCCAACCCAGAAAATTACAAATTCCACAACTATTGAAATAAGACAATTAAAAGTATTAGTTTAATAAAGTACACAAATAGTCCTTGGGCATAGATATAAATTAAAATTATAGTAATATCTATGAGAGTTATACCTCTCTCAGTGAAGAATGAGTGCCAGGTTCTGGAAGAAGGTGATAAGTAAGGCATGAATGGAGGAGTGAATGAAAAATCATTTGCAAAGAGTTCACTATGACATTTATCATGTGCTATGTGTCATTCACCACATTAAAAGCTAGGGACACAAATATAAAAGAAAAACAGTCCCTGACCACATGAAAAACAGACTGAAAAAGATATAGGAGTACTTAGCTACAGTGTGATTGGAAATATCCAAAAAGTCCTAAGGAGTATAGCGGCTGGAGATCTGGAAGACATACAGTTTATATTTCTGTAAATAGTCATTCACTTCATTTAGATTGTCAGACTTCCTGACATAGAGCTGGGCAAAAAAAAGCTCCTAATTATTGCTTTAATTTCATTTTCTTTGGTGGTAAGTTGATCCCTTTCATTTTTGATGCTGGTGATTTTTTCCCCATTTTCTGATCAAGTTAACCAATTACTTTTTGTCAGTTTTTTTTTCATAAAAGCAACTCTTAGTTTTATTAGTGCAATAATTTTCTTTTATATTCTATTCTACATTCTATTATATTTCTAGTATATTAATCTCTCCTAGCAATTTGAAAGTATGTTCAAAAAGTTATCAAATTGTGCATACCCTTTGATCCAGCAGTATTTCTATTGGGCCAAATCCCAAAGAAATCTTAAAGAAAGGAAAAGGACCCATATGTGCAAAAATGTTTGTGGCAGCCATTTCATATTTACAGCTCTAATGATCTTATGATGAAGAGAGTCATCTTCATCCTGAGAGAAGACTATGGGAACTGAATGTGGATTACAACATAACATTCTCACTCTTTCTGTTCTTGGTCACTTGCATTCTGTTTTCTTATTTATTTACTTGTTTTTTTAATCCAAATTTTTATGAGCAACAAGAGAATTGTATAACTATGCTTACACATATTGATTTTAACATATATTTTAATATGTATAACATATTTTGGATTGCCTGCTATCTAGGAGTGGGGGAGTGGGAAAGGAAGGGAAAATCTGAAACACAAGGCTATGCTAGGGTCAATGTTGACAAATTATTTGTGCCTATATTTTGAAAATAAAAAAGCTTTAATAATTTAAAAAAAAATCTCTACTTTGAGTTGTGAAATTTCTAATTTGATGTTTAATTGGGGTTTTAAAATTTGTTCTTTTTCTAGCTTTTTAAGTTGCCTGCATAATTCACTAAACTCTTCTTTCTCAATTTCATTTATTTAGCTATTTTTATTGAAGCTTTTTTCTCTTTTTTCCCCTAATGAATATTTTTATTATGCCTTTTTATTTACAATATATATGCATGGGTAATTTTTCAACATTGGCAATTGCAAAACCCTTTGTTCCAATTTTTCCCTTCCTTCCCTCTACGCCCCCCCTCAGATGGCAGGTTGACCAATATATGTTAAACATGCTAAAACATAAGTTAAATACAATATATGTATACATGTCCAAAAAGTACAAAAGTACAAAAGAGTAAGACTGTGAAATAGTGTACAATTAACCTGTGAAGGAAATAAAAAATGCAGGCAGACAAAAATAGAGGGATTGGGAATTCTGTGTAGTGGTTCATAGTCATCTCCCAGAGTTCTTTCCCTGGGTGTACCTGGTTCAATTCATTACTACTCTATTGGAACTGATTTGGTTTATCTCATCATTGAAGAGGGCCGTGCCCAGCAGAACTGATCATCATTTATGAACAGACAAATTTCAGATGATGAAACTGAAACTATTACCACTCATATGAAAGAGTGTTCCAAATCACTATTAATCAGAGAAATGCAAATTAAGACAACTCTGAGATACCACTACACACCTGTCAGATTGGCTAAGATGACAGGAAAAAATAATGAGGAATGTTGGTGGGGATGTGGGAAAACTGGGACACTGATGCATTGTTGGTGGAGTTGTGAATGAATCCAACCATTCTGGAGAGCAAACTGGAATTATGCCCAAAAAATTATCAAACTGTGCTTACCCTTTGAACCAGCAGTGCTACTACTGGGCTTATACCCCAAGGAGATACTAAAGAAGGGAAAGAAGGGAAAGGGACCTGTATGTGCCAAAATGTTTGTGGCAGCCCTATTTGTAGTGGCTAGAAACTGGAAAATGAATTGAAGCCCTTCAATTGGAGAATGGTTGGGTAAATTGTGGTCTATGAATGTTATGCAATATTATTGTTCTGTAAGAAATGACCAGAAGGATGAATACAGAGAGGAAGAGACCTAATTCAGTTTTAATTGATCAATGATGGACAGAAGCAACTACACCCAAAGAAAGAACACTGGAAAATGTATGTAAACTGTTTGCATCTGCTTAGCAGCATTGTAAGAGACATAGATCTCCCTTTCAGAACTTCCACACATAAATAGATCTGTAAGAAGGACAGTTAATACATGCCTAAAATATTTAGACAACTTTCATAAAAGGATAGAGACTGCAATGTAATCAAACTTTCATTTTACAAATGAAGAAATTGAGGCCCTAGTTTACAAGTGACAGAAATGTGATTTGAAAAACCAAAACTCAAAACTTTGTCTTACTCTAAAGTTGACCTTTTCTTGCTATATCGCCTTGATATCCTTTGCTCCTATGGACACTTTGACTATTGAACTATTGAAAAGGTTTTAGTTGATTGCTTGATGTGTGTAAGATCACTAATGATTTTTTTGGTTATTTTAATTTTTCTTGTTGATATTGATATGCTCAAATATATTTCATTTTTATTAAATTCCCACAATTCACAATTTCCTCCTATTCATAATATTCTCAGGATTCTGTAGAAAAGTTTTTATTAAAAATTTATTCTATAATCGTTTAGTTATAATTTGAATTTAAAAAGCTATATTGAATGGTTATAATCACTGAGAACATCTATCCATCGAGGAACTCTTCAGATGATAAAATTGATAATTTATATATATCTTCACACATTATTCTCCTCTTTGTTCTTTTTTACTGTTATATATCTTTGATGGTTTAAGATTAACTCATAAGCACATTCTCACTTATGCCTTTCACTACTTCAGATCCCAGCATACATCAAAGAGAAATCAGAATATTAATGTAAAGTCTTTAATTTAAAGGCATCAAGGATAAAATACACACTATTAGGGGGAAAAAACATTGAGACAAAAGCAACTGATGAAAAATTGGAGTGAAATGATTCCATAATGAGAAAGAGCTCAACTAATATTTTACCTGATTAAATTTCTAATGTGTTGCTCTTTTCCTGGAATGCCATTAGGTGGAAAATGTCCTGTCTATAACATTGAAAAAAAGATAAATAGAATATATGATTCACTTGTTTTGTTAGATTTGTAAATGGTTATTTGTTAATAATTGCTATTTGCTTATATAAAGATTTTTTATCCCTAAGTGGATTCTGTTGTACCTATAACTATCAATTCAATTAAAATTAAATTTGAGAGAAGTTCAAATTGCACCACTGCTGAGCCACTTGACTGAATACAAAATAAATTATTAGGTGTGCAAGGACCTTGAATTTTATGGTTAAAACTGTTCTTGTTTGCTTCTAAAATACAAGCTGCTTTATGTACATTTCCTCTCTATATTTGGAATCCCTTCCTGGCTAACAAATTGTAGGAAAGTATTTTAATTGCATCACATATAATCATTATGTCCCCAGGAAGCCACAATGCAGGTTTCTAACTAATTTTCAAAGATTCCTATTTATAGATCATTACTCTTAGCCAAATAGAAAAAAACCCAATAATTTATTTTCTCCTGACATAACATAATCATTTTATTCCATTAAATATAAAAATTTTTAATGTTGTTTTTTAATGTATGCTTTTCATGGCCCTATTTCTGTCATTATTCTTTTAAACCAACTTTAAAATAGTGTTTTTTCTTTTTGTTTTGTTTTTAATCTCTAAGTGAGCATATAATTCTTGCTAATGTCTTGTCATTCAGAGATATTAATAACAATAATACTCATAAAATTACTTGGGTTAATAAAAATAATACTAATTTATTTAGTAAAACCTGAAAAATAAGTTATATTTGCCCTAAATTAATTGATCAAAAGAGACACCAACCTGAAGGCCTGAAAATATAAAAAGGACCAAAAAATTAGCTCACTTTCAAAAATGCTTTGAAGAATTATCAATTTATTATTGAGTTGTAACAAAGAGATTAAAATAAAAAGACATGCCTTGCTACACTGTCCTAAGCCTTTTGTACACTAACCTTTCAAATAACTTTAAAAATGATTTGCCTTTAGCATGGATGTTACTCCTTTATTTAATGACTCCTTATGGCTCCCTAGTACCCCTAGTATCAAACATAAATTCCTTTTTGTCCTTTAAAATTCTTTTGTCAACTTGAGATCCTTTCTGCATGTCTAGGTTGGATCTTCAGCAGCCACTATTAGGTGGCTCCCATGTATTACAACATATAACAATAAGAAAAGAAGAATAAATTGAAAGAATTAGAATAGATAATGAAGTAACAAACCTATTGTCTATGTAGATGATATATTTAGAGAATCCCAGAGCATCTATTGAAAAAAAACTGAAATAATTAACAATTTTAGTAAAGTGATACAATATAGGATAAACCCATATAAATCATGAACATTTCATTATATTACAAACCAAGTTAAGCATTTAGAGATAGAAAGAGAAATTCCATTAATAATTCCATTATTAGGAATCTATTTCAGCAACCCTAAGACCACAATTCCAAAACCTCTTTTTGCAGAAATAAAAACAGTTCTAAACAACTGGGAAAATAGCAATTGTTCAAGAATAGAGTCAGTATAATAAAATGACAATTTTCCCTAACATAATTTGCTTATTCAGTAACATAGAAACCAAACAATAAAAAATTATTTTATAGATCCAGAAAGATAGTAATAAAATTCATCTGAAAGTAGAAGAAATAAAGCATATCAAAGGAATTATTGAAAAAATACAAAGAAAAGTGGCATAGTAATACCAAATCTCAAAGGATATTATAAATAGCAATCATCGAATTAATCTGGTGGTGTATACATAGTCAATAACCATAGCAATCTAGTGTTTAACAAACCCACTGACCCAAGGTTCTGGAAAAACTCACTATTTAGTCAAACTTGCTGGAAAAACTGAAAAACAATAGGAGACAAACTATGTAGTGACCAATATCTTACAGGTTATATGAATATGAAATCAAAAAGGGTACATAATTTAGGCATAAAGGATGATACCATAAGCAAAATAAATGAACAAGAAACCTGTCATATCTATGGGAAGGGAGAAAAACAGAAAGAGCCTTATAAGATGCAGAATAGAAAATTTTAATTGAGTTAAAGAGGTTTTGCACAAACAAAATCGATGTAACTAAGATTAGAAGGAAGACAGAAATCTTGGAAACAATGCTTTATAATGTGTGTCCATGGTAAATGTCTCATTTCTCAACTATATAGAAAACTGAGTGAAATTTAAATCTATAAGCCATTCCTAAATTGATATAAGTTCAAAGTATATGAAAAACTTGTTTTCAAATGAAGAAATTAAAATTTTCTATAGACTTATGAATAAGTAATCAATCATTTTTGGTTGAGAAATGTAAATTAAAATAATTCCGAGATACCACTTCATACCTAATCAGATTGACTAACATGACAAAAAAAAAACGAAAAAAAAAAAGAAAGAAAGTGAACATCATTGGAGAGAAAGGGACACAAATGCACTGTTGGGGAAATTATGACATCATCCAACCATTCTGAAGAGTAATTTGGAACAATATCCAAAGGCCAACCAAACTGGGCATATTCTTTGATCCAACAATAACATTTTTAAGTCAGTGTAGTATTCTCCCAAAGAGACCATAAAAAGTGGGAAAATTCCTTCAGGTGCAAAAATATTCAAAGAAGTCTTTTCATGGTGGCAAAGAATTTAATTTAAAATTGAGGGGAAATCTAGCAACTGGAGAATGACTGAACACAGTGTAGGATATGAATATAATGATGTATTATTGTGCAATAGGAAAGGATGAATGCGAAAAATTTAGAAAAACCTGAAAAGACTTGTACAAAATGATCTAAAGGGAAATGAACAGAAAAAGGAAAACATTGTACAGAGTGTCAGCAACATTATATGATGATAAAATGTGAATGGCTCAACTTCATTTACTTATTTATTTGTTGGTTTAATTTAATTTTCTTTTTAATTATAACTTTTTATTTACAGAACATATGCAAGGGTAATTTTTTCAATATTGTCCCTTGCACTCACTTTTGTTCCAACTTTTCCCTTCCCTCCCTCCACCTCCTCCCCTAGATGGCAGGCAGTCTCGTACATGTTAAACATGTTAAAGTATATCTTAGATGCAATATATGTGTGCAGATCTGTACAGTTCTCTTATTGACCAAGAAAAATTGGATTCAAAAAGTAAAAATAAACTGGGAAGAAAAACAAAAATGAGAGTAGTCAACATTTGTTTCCCAGTGTTCCTTCTCTGGGTGTAGTTGATTCTATCCACCATTGATCAATTGGAACTAAATTGGATCTTCTCTTTGTCGAAGAAGTCAACTTCCATCAGAATACATCATCATACAGTATTGTTATTGAAGTGTATAATGATCTCCAGATTCTGCTCATTTCACTTAGCATCAGTTCATGTAAGTCTCTCTAAGCCTCTCTGTATTCAACCTGTTGGTCATTTCTTACATAACAATAATATTCTATAACATTCATATACCACAATTTTTACCCAACCATTCTCCAATTGATGGGCATTCATTCAACTTCTAGTTTCTAGCCACTACAAAAAGGGCTGCCACAAATACGTTGGGACATACCAGTCCCTTTCCTTTCTTTAACATCTCTATGGGATATAAACCCAGTAGTAACAGTCCTGATATAAAGTATATTCAGAGTTTGATAACTTTTTGAATATAATTGCAAATTGCTCTGCAGAATGGTAGGATCCATGCACAACTCCTCTAACAATGCATCAGTGTCCCAGTTTCCTCGCATCCCCCTCCCCCCAAAAAATTTGTCATTATCTTTTCCTGGCATTTTAGCTAATCTGCTAAGGTTGTGTAGTGGTATCTCAGAGTTGTCTTAATTTGCATTTCTCTGATCAATAGTGATTCGGAACACTCTTCATATGAATAGAAATAGTTTCAATTTCATCATATGAGAATTGTCTGTTTCTATGCTTTGACCATTTATCAACTGAAAAACGGATTTATTTCTTATAAATTAGAGTCAATTCTCTATATATTTTGGAAATGAGGCCTTTATAAGGACCTTTAACTGTAAAAATTGTTCCCAGTTTTTTGCTTCCCTTCTAAACTTGTTTGCATTAATTTTGTTTGTACAAAAACTTTTTAACTTGGTATAATCGAAATTTTCTATTTTGTTATCAATAATGATCTCTAGTTCTTCTCTGGTAACAAATTGCTTCCTCCTCCACAAGTCTGAGATTTATTCTTCAGATTTATTTATAATCTCATTCTTTATTCCTAATTCATGAAACCATTTTGATATTATCTTGGTGTATGGTGTTAAGTGTGGGTCCATGCCTAGTTTCTACCATACTAATTTCCAGTTTTCCCAGCAGTTTTTGTCAGATAGTGAATTCTGATCCCAAAAGTTGAGATTTTGAGATTTCTCAAACACTAGATTGCTATAATTATTGACTATTTTGTCCTGTGAAACTAACCTATTCCACAGATCAACTAGTCTATTTCTAAGCCAATACCAAATGGTTTTTGTGACCACTGCTTTATAATACAGTTTTAGATCTGGTACAGCTAGGACACCTTAATTTGATTTTTTTTTTCTCATTAGTTTCCTTGAAATTCTTTTTTTTTTCTTTTTTTTTATTCAATAGCCCTTTATTTACAGGTTATATGTATGGGGAACTTTACAGCATAGACAATTGCCAAACCTCTTGTACAAATTTTTCACCTCTTACCCCCTACCCCCTCCCCAGATGGCAGGATGACCAATAGATGTTAAATATATTAAAATATAAATTAGATACACAATAAGTATACATGACCAAATTATTATTTTGCTGTACAAAAAGAATCACACTCTGAAATGTTGTACAATTAGCCTGTGAAGGAAATCCAAAAGGCGGGTGGGCAAAAATATAGGGATTGGGAATTCAATGTAATGGTTTTTAGTCATCTCCCAGAGTTCTTTCGCTGGGCATAGCTGGTTCAGTTCTTTACTGCTCCATTGGAAATGATTTGGTTAATCTCATTGCTGAGGATGGCCAGGTCCATCAGAACTGGTCATCATATAGTATTGTTGTTGAAGTATATAATGATGTCTTAGCCCTGCTCGTTTCACACAGCATCAGTTTATGTAAGTCTCCAGGCCTTTCTGAAATCATCCTGTTGGTCATTTCTTACAGAACAATAATATTTCATAATATTCATATACCACAATTTATTCAGCCATTCTCCAATTGATGGGCATCCACTCAAGTTTCCAGTTTCTAGTCACTACAAAGAGGGCTGCCACAAACATTTGTGCACATACATGCCCTTTCCCTTCGTTATGATCTCTTTGGGATATAAGGCCAGTAGTAACACTGCTGGATCAAAGGGTATGCACAGTTTGATAACTTTTTGAGCATAGTTCCAAATTGCTCTCCAGAATGGTTGGATGTATTCACAGTTCCACCAACAATGTATTAGTTTCCCTTTTTTCCCATATCCCTTCTAACATTCTGCATTATCTTTCCCTACCATTCTAGCAAGTCTGACAGGTATATAGTGGTATCTCAGAGTTGTCTTAATTTTCATTTCTCTGATTAATAATGACTTGGAGCATCTTTTCATATGACTAGACATAGTTTCAATTTCTTCATCTGAGAATTGTCTGTTCATATCCTTTGACCATTTTTCAATTGGAGAATGACTTGATTTTTTTATAAATTAGAGTCAATTCTCGATATATTTTGGAAATGAGACCTTTATCAGAACCGTTGACTATAAAAATATTTTCCCAGTTTATTACTTCCCTTCTAATCTTGTCTGCATTAGTTTTGTTTGTACAAAAACTTTTCAGTTTGGTATAGTTGAAATTTTCTATTTTGTGATCAGTAATGATCTCTAGCTCTTCTTTGGTCATAAATTCCTTCCTCTTCCACAGGTCTGAGAGGTAAACTATCCTGTGTTCCTCTAATTTATTTATAATCTCATTTTTTATGCCTAGGTCATGAACCCATTTTTACCTTATCTTGGTGTATGGTGTTAAGTTTGGATCAATGCCTAGTTTCTGCCTTAGTTTCCAATTTTCCCAGCAATTTTTGTCAAACAGTAAGTTCTTATCCCAAAAGCTGGGGTCTTTGGTTTTGTCAAACACTAGGTTCCTATAGTTGTTGACTTTTTTGTCCTTTGAACATAACCTATTCCACTGATCAACTAGTCCATTCCTTACCTAATACCCCAAGAAAACCACAACAGAGAACATTATATTTTAGAGAGAACATTACATTTTGGCATCAGAATGTGGGGCTGACACTTAGTGGAAAAGCATCCCATTCTGATTTCTGTGGAAAAGCCTCTGATCTTGATTTCACTGGAAAAATCTCCCTGATCTAGAAATCAGGGTGAGTACAAGAAGGAAATTTTTAAAGGACTAAAGTGGTATTCCATCTAAATTGGGACAAATGTTTTGAAAAGAGATTTCTCCACCAAAAGGAAAATGTGTTGAAAGCTTTTTCAGACTGGTAAGAAATCAAGGTTTAATTGTAACTTGGGAGCAGATAATTGAACTTTTAGAAACAGTACAGTGCACATCTCTTTGGTTCTCTAAGGAAAATGAATTAGTGTAGATGAGTGGAATTAGTAGGAGAGCAACTATGTGAATACTATCATGATAATGGACCTGACTCAATTTCTAAAGAAACACTCAATAAGTATAACTTAATACAACTGGCTTTAAGAAATTATGTAAGTATTAGATAAGAAAAAAGAAGAAAGAGCAGGAGGGGGATGATACAGAAAAAATAGGTGAAAAAGATGAAGAATGAGATAAAAATGAGGAAAAGTAGAATTCTGAGTGTGGTGCTTCATAGCAGAAGCCAACAGGTCATTTCTCCATCCGCTTACCTACCTATCAGAACCTACTTCCCTCAATTAATCCTTCATGGGTGGAGGGAGAAGGATGAGGGGGAGAGACAGTAACACAACCAGCACCACCCATGAAGCAGCCTATGACAAGATTACAAAAGCACTGGTAAAGACTGAAAAAGAAGGACAGGATATATCTGATTGAGTAAATGCATACCCTATGATTGAAGAGCTTGACTCTTCAGATCAACAAAGGAGAAGATATACTCCTTTTGATCTGGAACAAATCAAGGATTTGAAAAAAGGATGGCACTCTCTATGGGTTTACATCATCTTATGTTAAGATGTTAATAGGGATTTTGGCTTATGAGTCTTAACCCCTAGTGGTTGGAAATCCTTAGCAAGAACATGTTTAGGACCTGGACAAAATGTGTTGTGACTTTCAGGGTATAGGAAATTATGCAGGGTACAAGCACAGCACAATAAGAAAACCAGAATTAATATACAAATCACTTTTGACCAATTAGCAGGTAAAGGTCAGTATGCAGACAATTCAGCATAGACTAATTACCCCATAGCAGCATATGAGCAAATTGCTATTGCTGAAATAAAAGCATGGGCTTCCCTCCCAGGAAAAGATCAAGGGGAAGCCTTTACAAAAATAGAGCAAGATCCTAATGAACCTTTTGCTGATTTTGTGGGGCTTTTGTAGATAGCTGTCACCAGAACTATTGGAGTAAATGCAACTACAAGAATAATGATCAGACAACTGCCTAAGGAAAATACTAAAGAGGTTTGCAGAAGAATTATGTGGAGACTACACAAATATGCTCCTTAAGAGGAGATCATAAGACACTTTGCTACAGTGGGCACAAGTACTTATTATACCCAGACTATGATGAATATGGGAAGACAGGGTCGCTCTTGGCAAGGGACTTCTAGAGAAACATGTTAATGCTGTCAGGGTGGAAAAATTGGACATCTGAGAGCCCAGTGTAGGTATAGAGATAGAGTGAGAGGCCAGGGTGAGAGAACAAGACCCAAAACCCTATGTCCAAAATGCAACTGAGATTTCCCCTGGGCCTCAGAATGTAGATTGATCCAGAGAAATGAGAGACAGAGCCTAGCTCCAAGATATTAAACAAAAGATAGGTGTGGCATGATGGCAACCAAGGTTACACTTTTAGAAGTTCAGGACTCTGATGTGATCAATCAGAAAAAAAACAAGCAGATGTGAGAAAGGAATTGCATGATCAATAAGCAGAAAAGCAATCAGATAGCAGAAAGGGATTACAATTGGGGAGAATACAGGCTTTTGTAATCTAACAGAAACTGCAGTGTCCAGTGTGAGCAGCTCCAATGTATTTGCCAGATAATGATAAGAGATCCAGAAAGTGGTAAATAGAAGGGACTAGACAGGTTAACTGCTTGGGAGAAGGGTTTCCTTATATTTCTAGAGATGGGGAAAGAATCAGATGGGTGCCATGAGCACCTGGCTCAGAGAGACAGAAAAAGTGTAAAACTTTGAAACAAAGAAACATCTGACACTGAAAGAGCATGGCTGATAATGAGACAGTTACAGAACTTTAAAACCAGCAGGAATTGTTAGATTTCCTGAGATGAAAAATTGTTGATGATAGTGTTAAAGAACTTCAAAACTTGCAGGAATCATTGGATTCCTGGCGCATGAAGTAATGGACAATAGATTGGTTTTAGAGTATTTCTAGGACTTATGGACATGTATAATTCCTCATGTTGATTCATGTTATTAGTCACATCACTACTAGCCTGTGTTACTATGTGCTTATGTAATTTATGTAATTATTTGTAATACATCCAATATTGATAGATTTGTGTATACTTGTTTCAAGTGAGCCCCTTCAGAAACCCGATAATCTGATTTGATTTCCTATTTCCTCTGGTGTTTTCATCTCCCTTTCTGAGACTTCAAGGAAGGTGTGATCATCTCCATTTGTGGTGTTATCACCTCTTTTTTGAACAATCGGGGAAAGAATGATCACCTCCTTTTTGGAGGTTCTCACATTTTTGAGAAGTCAGGGAGGTCATGACCACCTATGTTCTAAAAACAAAAGAAAGTGGGAGATGTTATGGGCCAGAACTTGAAATAAGTGAAATTGATGAGACAATGTTAAATCTAGTTTAGCACTGATTTAATCCTACAACAAATAATGGTTTCCTAGTGATATAATGATTGGTGTAAACTTAGTGTGGAGCATATAAACTAGGAGCCTTAGCCAGGATTGACATTTGGAGAGAAGGCAAAGGACTAAACACAGGAGCTTAAGCTCTTGTAAGCAAGTGGAAAGAGATATACCTCTAAGAAAACTTACTGTACCCCAGGAAAGGAGAGAAAACTTTGAAAGAGATAATAAAGGATTTGGACTTTAACCCCTAGCTACTTATGTGGTGATTACTGAACTGAAACAAAGGCTGCCTCCAGAGACCCCAAGAAAACCTCAACAGAGAACATTACATTTTAGAGAGAATTGTCTCTTTCCTGTCTATTTCTCTTTTAAGAATTTAGATGCTAAACCACTGAGTGCAAATATGTTTAATATTGATATTGTTTCATTATCTATGCTACACTTAACAAGATATAGTGCCTTTCATCATCTATTTTAGTTAGATCAATTTTTGCTTTTGCTTGATCTGAGATCAGGATGGCTACCCCTGCTTTTTTTACTTCATCTGAAGCATAGTAGATTCTACTCCAGCCCTTCACCTTTACTCTGTATGTATCTCCCTGCTTCAGGAGTGTTTCCTGTAAACAATGTATTGTAGGATTCTTGCTTATAATCCAGTCTGCTGCCTCTGCTTTATGGTGGAGTTTACCCCATTCACATTTATGGTTAAAATTACTAATACTTTATTTCCTGCCATCTTGTTAACTCCTGTTTATGCTTTTCTCCTTTCCTTCCCCCTTACTTCCCCTTCCCAGTATTAAACTTGTGAGCACCACTTGCCTCTCACAGCTCTTCCTTTTTATGATCCCTCCACCCACATTAGAGTTCCTCCCCTTTTCTTACAATTCTTCACAATTTCTGTATTCTCGTCTGCTTAACTTACTCCTTCCCTTTCCACTTTTCCCGTCCCACTTTTCAATGAGGTGGGAGAATTTTCACCATAAATCGAATATGTCTAATATTTTTTCTCTTTAAGCCAATTCTGATGAGAATAAGATACATACTATGTTCATCCCCCTCCCTTCTTTCCCTCAGATATAATAGGTTTCCTTTGCCTCTTCATGAGATGTACTACTCCCAATTTACCCTTTTTCCAGTACAATTTCTTTTCCACCTCTAGTTTCTTTTTATATTATAACTGTAAAAACAAATTTTACACGTATTATTTGTGTATATTCATTTTTTAAATAGCCTTTTATTTACAGGTTATATGTATGGTTACTTTACAATATTGACAATTGCCAAACCTCTTGTTCCAATTTTTCTCTTCCTTCCCCCCAGCCCCTCCACCAGATGGCAGGATGACCAGTAGATGTTAAATATATTACAATATAAATTAGATACAAAATAAGTATGCATGACCAAACTATTATTTTGCTGTACAAAAAAAAAAAATCGGACTCCAAAATATTGTACAATTAGCCTGTGAAGGAAATACAAAGTACAGGTGGGCAAAAATATAGAGATTGGGAATTCAATGTAATGGTTTTTAGTCATCTCCCAGAATTCTTTTGCTGGGCATAACTGGTTCAGTTCATTACTGCTCCATTGGAGCTGATTTGGTTGATCTCATTGCTGAGGACGGCCTGATCCATCAGAATTGGTCATCACATAATATTGTTGTTGAAGTATATAATGATCTCTTGGCCTTGCTCGTTTCACTCAGCATCAGTTCGTGTAAGTCTCTCCAGGCCTTTCTGAAATCGTCTTGTTGGTCATTTCTTACAGAACAATAATATTCCATAATATTCATATACTCTTTATGTATATTCATAACAGAAATAGTGTTCCCAAGATTTCTTTTTACCTTTTTGATGTTTCTCTTGAGTCCTATGTTTGGAGATCAAACATTTTATTTAGTTCTGTTTTTTTTTTCGTCAAAAATAGATGAAATTTACCTATTTCATTGAATATCCTTCTTCTTCCCTGGAAAAAAAATGCGCATTTTCACTGGGTTGCATAACAAGTTCCTTAGCCTTTTGGAATATCATATTCCAGGCCCTTTGATCCTTTAATGTGGATGCTGCTATATACTGAGTAATTCTTATTGTGGCCGCTCTATATTTGAATTGTTTTTTTCTGGATGCTTTTAGTATTTTTTCCTTGGTCTGATTGTTCTGGAATTTAGCCACAATATTTCTTGCAGTTTTGATTTTGGGGTCTCTTTCAGTAGGTGATTAATTCTTTCAATGTCTATTTTACCCTCTCTTTCTATAACATCTGGGCAATTGTCTTTAATGATTTCCTGGAAATTAATGTCTAGGCTCTTTTTTTCATCATACTTTTCAGGAAGTCCAATAATTCTCAGATTATCTCTTTTAGATCTATTTTCCAGGTCTCTTGTTTTTCCAAGAACGTATTTGACATTTTTTTCCATTGTTTCTTTTTTTTTTTTTTTCTTGACTGATTCTTGGTATCTCTTTGAGTCATTCATTTCCATTTGTTCAGTTCTGATTGTTAATGAATTGTTTGCTTCATTTACTTTTTTATTTCTTTTTGTAATTGTTCAATTGAGTTTTTAAATGAGTTGCTTTGCTCTATGGATTTTTTTTCCCTTTTGCCAATTTTATTTTTTAGAGAGTTATTTTCTTTTTCCAAATAACTAATTCCATTTTCCTTGGAATTGGTTACCTTTTCCAATTCACTAATTATGTTTTTCAAGGATTTGGTTTCTTTATGCATTCTGTGTTTAAATGAGTGGGATTACTTATACAGACCTTCTTGTCAAGCTTCTTTTTCCTTTCCCCATTTTTCTTCTAGGTCTCTTGTGAGAGCCTTTTTAATTTCTACTATGAGAGTCTTGTGTGTTGAGGACCAGATCATATCCATTTTTGGGGATTCATCTGGAGAAGATCTGTTTTTATTCTCCTCAGGGTTTGAAGTCTGCCCTCTATCCATATAGAAGTTATCTATAGTTAGAGTGCACTTTAACTTTTTACTCATTTTGACAAAAAAGAATCAAAGAAAAGAAACAAAGAAAAGCAAATGTGGTCTGCTTTTTGGGCTATGTGATGTTACCAATCTTCCTCTATAGACTGCAGTAAGTAACGGTAAAGCAGCAGTGTGACAGCAATGGCTGTGTTGCCTGCACAGCAGCCACTCTCTGAGACTCTGAGAGCATGCTGAATCAAACTGGGTGTTGGGTGGGTGTGGTCATTTCCCAAGAGATCCCAGTGTTTTGGGACTGAAGTCTTTACCCTCGTTTATAGCTTCTCTGCTGATTTACTGGCTTTCTGTCAGGGCAAAGAAGCTCACACCGGGTAAAGTTCTCCCAGCAAATTTTCCCATGTCTGAGAACCCCCCTGTAGTCTGCTCAATGTGAGCTGCCTTCCATGCTCTCATTGCCTGCCTGTGGTCTGTGCCTATTCTAACTGTCCCTGCCCACAAGCAAAAATAAGCCTTTTCTGGCAGATTTCAAGGATATCTTCTGTTGGTAATGTATTCATGTTTTTTTCAGTCAAGCACCAATTCTGAGACCACATCATGAAAAAACGTAGTTGGAGGGCAAGAAGAAGCTTAGATAGATGTGTGTGTCCTCTCCACCATCTTGGCCAGATGTCCAAAAGGCTCAACTTTAGTCAGTAACATAATGATACAAGACAAGTACAAAGAACTTAATGAAAGAAAATTATATCTATATCCACATAAAGAAGCAATGGAATCTAAGTGATGATTAAAACTTTTATTTTCATGTTATTCTTTCTCATGCTTTTCCTCCCATTTGATCTGTGTCTTTTTAAACAAATGTGGCTAATATTGAAATACGTTTTACATGATAGTACATGTATAAACTATATACCTACCATCTTTGGAAGAAGTTAGTGGAGAGAAGGGATGGAGAGAGAAAAATGTGGTGCTCAAAATCTTTCAAAAAGAATGCTATCATTTTTTTTGATATATTAACTGGGGGAAAAGTAAAATACTAAAAATAAATAGATCACTATTAATTAGAGAAAGAAAAGTTAAAATGATTATAAAGCCTCAGTGGATTAATGAAAAGATTACGGATCACATAGCTAAAAAATCTGAGGCCAAATTTGAAGTAAGATTTTCCTGATTATAACCCCAGTGCTCAATCCACCAAACTGTTACATTATTGTAGCCAGTGTGTGTGTGTGTGTGTGTGTGTGTGTGTGTGTGTGTATGTGTGTGTGTGTGTGTGTGTGTGTGTGTGTGTATTGGGGAAAGAAATTGGAAGACTATTCATTAATTGAAAATTACCGAACAGCTTTTAATATATGATTATGTTTGAGTATTATTGTGCTATAATAAATGAAGAAGTGGGTGGTTTCAGAAAAA
Organism: Dasyurus viverrinus; assembly: GCA_020854095.1. Lineage (NCBI taxonomy): Eukaryota > Metazoa > Chordata > Mammalia > Dasyuromorphia > Dasyuridae > Dasyurus > Dasyurus viverrinus. The sequence goes on along the minus strand of CM036997.1, from coordinate 432,815,415 downwards.
ATACAATCTATATGAACTTACACAAAGAATAGTGGAGCAACTAGATCATTGTGCACAATAAAAGCAATATTGTAATGATGGTCAACTGTGAAAAATATGGTTATTCTTATCAATACACTTATCTAATTGTAAAGAACTCATGATCAAATACTGTTATCCATTTCCAGGGAGAGAACTGATGAAATAAGTGAATGCAAATTGAAGTATAATTTTCAAGCTTTTTGTGTGACATGGCTAATATGGAAATATGTTTTGCATGATTTCACAATTATAATTAATATAATTTTGTTTTCTTGCTCAGTGGGTGGGAAAGTGATAGAAGGGAAGTAGAGAATATGGACCTCAACATTTAAAAAGAAAAGAATGTTAAAAATAAATGACTTTTTTTTTTTTTACAAAAAAATAGCAAGTGTTTTATATGAAAACTTCTTCATTAAGTTTCCAGCTATTATTGTCCCCATCCATAAATTAACTTTTGTATTTTCTTTAATGTTTGCTTTACCTATACTAATGTAACAGAAATATAAACAATGCAGCTCCATCCTCAGATCATGAACAGGGTACTTAGTCTATTGCATGACATTGTGGAAGGTATTTTGGAAAGGAATGAAGATGTGTATTTGTGAGGGTCCAATTTCCTAATAAAGAACATACAGAGATATTCTGACTTTTTCTCCCCTTATCATGTTTTGGGGACTGGACTATAGTCATGGAAAATTATCAGACTGCAGACCTTGCCTCAATCAGCAAGTGGCGGCCAGATGGCCAGGAAAGCGGAGCGACCTCCACACTTCAGAATATGTATCCATGGTATTGCATCAGCCACAGAGATGTCTGAGGCATAACGACCCTGGAAACTTAGATAAAAGCAAATACCACAAGATATCGTTCTTTCTCCTTCTGGAACATCTGCTCCCTCCTGTAGCCCCCTCTCATGCCTTTTCTCACACATAGCTTCACTCTCCCCTGCCCCCCTTTTTCCCTTCCACCCTATTTAACCTGAGTTGTTTCCAAAAATAAACAAGACTTGCTTCAACTTTTCGGCTGTCTCCCTCCTCTTTTCTGCCCGTTTCCCTTTCAGGCTGGGTTCCCCTCGGTCCCCCCACGAATTACGAGTCCCGCTGGGCGGGATAAGTGGCGCCCAACGTGGAGGCCAGGGTGCGGACCCTTGCCAGGCGGACCCCGAAGAAATCACAAGGACCCCCTTCTTTCCTTGGTAAGTGAGATTCGTCCGTCTCATAGAAATGGGCCATAAATTGTCAAAAGAGCAGGTCTTTTTTAGAGACCTTAAGACTTCCCTCAGGGAAAGAGGAGTTAGAGTTAAAAAGAAGGACTTAGTTAGATTTTTTCTTTTCATAAATGAAGTTTGCCCCCGGTTTCTCATAACTGGACCAGAGATTCATCCCCAGAAATGGCAGAAGGTGGGCAAGGATTTAAATGATAAATTACAAAAAGAGGGACCTGATGCTGTCCCGACTACCGTCTTTTCGTATTGGGAATTAATAAGAGACATTGTAGAGTCAGCACACTGTGACCCCCATCAGAAGCAGCTTTTATGTCACAGAACTTTGCCTTTGCCCTCTGTCTCACACAGCCTCTCTTGCCTCCCTCCCACCAGCTGAAAAGACCCCTTCTTGTGAACCCCCCTTTCAGCCCTCCTCTAAATCTCCATCTGTAATTATTGAAATGCCACCTGCTCCAAAACCATCTCAGTCCCTTTATCCCCCCCTACCCTTGGAAAGTCCGCTCACTAACGAGCCTCAAACCTTCCCTATAATTATGAAGAACCCTCCTAAAGCCCCGGATAAAGATGTCCTAAGCCCCGGGGACCTGGCTGAATTAGAGGAGGAGGCTGCCCGTTATCATGATCTTGATAATTCAGCCTCTCAGAGCCATCCTTCAATATATCTCCCTCCACATGTACACGCCCCTCTTGTGAACGGACCCCCTCTCTGTGTCACGCAGAAGGTTTTGACCAACCCGGCCTTCATGCCCCCCTCTGCCCTCTCCGCAGCTACGAAAAAACTCTCCTCTTGGGTGGGTGCCCTCAAGCAGCATTTAGATTTGCAGAAACAATTTGTCCAGCTCTCCACTGAACTCTCCTCTCTACAACACTCTCTACATAGTACGGCTTTTCCCTGTATACTGAATCTAGGACAGGCCCCTTTAAGCAGCCTAAGAAAGCCTTGGCTTTCCCCGTTGTTACTCGTGCTAACGCCCCCAATGATTCCTCCGCCTCATCCAAGCCCCATATCTCCCCTTCTAAAGGTTCCCCGCCCCCCTCGGATTCCGAGGGAGAGAGTGAAGCTGGCAGCCAAAACGAAAGTGAGGGTGAAGGTGACGATGAGCTTCCCACAACCTCCGGGGCTCCCCGGAGGGAGCTCTGTAAACTCAACTTTAAAATCTTCAAGGACTTGAATAGTGCTGTTAGAAATTATGGCCCTAACGCCCCTTTTACCCTTTCTGTTTTGGAGGCCATGTCCCGGGGAGGCTATATGCTTCCCTCCGAATGGACTCACACTGTTCAGGCGGTCCTATCCCGTGGCCAGTTTCTGAACTGGCAGGCAGATTTCTTTGATCGCTGTCGCACCATGGCCGCTGCCAATTTAAAATCCCCGCATTCTCCCTCTGCAAACTGGACTTTTGAGAAGCTTAGCGGACAGGGAAAATATGCGGCAGAGGCTTGTCAGCATCATTTTCCGGTTGGCCTTTTAATGCAGACGTCCCATGCCGCCCATGATGCATGGCGTGCCCTGCCAAACACAGGTTCCCCCTTTGTGCCTTTAAACAAAATCATACAAGGGAATCAGGAAGAATTCTCTGAATATGTCAGCCGCCTGCTTGAAGCTGCTGAAAGGACTCTAGGACAAGAGGCTGCCAACCTTACTATAGGGGTTGCCATCTATAACCAACAGGGTCCTAGGTCCTGTTTAATGCCCGAGTGCCACTAAGCAATCAGCCACAGGCATTCCCTCCCAAGAAACTGTCCCTGCTGCAATCTTTCACCCTATAATTCCCCCTGGGCCTCCCTCCTCCGCTACACTCATTTTATCTCTAGTGACTACTGCTGTTCAGGCAATCCACAAGGTTAATAACACGACTATTGAGAACTGTTGGATTTGCTATTTCTTAATACCCCTTCTTTATGAAGGTCTTGCCCACTTTGCGGAGATCACGTTTACCAATATCCGGCCCGTCTAAAGTGGGGAATTAATGGCAGACAAGGCCTTGCCCTTAGCAAAATCTCTGGCATGGGATTCTGCCTTGTAGGTCCTCACATGCTTCCCCCTTTTCAACTAAAGGTCATCTGCAATCGAACAGTTGCTATTAACACAATTTATATTTATGTAGCTGCTCCCAATAATTCATACTTTGCCTGTTCCTCAGGTCTCACCACCTTCATCATTACATGCTCTTTTTTCTATGATAAGGATTACTGTGTGGTAGTTTCCCTTTTTCCTCATCTGACAATTCATTACCCAGATGATTTTTTGAGACTCTGGGAACAAGGAACCAACCCTCGGGCTAGGAACAAGAGAGAACTTATAACAGCCATCACCCTAGCTGTACTTATAGGATTGGGATTGGTAGGTGCAGACACGGGGATTGCCTCTCTAGTGACATCCAATCAACAGTATGCAGCTATCAATAAAGTAAGTGCAGCTATCAATAAAGATCTCCAAGAACTGCAATCTGGCCTTGAATACCTTAAAGATTCAGTTGCCTCTCTAGCCGAAGTGGTACTTCAAAATAGAAGGGGCTTAGGTCTGTTATTTTTACAACGGGGGGGCTCTGCGCTGCCCTAAAAGAAGAATATTGCTTCTATGTGGACAAGCTTGGTCTTGTGGAAAATAGCATACAGAAAGTTAAAGAAAGCTTAGAAAAACGCAAAAGGGAGAGAGATCAACAGGAATCGTGGTATCAAACTTGGTTCTCCAACTCCCCATGGCTAACAACCTTGCTCCCTAGCATACTAGGGCCACTCGTTGGTATACTCCTTCTCATCTCCTTTGGCCCTTGGCTATTCAACAAACTAACCATCTTTGTTAAGTCCCAGGTTGATTCTGTGATCCAGAAAAATGTTCAGGTTTTGTATCACCGACTCCACCATGCTGACTCAAAGGATGATTTGTCTGCCCCACAACCTGAACCCCTCCGTTTCTCTGACCTTGCTGCAGAGCTGAACACTCCATGGTACTGGAAGCTTTGTTTAAAATAAAACTTTACCCCCCCCCTTTTTTTTTATTTGAACCACTTAGGCCATAAGCTGTGGATGAGCCCATGACGGGAATATTGTGATTCTATGCTTTGGATAATCATGCCTGGCTGTAGGACCACCCAATGACGGGATTATTGTGAGTCTGCTCCCAGTGGGAATGGGGACCACTCACATAGCCTAAGACAGGGGCACTACCCTTTTTGAATGGGCACCAAGCATAGCTGCAAATCACATAGCCTAAGACAGGCCATCCACCGACCTAATGTATAGATTCTTCTATGTTTAATAAGAGAAGGGGGACATGTTGGGGACTGGACTATAGTCATGGAAAATTATCAGACTGTAGACCTTGCCTCAATCAGCAAGTGGCGGCCAGATGGCCAGGAAAGCGGAGCGACCTCCACACTTTAGAATATGTATCCATGGTATTGCGTCAGCCACAGAGATGCCTGAGGTATAACGACCCTGGAAACTTAGATAAGAGCAAATACCACAAGATGTCCTTTCTCCTTCCAGAACATCTGCTCCCTCCTGTAGCCCCCTCCCATGCCTTTTCTCACACATAGCTTCACTCTCCCCTGCCCCCCTTTTCCCCTTCCTCCCTATTTAACCTGAGTTGTTTCCAAAAATAAACAAGACTTGCTTCAACTTTTCGGCTGTCTCCCTCCTCTTTTCCGCCCGTTTCCCTTTCAGGCTGGGTTCCCCTCGGTCCCCCCACGAATTACGAGTCCCGCTGGGCGGGAATCATGTGAATAAGAGAATGCTTTTAATTAACTTTTTAGTCGGAATTATAAATGAATGCCAAATACAGTAATGAAATAAGCTGTTTATTTTTCCTTCCTGGCAATGTTCAAGCAGTTTTACTGAGGCTGAAATTTTGGTTTATTAAAAAAAAGAATGAAAGAACAACCTGTTTTATCTCACTATGGATTAGTCTCAAAACCAAGATGTGGGGTACTCTCAGATCGAAAGACTTATGCATCAAACATGACATTTTGGTTGATAAACTTGGTGGCCATGTTTGACTTTAAGGGGAACCTATTCTCCTTATAGACCAAGAAAAGTATGACCCTCAAGTGAAGTGGAGGGAAATGTTTATAATTCTATTCTTGTTATATGGTCTTAATAAATATCCATTTATAATAGTTAGTTGATATAAAATTAGTATATGAAACTGTAGCACTGGTCACTAGTAGGTACCATTGGAGAGAAGATGCTATAATAGGAAGTTATTCTCTAGGGGAAGAAAAAAAAAAACTATCCTTAATAATTGACAAGTGTAACTAGAAAACTAATGAGGAGGGATCCTGGGGAGGTAGAGTCTTGATCAGGATAGGTTGGTTATCATCATGAGTATGAAATTGAGAGATTTCCAAACGTATTAAGGCTATACGTTGTGTATAAAACATACATATATGTATGTATATATGTGTGTATTCATATTTACATATATATACACACACATATATACACTTAGATTACGTGTGTTTGGATATTGTGTGTGTGTGTGTGTGTGTGTGTGTGTGTGTGTGTGTGTGTTTATATATGTGTGAAGCGTGGACAATTTAGCTACATTTTCTCAGGTCAAGAAAGATTCAGTTGCTCCAGGAATGTTTTGGTAATCCCTTTTATACTGCCATCAGCTCAAATTTCCCTTAATCATGTAATCTGAATTTACTAGAATGACAATGATTACCACCATTTAAATATTTGATAAATATTAATTACCTGTTCCAAAGGAATTGGTGTTGATGTAAAATTATATGTGAAATAATACAGCTGGTTTTGGGGGAGTGATGTCTACCTAAAAAATAAAATTGAAATCAGTTATGATCTAGAATAAATATACACATAAGTATGTATAAATATTCAAATATGTATAATATATATGATGCAGAAATATGTATACAATATATATTTATGAATAAACATACATACATATGAATACACACATAAGTATGTCTATCTGGATTTGTGTGATTTAACCAACATATGAAATTCTCAGGTAGGAAACTCACTTATAATGAGGGTCAATCCCCACTCCGACTTAGAGTGCTAGGATGATAAGTTATTTGGTCAAGTTCTTGCAGCCAGTAAGTAAGAGGTGGGACATAATTCCAGAAATGCCTGAACTTGAACCTATTTCTCTCACTATCCACAAATCTGCTCAAATAGGGGAATGTTGAGTGTATTTTTTTCAAAAGATAGCAAGAATATTTTTATGAGCTATCTAATCTTGTCCAATTTCCACCTACAAAAGTAGCTCTAATCTTTTATTTTATTGACACAACTATCACATAGTCAGTAGCAATTTTTCTAATTTTAGTCATTTTCTTAGTATGCTGATGACATTTCATGTAGACATTTCATGTCATGTAGATGGCATTTCATTGTTTTCTTAGAGGCTGGTGAGCTTTCACAAACATGTTCTTACTGAATACCATTTTGGTTTCAGAATTGCAGGATCTGAGATGACTAAATGAACTCAGAGAAAACGTAAACCAGTTAGTACATGAACAAAAAATTATTGAAACTATGTAAATTTTTCTGAAATTTAAAAACTAATGAGAAATAGTTCTAAGGAAAGGTCAGTTGAAGAGAATAAATAACTTACCCAATACAATATGAAAAACTGAGTTTTGCAAAATGTCTTGGAATTCTCTTTTGGAACAGCTGTAATTTGAGGAAGTTTTTCTTTTATTTGATGAGAAATTTGCCTCTTTACCAGTTCTACTCATTCATACTAGTCATTTCCTTTTCTTCTAAAGACAAAAAGATTACATCCAATCCTTTTTTTTTTTTTTTTTTTTTTTTTTTTTTTTTTTTTGCCATGGTAACCAATTGAACATTTGATTTTAACAACCATATATTTTCCTCTTTTGGAGAATGCTTAATTACTTTAATCAGCATTTAAATGGTACAATCACATAAACTAATTCTCATATCATACATTATTTTATTTGTAATATAATAATTCTAGTACTATTTACTTCAGAATGTTATTGCAAAGAAAATACTGGGAAGCTCTAAAATATTTATAAATTCCTAGTAATATTAATGGTTCTAGTAATGATGGCAATAGCAGTGTTTTATACACACACACACACACACACACACACACACACATATATATATACACAAATAAACATGATATATGTATGCAATTCAAGGCATCCATTTTATGTTTGATGTTTATTAACCTAATAGTTGTTATGTAAGACAGAATAAATAGTTAATATTCAATAAATTAAATTTATAATTATTGATAATTCTTGAAAAATGTAATTCTGAAATAAAGCTCTAGGCTTGGATCATGAATCCGGATAGATCATTGGTCTGATTTATATGGGTTTTGTCTGTTAGGCGAGATATTGTTGCTTTTCAGTTGTTTCAGTTGTGTCTGAGTCTGTGACCAAATTTAGGGAATTCTTCACAAAGACTCCAGAGTAATTTACTATTTCCTTCTCCAGCTCATTTTATAGATGATGAGACTGAGACATAAAGGGTCGAGTAACTAAATGAGAGTAATATAGCTAGTAACTGAATGAGGCCAGATTTAAAGATGAGTCTTCCTGACTCCCGACTCCCGACTCTATCCACTGTGTTACCTAGTTTTCCACAAAATAAATGCTACAAAGATAAAAAAGGGGGAATATTCAATTGAATATTGTTAATTAAAACTTTTTTTGAGACTTTCAAAAGTTTAATGGTATATATGAGGGCAGAGGACTGGAACTCTGGAGAAGTATACTTGAAACGAGTTGTTAACTCAGTGGAATTGATGACATAATACTTCTCTAGTTCATAATATATACTTTGTACTTATGCTGATGTAATGGTTCTCTGGTTCACACATAATCAGTATGCTGTAACGATGTAATTACAATTAGATATATAAGGGCTAAGAAAGACTAGAATACAGAAATTCTATCTATGAGTAGCCTTGTGGTGGCTCTCATGCCTCCTGCACTTAGATCAAGACTGGGCGAGAATAAAGAATCTAGACTCTATTCTTGACTATTTTTCATGATTTCTATCCTGCTGAGACCAAGGCCTTTCAGAGCACTTCCAGAAAGCTAACCTGGACATTACGTTTTGGCTTGAACTTGGGGCACTGAAAGAAGCACACTACATTTTGGGACTCTAGATGTGAGGCCCTACACTCAGCATTTAAAATGACATGATCATAAACTCAGTCAAGAAGTCCCTTTGACCTGGAAATAGAGTGAGTACAAAAATAGACAAGCAGAAAAACTTTGGTAGGGACTAAATTACTCACTTTCATTTTTCGACTAAAATGGGGCAAATATTAAGAAAAGAGCCTACCCCATCCCAAAGGAAGTGTGTAGCATGCATAGTTAGGTTAATAAAGAAGCAAGGTTTGTTGGTAACTTGGAAGCAGATCACAGGGATCTTAAATATATTAGAGTATATGTCCCCTTGGCTCCCTCCAGAAAAAAAATTAGAGCCAGATATATGGGAAATAATGGGAGAGCAACTAATTAAATATTATGAAGCTATGGTTCCTGATTCAATTCCTGAAGAAGCATTTCTTACGTACAATATAATACAATTGACTTCAAAGAATCCCACAAGTTCTAGCAAAGCAACTGAAAACATGGAGAAAAGGAAAAGAACAGCACCAATGAACTTCAAGGATGTGGTGCTTCTCACTTTCATAGCTCAATTGCACCAAAGTTGGTGTCATTATGGCATTCCCCATCTCTTGACCGTCCTCCCTCAATTTCACCTTCCTGGGCAGAGAGAGGAGGAGGAGGGGGAAGGGCAATGGCACCAACAGTACCACCCATGAAGGTATTTTGTTCATCCCCTATGACATGATTACAAAGGGCACTAATTAAAGCTAAAGAGGAAGGGCAAGATACATAAGATTTAAAATTTGAAGTATACCCTGTGATTGAAGAGTTTGACTCTTCAGATCAAGAAAAAAGAAAATACACTTCGTTTAATCTAGAAATTATCAAAGATCTCAAAAAGGCTTGCACTCTTTAAGGGTCTACATTGTCTTGTGTTAAGATGATATTAGAGACTTTGGCTTCTGAAATTTTAACCACTAATGATTAGAAATCTATAGTAAAGATATGTTTAGAACCTGGACAAAATTTGTTGTGGCTTTCTGAGTATAGTGAACTCAGAATAGAAGCTCAATGAAACAGGCAACCTGGAGTTAACATACCAGTTATCTCTGATCAACTAACAGGTATAGGTCATTATGCAGACACATTTGCACAGATTAATTCCCCTTTGACAGCACATGAACAAATCACTTCTGCTACTATAAAAGCATGGGACACCCTCCCAGGAAGACAAGATAGAAGGAAAGCCTTCAAGAAAATAACACAAGGTCCAAATGAAACCTTTGCTGATTTTGTGGGACTTCTGCAGACTGCTGTCATATGAACTATTCATTGAAATGTAGCAACAGAAATTATGATAAGACAACTTGCTAAAGAAAATGCTTATGAGGTTTTTTGAAGAATTATATTAAGACTACATAAGGATGGTCCTTTAGGTGAGATCATAAGACTCTGTGCTATAGTGGATATAAATACCTTTTATAACAAGGCTATGAAGCAGACTTCTCAAGATCTGAACATTGGAAGACAGGGTCCCTTTTGGCAAGGGATTTCTAGAGAGACTCGTCAATGCTTTCAATGTGGTAAAGTAGGGCATCTGAAAGCCCAATGTTGGCAGAGAAGAGAGGATGGGAGAACAAAACCCAAAGTCCTATGTCCAAAATGTAACAAAGGCTTCCATTGGGCATCAGAATGTAGAAAATACTTGGAGCATGATGGCAGCGGATGTTACACCCAGAGAGTCTTTAGGAGTTCTGTACTCTGACATGATCAATAAGCAGCCAAGAAGCAACTTGATGGGAGAAAGGGATTAAAATTGGGGAGGATAGAATTGTATGCAGCTGGGACTACCAAGATATCCCCTGGAGAGGTGAAACCTCTTCCTCTCCAGGCTATGGGTCCTTTGCCTCCATTCACAGTAGGCTTGACCATTTAACCTCCTGAGAGTGCTTACAAAACTGTATCCATACATACACTGATGTGGGAATGTATAGATAATATTCCAGTCACTAACACAGGTAGACAATATGTGACATCACCCAGGAGAAGTACTAGCATTAGGTTTACTGATACAAATTCCTAATAGGCAATTTTGTGATATTCATCCTTACTTTGACTCCCAGTAACAGAATCCAGGAATATTTGTACTGCAGCTGTTACAGCTGACCATCCTATGGTCACTATCTATGTAAATATCATACCATTGAAAGGGTTGGTAGACACAGGGGCAGATTGTACAGTCATTAGAGGTGCCAATTGGCCCAGTCATTGGCCAAAGATTAAGACAGATACCTATATGTCTGGTGTAGGAGGATCAATAGCAGCTGAAATTAGTACTACCCCTTTGAGATGGATATTTGAAGGTGAAACAGGAGTTTTTACTCCGTTTTGGGGTTGAAAAAATCCACATCAATCTGTGGAGAATCAACCTTACAACAGTGAAGATTACAATTGAGTACTTTGGCTTTTTAGGCAGGGCTACTGTTGAAGGCTTACCTACACTCTTATCTGTTCCCATTCAATGGAAAACTGATATACCGGTATAGGTAGAACAGTGCATATAGATCCAGAAAAAATTCAAAGGCACGCTCCTTTTTAATATTTAGGATATGAAATGTATCCTATAGTGCTTACAGAAACTTTCTTTAAGAACAGAGAAGTTGAACACCTTAAATACCTTTCAGAAATGGATAGGAGATATCCAATGGATACATGCAGTGTTAGGCTTAACTACCTATCAATTGCAACCATTATATGATATTTTAGGGGAGACAGTGCTTTAAACTCACCATGCTAGCTTACAAAAGAAGCTCAAGAGGCATTGAGAGAAGTTGAACTGGCTTTATCCAATGTGGCTGAAAGAGTCACTCAAAAACCCTTGGAAATATCACTTTTTACTAAAAAAGAGGCACCCATGGCAAGCCTTCATCAAGTACCCAGTGTGGGTGAACCTCTCAGCACAACCAAAACAAAGTCTTACTCTTTACCCAGTGCTTATGGCTAGAATCTTATTAAAGGCCATTAAGTGAGCAGTACAATTATCTGGGATACAACCTGACAAAATATCCACCTTTTCTACCAATGCACAAATTAATTTATTCTGTAAAAACATTACAGAGTGGCAAATTTTATTGGCCACAATTCCAAATTTTACACGTGTCTCCATTAAACATAACCCAGCCAATACATAATTGGCAATGGATTTTTGGAGAAAGGATTTCTAAAGTTCCTCTTAACTATCTTTATATCTGCAACTATCTTTATAGATGCATCCAAACATAACAGCTGTGCTGTATACTCTCATGACCTAACTATAAAGAGAATAGTCAGAACTCCTTTTCAGTCCACTCAGCAGAATGAATTGTATACAGTCATGCTAGCTCTTACTTAATATCCAGGAGATATAAATACAATATCTGATTTGGCCTATTCAGTAAGTGTGGTACAAAGAATTTCCACAACCCAAATAAAACTCCTAAAAGTTTAAGGAACTTCAAGAGCAAATGAGAAAACATCCAGGTAAGATTTATATCTTACATGTCCACTCTAATAGTGGACTTCCAGGTCCTAGTTTTATGTAAATTCAAAGGCATCTAGCCTTCTAACCATGTTAGTTAATACTTCTTTATTTTAATACTTCTTTACCTCAGCCCAAGTATCTCATTCTAAATATTATCAAGCTGCTCAAGCTTTATGTTTGCAATTTGGGATAACAAAAGAGGAAGCTAGGAACATAGTAAAGACCTGTACAGTTTGCCTTCCTTTCCATGCTTCTATGCCCTCTCCAGGAAGAACCCTCATGGTTTGAGATCCAGTGAAATTTTGCAAAAGAATGTGACCATTACAAATCTTTTGGTCGTCTTTTATTCATGTTGTAGTAGACACTTTTTCAGGATTTACTTTTGCAATACCAGCAGCAAAAGAGACTGCTAGAGTGGTCTCAGTTCCTTATACAAGCATTTGCAATCATAGGTGCGCCTCAAGCAATAATAACAGATAATAGAACTGCTTTTACTTCTAAACATTTTGCACACTTTTGTACACAGTATAAGATTTTACACACCACTTGCATACTTTTAATCCTCAAGGACAGACAATAATAGAGAGGAGAAATAGAGACCTAAATATGTTCCTCCAAAAACAAAATAAAGGGGACGCCACAGATAATCATAGAGAACTTCTAAATTTAGCTCTATATACCATTAATTTTTTTGATTTTTGATATAAATGCACTGGGTCCAGAAGACAGGTTTTATAATCCACTAGAAGGAGAGTGTCCAGTGTGAGCAGCTCAATTATCTTTAAATAATAGCCAGGTGATGTGGAGAGATCCAGAAAGTGATGAATGAAAGGAACCAGATAGGCTAATTGTTTGGGGGAGAGGGTTTGCTCGTATCTCTACAGATGGAAAAGGAATCAGGTGGGTGCCAAGGAGACATATTTGCTTTTTCCATTGGGGAGAGGCAGAAAAGGGAAAAAATCCTTGAAACAAAGGAAAATACCCAAGCAACATCAGATGATTCCATCTGTCACTATATGTGCCAACAAACAACAAAAATTGTTAATAAGACTACTACAGGACTTCAAAATCTGCAGGAATCATCAGATTCCCTGACACATGAAGTAATGGACAATAGATTAGTTTTGTACTATCTCTAGTACTTATGGACATTTATTTATCCACATTCCTCATGTTGAATTACGTTGTTAGTAATATAATACAGGATAGTAGTGATGTAACAATGGGCTTGTGTAATACCTCCCATGCTGATTTATGTATACCCGTTTCAAGTAAGACTCTTCAGTTCAGAGGAAATCTGCTGACAATATCTAGTTTGGTGTTTTCACCTCCCTTTCTAAGAAGTCAAGGGGACATGCCTATTTGTGCTGTAAAACAAAAAAAAGCAGATGTAAAGGGCAGAACTCTGGAGAAGTATACTTGAAACAAGGTGTTAACTCAGTGGAATTGATGAGATAATGGTTCTTTAGTTCACATATATACTTAGTATGGTGATGTTATGGTTCTCTAGTTCACAAATAATCAGTATGTTGTAATGATGTAATTACAATAAGGTATATAAGGGCTAAGAAGGATTGGGATATAGACATTCTGTCTTTGTGTAGACTTGTGGTGGCTCTCATGTTTCCTGCACTAAGATAGAGACTCGGCCAAAATAAAGAATCGAGACTCTATTCTTGACCATTTTCATGATGTCAATCCTGCTCAGATCAAGACCCTTCTGGAGTACCTCCAGAAAGCTAACCCCAGCATTGCATATGAGTGAAATTCATCTTTTTAGAAAAAATTGAGGTAATAATTTCTGGAAAACAATTAATTTCATCACACAAGAGTCTTTGATCCATAAATATGTGTATACTAGCATATACAAATGTTAAAATGATACTAAATGAGATTAAGTCATATGTATTACTTGAATTTTCTGGGGTACATTGTTTTGTGTCTTTTTTCACTCTTGTCATCTTTGAGAATTATGTCAGCTCCTCTAATTATGATTTATGTAACTATCCTCTGAAGACTAAAACCAAAAAGAGAAAATAGTGACAAACATTTTTAACTACTTACTATGTTCTAGGCACTCTGTTAGGGAAAATACATAAGAGTAGAATGGTAGATAGTCCCATCTCTCATGTAGCTTATTATCTTTTAAAGGGAGAAGATAAAACATACAATTTAAATAAATGGGGGGGAGTGAGGGGAGAAGAGAGGCTGATAGAGAAAATGCTAGAAAATCATGAGTAAAGTTCATTCATAAGAAAGAAGACAGGAATGAGCACATTTTAATTTTTTTCTTAAATAATAATCTTTGTTTCATTATGTACCATGGCTATCTATTTCTACGTATCTGTTTTTTTAATAAACTTTGGCTGGAAGTACTATAAAGAGCATTTGGTGTGTGTGTTTGGGAGATGGGGGTGGGCGATTCCCTCTAAATAAAAAAAAAAAATTGTAATGTATTTTTTCAAGAGTATTTTAATGTCTTTTTCTTTGAGATTCCATTAGTAAGGATTTTAATTTGATTCTGTACTTGGCCTTTTAATACTTTCTTTCTTTTTTGTTTCTTTCTTTCTTTCTTTTTTTCTTTCTTTCTTTCTTTCTTTCTGGAGGGGAGTTGTTTTTTTAAGTCAATTTTTTAGTGATTTGTTCTGGGATATCTTGCATTACTGGTTATTTGGTAGCTTTATGTAATATTGACCTTTCTAGTTGATAACTCTGAACTACATTACTGTGCTGGGAATGAAGGAAAACTGTCAAATGTTTAGTCTGAGAGACTTTCTATAGTATTATTCACATCTAATCTATAGTTCTAGGCTAGAGTTGCAGGCTGCTCTGGGGCCAAATTCAAGATCACTTCTGAACAACTCAACTCTGGCTTTGCTTGGAAGTCCAGACACTGAAACTAGGAACCTATTTAAATATGAAATCTCTTAGGCTGGTGATTAGTTTAGTGAACAATTTCTAATCATGTCTGACAGTCCTAGCCTTATTGACCTAGCTTGGGGAACTGTATGCTAAATAACACTAACCGGTGTTTCACAATCCCTGTCCTGATCAACTGCCAAATTTGTGACTTTGGGAAGTAGAATCATCCATTGTCATTTCTCCAAATTTCCATATTTCCAAATTACTACTCAGTCTGGTATTTTCTTTAAATCATACTGGAATACTCATTCATGGTGAATGGAGTATTTCTGAGTTAAGTTTTTTTTTTTTTTTTTTTTTCTCATCCCATTATCTTTTCTGGCTATGTCAGTAAATGGAAAAAAAAAACATTTATGTAATCAAAAGAGGATATTATTATAAAGACAGAAAATTATGTTCTTTAGTAGAGAAAACATATACTTGCATATAAATACACATGCTTCACAAACTAAAGTAATTGCTCTTTTCTATGTAAAATTTAAAGTGTATTTTAAAGTAAGTGATAATTTGTGTTTTATTATTTTCTAAGATAATATATAGCTATAAGTCCTTAGTATCACACTCATGATAGAAATAATATAAAATTAGTTCTCATTCTCTTTCCCTTACACTCACTAATTGTTCCTCCAACTTCACCTTAGTCTTTAAGATACTCTGTAATTCTCATTGAGTTTTCTTTAATGTTAAAACTGTGCTCTGAAATTTCTGAAGCTTTTGTATGAATATTTCTCAAAGATAAACAACATTATTTAATTTAGTTCTTCAGCAAAAAAAAAATTTATTTTAGGTTAATATTAAAGTTCTGTCCTTTTATTTTTTTAAAGGGTAGTTTGTTTTTATGCTCAACAATATAGCAATATAAAAGTATTAACTTCTGCATATTTTAGTATATTACCATGGAGAATCTGGTCTTTACTTGGTAATAGAACATGGTCTTAAGAAAGTTTAATGCTGTAAAATTGCCCATGCATATATGCTGTAGAATTACCCATGCATATAACTTGTAAATAAAAAGTTATTAAATTTTTTTAAAAAAGAAAGTTTAACAATATTCAAAATTCTGAGATATAAAAGTTTCCCAGAAAAATCACGGAATTCAGGTGTGAGTTTGTAGGCATTCTGGTTTATCTCCTGTGACATAAAAACTACCAATACTTATCAGAAATCATAAAGCTCACAACAAATGTTAATAGCTTTAATATGTCCCAACCAATTGCCATTACTTTCCCTGAAGCCACATGATTGAAATTTTGTATAGAACATCCCCAAGTCAAATGTACATATATCTAGTTCAAGTGATGTTTTGGGTTGCCTATTTTCCAAATGGCAGTCTTTTAATAACAATCCAGGCTTCTTTTTATTGGATTGCTTAAGAATATAAGTAGTTAGTTAGATAGATTGATAGACAGGTAGATAGAAAAGGTGACATAATTTTTGTCCACTTTCAAGCTGTAACACCTTTTTCTCTTAAGGCAATTACTTCCCCATAAGGCTGATGTTGCTATGTGCTGGGCTGTTTTCTCAGTATTCTTATTATTAGCTGTTTCTTCACTGACTTGCAGGTGCTGACAAGACCATACAGACTCTTCCCTTTAGGGACATGTTTTCTGTTATTTTGTGATTCCACAGTTAGAAACCTCAAAAAGGAATCAGCCTTTTGTACTCATTGCTTTTCCCTCAACAGCTCTCCCAGGCCTACATGATATTTGAATTGGATTGAGTAAATTCCCTTCAATTTCCACAGTATCCTGAAATGTAACACTTGGGCTCTGCAGATTCCCCTGGTGCTTCACTTAAGGAGGCTGATGGGAGCAGGATGGTGCTTATGACTTTTATCCTGAATCATTACAGTGACCCTTTAATTGCTATTTTAGCAGCCTATGCTTTAACAATCCTTAAGTATTTTTTCTCTCTTATTCTCCATTTACATTTTAAAATTTTCTTATTTCACTTTATGGCATCAAAAATAGTTATGTATCTAGCTCAAATTAACTTAGTTTGTATCTTAGATAATTATAATTTTATTATCCTTATTTCAGTGTTGACTATGAACTGATCCTGAAAGTTGGTTATCTAGTCTATAATTTAATACATGGCAGACCTCTATAATGAGGCCTTTTAGGATTCAATTTGGGATGGTCACTAGGAGTAAGTGAATAGCATGAGGATCATTGGTCTTTTAGGCCATCTTTAGCCAGTAAAGTAATTACTAACTGCATAGGATATGTAGCAAGTTAGGAGAGATTACAAATACACTCCTCCCTACCATATACTCTGAGACTCCTGCATTATTCAATTTTATTTTTATTTCATTAAGCCACTTAGGGATTTTTGAAAAGGAAGGAAGATATGAAAAGAACTAATTACCAAAATGGGTTTCTAACCATATATTAGAAGACAGTTAAACTTAGGAACACGAGAGGTAATGAATGAGAAAAATTCAAATAGTCAAAAGAAGAATCAAAGGGAAAAGTTCTAATAAAAAGAAATCCATAAGCAAACTTCACATTAAATGAATTTCTGTTATATCCTGGTATACCCTGATTAATTTCAGTCTTTATCTTAGAAGATTGATTCTGAAAAAAAATAACAGATATGGCTGAACAGAGTTCTGCTGGAGAAGAAAGGCTAACTAAATAAGCATAGCATTCCCAGTAAAATTGTCTACATACTTTCAGGTAATTTATAATGTTAAATAAGATGAAGACAGTAACATAGGTATTGTAGGAGACATGAAAATCAAGTTCAAAGGATAGACTAAAAGCTTGAATTTCAAATATAGCTATTTGTGAACATGAGGCTTATGTCATAGCATTTTCTGGCATATGTTGGAGGTGAATAGAAACCAAGAAGAGCTTTCTAAACCAAAACATTCTGGAGAATTATTTGTGAAAAATAATGCAAAAGGAAGAAGTATAACTAAATAATCTCTGGAACAAAGATATGACACTCAATGGGGAGAAACTGAGACACAATGGTTACCACTCCATCAATAGGACTGTATATGCATTCATTGAGGTTTTATGTGTTACTGGAAGAGTGAATTCAGGATATATGAGAATATTCTCTTGTTACTCAAACAATATTGCTATTATATTAATAGGTTTTCTAGTGATCGTAAGGAAAAAGTCAACATGAATTTAGTATATATGAGCTGAGGACAATTCTAATGAACTGTACCTGGGTCTATGGGTAAAGCAGGCATTGAGAGAATGCATAATATAATGTACTGGGCCCTTTTCTCCTCTGGAATATATTCTTTCTTGGCATCCTTATCCTCTCCATGGATTTAACTAGCAACTCTCAGACTTATTTATCCAGTTCTAGTGTCACTATTATGCTTCAGATATCCATATTATTGTCAACTGGACATTTCAAATTAGATCTCCAAAGATATTTTAATCTCAACATGTGTAAAACTAAATTCATTATATTATCTCCTAAGACCTCAACTTTTGCAATTTTCCCTACTTCTGTACATATCAAGATTACGATGTCTCAGAATTGCAAACATACCATTCTCCTTTTCATCCTCCCTTACTCAACATATTCATACAATTACTCACTAATAATGTTTCTTCATTTGCAACATCAATAGAATCTGACCTTTAAATTTGAGTAGACTCATATTTCAACTAATACCTTAGATGAGGTTTTCATTTCCTCTGTCTTCGATTTTGGCAATTGCTTCCTAATTGGTTTCTCTGGCTCAAATCTCTTACAATGCCAGTTTATCCTACACATTGATGCCAAACAAATTTTCCTTAAATGCAATTTGAGTATGCAATTCTATTCAATCAATTCCATTGGCCTTGTATTGCCACTGGGATAAAACACAAACTCTTCTATATAACTTTTAAAGTCTGACAATCTAACCCTATACAATCTTTCCATCTTTATTAGATCTTGAACCTGCTATCTTTTGAAAGTAACATTCTCATTTATCTTCATAAGTGATCATCTACCTCCCTTTTCTTTGCCTTTTTGTTAACTGTGTTGTATGCATAGAAAGTTTTTCCTCTTTATTTCTAGCTCATAATTCTCTGCTTTTAGGTTGAAGATCAGGAAATTTCTCCTTTATAAAGCTCTTTATGATTACCTTTGCTGATATCGTTCTCCCTTAAAAACTATGTTGTATATACTTTGCATATGTGTTCACTCATTCACCTCATATTTATGCAATCTATATTTGTAATGTGCTTGTTGAACCCTCCCTCATTATAATATAAATACATTTTTGTTGACTTTGTGATATTTTTAATTCACAATTCATACTTCTTTATTCAGTGCCGAGTAATGCATCTGGCACATAGAAGCTTTGTAATAAATACTCATTGATTGATGGAAGTGCTCAAAAAGACAGAAGGGGTGTTGCTTTTTGCAGACATATTTGAGTTCTTAGAGGAAATTATTATCAAGATAATAAGTTCAGATCTCCTCAATCTTCACAAGACAGAGAATATTATCTCTACTGTTACAAAAGAGACAGTAGTAGCTCTTGAACTGTTAGTTTTCAATTAAGGGGAACAGTTGTCTCTGGAATAGCTACTAAATGGGGGTTATTTTAGGCTGTACATCTCACAATTATAAATAATTTATAATACTGAAATTTTTGGTAACATTATCTGAACCTTGGTGCCATATCACACTCTCAACTTGCAGTCTGGAAGTATGATTTTCTAGATGGCATTTGCAACAAAAGAGCAATAAAATTTGGATATAGGCATTATGTTGTTGCCTGTATTTTTCCTGGATTTGATGGTAAGAAAAGTAAAAATTATTGAAGGAATTTAAAATTTCAAGCCTCAGTGTCTGTTGATGTTAGGACAGCTAATTCAGAAGACTTCTGGAGATTATTTCTAATGGTTGCTGCAATTAGTATTTTTAATTCTCAATTTGTGTGATAATTTGCCCTAGTCATGTCCTACTCCATAATCTTTGCAGCTTTACTGGATGATTTGGTATGCAGAGAACACAAAGAAATACCAGGAAAAAATAAGACCTTTCCCTGAATGACCTCATAGTCTAATGGGAAAGGCAACCAGGAAATTATTGTGTAAAAAGAATATATATGTTCAGGAGAGAGGTAATCTCAGAGAGAAGACCTATGCTTATTTAAGTAATTCATTATCTTCCTCTTTATCAATGAACCCATCATTCTTCAGGGGGCAGAAAGTTGTCCAAGCAATTGGTATCATTAGTAATGTATCATGGGCTCATTTTTAAAAAATCATTGGAAATACTTTTTCCTCTCTCTACAATGTGTTTTAGATTATATGGCATATTGTCACCATGTAAAAAATGCATATAACTTGACATAAAACACAATACTTTCTTTGCATATGCACCATGAACACCTAGTTGTCGATGATTAATTTCATATTAATACTACCTCACTATTTAGAGTGAATGAAAGACTAATCAATCTGGTTAATAAAAATCAATTATGAACATCGTCATATGGTAAGTTTATAGTTCAATAAATATTTTTCCAATAGAATTAAATTTGTCAATGATTCTTATTTTTAAAATTCCTACTCTATACAAAGAATTACAGAATATACAAATTTACCCAAGTTATATCTTGGTTAATTTTCTCTTTATCATGCATTTAAAACATCTAAAATCAGTTGATTTTGGCAGTGTCTATTGCTTAACAAAATCATAAGCATAAAGAAAACACCCCCTTAGAAAAAATGAATAAAAGATCATAACAGTTCAAGAAGATACAGGTATCACAAAAGGGATCAAGAGATTCTATAATTTCACTCCATTGACAGTGATAGCAGTAAAAAGTTAGATCAGCATCAGTGGAGAACATTATAGAAAGAACTAATCTCCTACAGGGCAAAAGAAATAGACTCCAATTTTAAAAAGGGGCCTTGTGTTTATTTTTGTTTTCTGTTAAAGCAAGAATAAAGAACTGAGGTGTTTCCAGACAGGATAATGTAAGTGTCTTTAATAGATCCTTGGGATGAGGAAGCAGATTTTAATGAAAGTTTAATGTATACACTTAGAACATACACACACACCCAACTCATTACTGTAAGAATTCATGAACATAATATTTTATTCCATGAATTCAATGCCTACTTCACTATACTGGTACTGCCTCCCACACACACACCTGAAAGAGTAGATAAAACAAAAGACACAGATACCAAGAGACAAAAACAGTGATATATTTTTCACTTTATCTTGAACCCAGACTAAAGTAACCCGCATTTAGTAGCTATTCCAGAGACAAGACAAGTATCCCCTCTCATTGAAAACTAACAGTTCAAGAGCTACTGCTGTCTCTTTTGTAACAGTAGAGATAATATTCTCTGTCTTGTGAAGATTGAGGGGATCTGAGCTTATCATCTTGATAATAATTTCCTCTAAGAACTCAAATATGTCTTCAAAAAAGAAAGTTATGTCCTGGAATAAATGCAGTTGCTACTTTTTACAGTGATGAGTAATCCAAGATAGCCGTGGGAGGATGAATTAGTTGAACATGATAATATATATCTTAGTAAATTTTCACAAATAAACTATGAAACAGAAATATATATGAGAAAACAAATGAATATCATTACTGCATAAACAAATGTAGTACAAGGAAAAATGAGTTATTTTATTTGTATATTGGCATATTTTTTAAAAGATCAGGCTCATTTAAAAATTAAAAAAACTATTTAAAAAGTGATAGATGTTCTTTATGTGTTAGGATTACTATAAAAATTGTCATACTGCATCAGAATTTCCTATAAAGCCTGATATTTTATTGTTTCTGACAGATCTAAGAGAGTTTGTGAAGGATGCAATTGTTCATCTTCACCTCAGTCTTAAAAAGGTCAGTTATATTCTCAAAGTAGTTCCATAATAAGACTTTATTGATCTTTTATCCATGATTTAATCTAATCCTTTTGCAATTCTTTTCATTTTCTTCTATATTATCTCTTCAGATGTAAATTGTTAGGCCTTTATTTCTGTATATCACTTCTATGGTCATCCTTTTCTTTTTTCTTTAATAACTATAACTTTTTATTGACAGAACCCATGCCTGGGTAATTTTTTACAACATTATCCCTTGCACTCCCTTATAGTCTGACTTTTCCATTCCCTTTCTCCACCCCTTAGCCCAGATGGCAAGCATTCCTATACATATTAAATATGCCACAGTATATCCTAGATACAATATATGTGTGCAGAACTGAACAGTTCTCTTGTTGCAAAAGAAAATTGGATTCAGAAGGTAAAAATAAGCCATGAAGAAAAACCAAAATGCTAACAGTTTTCATTCATTTCCCAGTGTTCTTTCTTTGGGTGTAGCTGCTTGTATCCATCATTGATCAATTGAAACTGACTTAGATCTTCTCTTTGTCAAATAAATCCACTTCCATCTGAATACATCCTCATACAGTATCGTTGTTGAAGTATATAATGATCTCCTGGTTCTGCTCATTTCACTTAGGATCAGTTCATGTAAGTCTCTCCAAGCCTCTCTGTATGCATCCTGCTGGTCATTCCTTACAGAACAATAATATTTCATAATTCATATACCACAATTTACCCAACCATTCTCCAATTGATGGGCATCCATTCATTTTCCAGTTTCTAGCCACTACAAACAGGGCTGCCACAAACATTTTGGCACATACTGGTCCCTTTCCCTTCTTTAGTATCTCCTTGGGATATAAACCCAGTAGTAACACTGCTGGATCAAAGGGTATGCACAGTATGATAACTTTTGGGCATAATTCCAGATTACTCTCCTGAATGGTTGGATTTGTTCATACTCCACCAACAATGTATCAGTGTCAAAGTTTTCCCACATCCCCTCCAACATTCATCATTATTTTCTCCTGTCATCAATCTGACAGGTATGTAGTGGTATCTCAGAGTTGTCTTAATTTGCATTTCTCTGATTAATAATGCCTTGGAGCATCTTTTCATATTTCTAGAAATAGTTTCAATTTCTTTGAGAATTGTCTGTTCATATCCTTGGACAATTTATCATTTGGAAAATGATTTGATTTCTTATAAATTAGAGTCAGTTCTCTATATATTTTGGAAATGAGGCCTTTATCAGAATCTTTAACTGTGAAGATGTTTTTCCCAGTTTGTTGCTTCCCTTCTAATCTTGTTTCCATTAGTTTTGTTTGTACAAAGGCTTTTTAATTTGATGTAATCAAAATTTTCTATTTTGTGATCAATAATCATCTCTAGTTCATCTTTGGTCATGAAATCCTTCTACTCCACAAGTCTGAGAGGTAAACTATCCTATGTTCCTCTAATTTATTTATAATCTTGTCCTTTAGGCCTAAATCATGGACCCATTTTGATCTTATCTTGGTATACAGTGTTAAGTGTGAGTCCATGCCTAATTTTGCCATACTAATTTCCAGTTATCCCAGCAGTTTTTCTCAAATAATGAATTCTTATCCCAAAAGTTAGGATCTTTGGGTTTCTCAAGCACTACATTATTATAATTGACTATTTTGTCTTGTGAACCTAATCTATTGCACTGATCAACTAATCTATTTCTTAGCCAATACCAGATGGCTTTGGTGACTACTGTTTTATAATATAGTTTTAGATCAGGTAAAGCTAGGCCACCTTCATATGATTT
The DNA here is from genome assembly GCA_020854095.1 of Dasyurus viverrinus. Taxonomy (NCBI): domain Eukaryota; kingdom Metazoa; phylum Chordata; class Mammalia; order Dasyuromorphia; family Dasyuridae; genus Dasyurus; species Dasyurus viverrinus. The sequence goes on along the minus strand of CM036997.1, from coordinate 432,792,043 downwards.
TTTTTTCATTAATTCCCTTGAGATTCTCAACCTTTGGTTCTTCCACATGAATTTTGTTGTTACTTTTTCTAGATCATTAAAGTATTTTCTTGGGAGTCTGATTGGCATAGCATGAAATGAATAGATTAGTTTAGGGGGTATTGTCATCTTTATTATTTTCACTCAGCCTATCCAAGAACACTTAATATTTTTCCACTTATTTAAATCTGACTTTTTTTGTGTGGAAAGATTTTTGTAATTTTGCTCATTTAATTCCTGACTTTCCTTTGGTAGATAGATTCCCAAAATTTTTATGCTGTCAACAGTTATTTTGAATGGAATTTCTCTTTTTATCTCTTGCTGTTGGACTTTGTTGCTGATATATAAAGATACTGAGGATTTATGAGGATTTATTTTGTATCCTACAACTTTGCTAAAGTTATGAATTATTGCTAATAGATTTTTAGTAGAATCTCTGGGGTTCTCTAAGTGTACCATCATATCATCTGCAAAGAGTGATAGTTTGGTTTCCTCATTACCTACTCTGATTCCTTTAATCTCTTTGTTCACTCTTATTGCCAAAGCTAGCATTTCTAATACAATATCAAATAATAATGGTGATAGTGGGCAACCTTGCTTCACTCTAGATCTTACTGGGAAAGGTTTCAGTTTTTCCCCATTGCATATAATACTTACTGATGGTTTTAAATATATGCTCCTGACTATTTTAAGGAAAAGTCCATTTATTCCTAACCTCTCAAGTGTTTTTATTAGCAGTGAATGCTGGATTTCATCAAATGCTTTTTCTGCATCTATTGAGCTGATCATATGGGTTTTGTTAGTTTGGATATTGATATAGTCAATTATGTTAATAGTTTTCCTAATATTGAACCAGCCCTTCCTTCCTGGTATAAATCCTACTTTATCATTGTGTATTATCCTGGAGTTGAGTTTCTGTAATCTTTTTGCTAATATTTTATTTAAGATTTTAGCATCAATATTCATTAGAGAGATTGGTCTATAATTTTCTTTATATGTTTTCAACCAACCTGGTTTAGGCATCAGTACCATGTCTGTGTAATAAAAGGTATTTGGTAGGACCACTTCAATCCCTATTTTTTTCAAATAATTTATATAGCATTGGAGTTAATTTTTCTTTAAATGTTTGGTAGAATTCACATGCAAATCCATCTGGTCCTGGGGATTTTTTCTTAGGGAGTTGGTTAATAGCTTGTTCTATTTCTTTTTCTAAAATAGGACAGTTTAGCCTATTTACTTCTTCCTCTGTTAATCTGCGCAAGCTATATTTTTGAAGGTATTCTTCCATTTCATATAAGCTGTCAAATTTATTAGCATAAAATTGGTCAAAGTAATTGCTATAATGAGCATAATATAATGTAATACTCTAATTTCCTTTTCATTAGTGGCAAGTTCTCCCTTTTTCATTTCTAAGGCTAACAATTTGATTTTCCTCTTTCCTTTATTAAATCAGATTTACTAAGTGTTTGTCTATTTTGTTTGTTTTTTTCATAAAACAAACTATTAATTTTATTAATTCAATAGTTGCTTTTTTAACTTTCAATTTTATTGATCTGTCCTTTTATTTTTAGAATTTCAAGTTTAGTGTTTGACTGGGGGTTTTTAATTTGTTCTTCTTCTAGCATTTTTAGTTGCAAGCCCAATTCATTGACCTTCTTTTTCTCTATTTTATGCAAGTAGGCCTCGAGAGATATGAAATTTCCCCTTGTAGCCCCTTTGGCTTCATCCCACATATTTTGGTATGAAGTCTCATTATCGTCATTTTCTTGGGTGAAGTTATTAATTATGTCTATTACTTGCTGTTTCACCCAATCATTCTTTAGTATGAAATTATTTAGTTTCCAATTATTTTTGGTCTATTTTCCCCTGGCTTTTTGTTGAATATAATTTTCACTGCATCACGGTCTGAAAAGGATGCATTTACTATTTCTGTCTTACTGCATTTGAGTTTGAGGTTTTTATATCCTATGGTCAATTTTTGTATAGGTTCCATGAACTGCTGAAAAGAAAGTGTACTCCTTTCATCTTTATTTAGTTTTCTGCAGAGATCTATCATATCTAACTTTTCTAGCATTCTATTTACTTCTTTGACTTCTTTCTTATTTATTTTGTGGATTGATTTATCTAATTCTGAGAATGCAAGGTTGACATCTCCCACTGTTATAGTTTTGCTGTTTCTTCTTGCAGCTCTCTCAATTTCTCTTTTAAGAATTTAGATGCTACACTACATGCTAAACTACATATATGTTTAAAACTGATATTGCTTCATTATCCACGCTACCCTTTAGCAAGATATAGTTCCCTTCCTTGTATCTTTTAATTAGATTATTTTTTGCTTTTGCTTCATCTGAGATCAGGATGGCTACCCCTGCTTTTTTTTTTTTTTTTTTTTTTTTTTTTTAACTTCTCCTGAAGCATAGTAGAATCTGCTCTAAACATTTACCTTTACTCTGTATGTATCTCCCTGCTTCAGGTATGTTTCCTGTAAACAACATATTGTAGGATTCTGGGTTTTAATCCATTCTGCTAACCACTTCTTCTTTATGGGGGAGTTTACCCCTTTCACATTTATGGTCAAAATTACCAATTCTGTATTACTTGCCATCTTGTTAACCCCTCTTTATGCTTTTCTCCCTTCCTTCCCCCTTACCCAACTCTTCAGTATTAAACTTGTGAGCACTACTTTCTTCTCACAGCCCTTCCTTTTTTAGTATCCCTCCTCCCACCTTAAAGTTCATCCCCCTATCTTACTCCTTTTCCTCACAATTTCTGTATTCCCTTCCACTTAGCTTATTCCTTCCCTTTTCACTTTTTTCTTCCCATTTTTCAATGAGGTGGGAGAAGTTTCACTATAAATAGTATATGTCTAAAATTTTTCTCTTTAAGCCAATTCTGATGGCAGTAAGATACCTACTATATTCCGCCCTTTCCATTCTTTCTCTCAGATATCATAGGTTTCTTTGCCTCTTAGTGAGCTGTTGTACCCCAACTTTACCCTTTTTCTGGTACAATTTCCTTTTCACCTCTAGTTTCTAGAACAAGGTATACATGTATTCTTTATAATTCTTTATAGCAGAAATATAGTTCCCAAGATTTCATTGTATCTTTTTAGGTTTCTTTTGAGTTCTATATTTGTTGATGAAACATTTTATTAATTTCTATTTTTTTCATCAAAAATAGGTGACATTCACTTATTTTGTTGAATGTTCATCTTCTTCCCTTGGAAAAAGATGCTCATTCTGGCTGGGTAAATTATTTTTGTTTGCATACCGAGTTCCTTAGCCTTTTGGAATATCATATCTCAGGCCCTTAGATCCTTTAATATGGACCCTGCTAGATCCTGGGTATTCCTTATTGTGGATCCTCTATATTTGAATTGTTTTTTTCTAGCCGCTTGGAGTATTTTTTCCTTCATCTGATAGTTCGGGCATTTGGTCACTATATTTCTTGGTTCTTTGATTTTGGGATACCTTTCAGTAGGTGACCAATTAATTCTTTAAATGTCTATTTTACCCTTCAGTTCTATGACTTCTTGCAGTTCTCTTTGATAATTTCCTGGAAAATAATATCTAGGCTATTTTTTTCATCATATTTTTCTGGGAGTCCAATAATTCTCAGATTCTCTTTCCTAGATCTATTTTCCAGGTTTGTTGTTTTCCCAAGAAGGTATTTGGCACTTTTTTCCATTGTTTGATTCTTTTGATTTTGCTTGACTGATTCTTGTTGTCTCCTTAAGTCATTCAATTCCATTTGTTGGATTCTGATTTTCAATGAAGTATTTTCTTCACTCACTTTTTAAAATATCTTTTTCTAATTGTCCAGTTGAGTTTTTAAGTGAGTTGTTTTGTTCTATGGATTTTTTTTCCATTTTGCCAATTTTATTTTTTAGAGAGCTGTTTTCTTTTTCCAGTTCACTAATTCTATTTTTCAAGGATTTGGTTTCTTTATCCTTTCTGTCTTTAAATGAGTAGGATGACTTCTCCATACTCTCTTGCTAAACCTCCCTTTCCTTTTCCCATTTCTCTTCTAGCTTTCTTGTGAGAGGCTTTTTAATTTTTCTTCTATGAGATTCAACTGTGCTGAAGACCAGATGATATCCTCCTTTGGGGATTCATCTGGAGACAATATGTTTTTAGTTTCCTCAGGGTTTAGGGTCTGCTCTCTAGCCATATAGAAGCTATCAATGGTTAAGATCCATTTAAATTTTTTGCTCATTTTGTCAGAGAAGAATCAAAGACAAACTGGCAAAGAAAAAAAAATGGAATCTGCTTTTTTTTTGGGGGGAGAGACTGTGGCGGGCAGTAGCAAGGCACTAGCAGAAGAGCAATGGCTGTGCTGTATCTGGGCTGTGAAATTCTGAGAGCATGCTGAGATACTGTGGTGGGGGTGGGGGTGGCCAGGTCCAGAGAGATTCTAGCTGTTTGGGTTGTATTCTTTACCCCCTGTTTTAACTTCTCTGCTTGTCTACTGGCTTGCTGCCAGGTCAAAGTAGCCAATACTGTAGCAAAGCTCTCCCTGTAGAGATTGCTGAGATCACTCCCCATCCCACTCTGGTCTGGTCAGCTGTGAGCTGCCTGCTGTGCTCTAGCTGCCTCTGATGCACTAGAGCAAAAATAGACCTTTCCTGGCGAATTTCAGAGATGTCTTCTCTTGGTTATTATTTGTGGGGTTTTTTTTTCAGTCAAGCTTTAATTCAGAGGCTTTTCATGAATAAAATTCTCAGAGAAATAGCAGAGTTTACCCAGCTGTGTGCCTCCTCTCTTCCATCTTGGCCAGAAGTCCTGCATTCATCTTTTTCAAATTTATTCTCCCCTTTCTTCATTCTCATTCTTGATTTACTTTACCTTGAGAGGAATTTGCTCCCTATTGATACTTTCTGCTATATCCTCTACTAACATGACTTCACAACCACTCCTCTCATTAAGCTACCAGCACTTTTCTAATTCTAACATTCTTAGCATTGCCAAACTTTTTAAAAAGTCACAATCATGACAAGCACTTCCCCATTGTCTTCCTATTTCCTCTCTCCTTCCAATATCCCGTATCTTGCCATTTTGCTAGTTCTGTCCTAGTAATGCCCAGGCTAGCTCTCTGGAGGTGTTCAGGATCAGTCAGCATTAGATTCAGTTAAAGTTCTTAGTCTTCAGGAGAAGTGAGGGAGACAGGCAAGTTAGCACGTGGCTCAACAAAGATGGATCCTTTTGTCATAGCCTTGTAATTGGTTTCTTTGTCTCTAATATCTCTTTTCCCCAATCCATATTTCACATTACTATCAATGTAGTTTTCCTAATTTACAAGTCCAAATGTCACTTTCCAACTCAAATGCATCTGTTAATCAACTGTCTGCTAAGTAAAATTAAAAAATCCTTAGTCATGAATTTCCCACCATTCTTAATCATTGCTTGTCTTAATACAGAGTCTTGTGTAGCTCCATGAAACCAAAAGCTATGTCATGCAAGGTTATCTAAGATTTACCTTCTTAAACTGTGGTTTGCAACCTCATATGAGACTCATAACTCAATGTGAGAGTTGCAAAACTATAGTTTATTATCACAAAAGTTGGATTTGCATACCTATTTTATATATCAACATACCTAAAGTCCTGTGGTACCTAAGAGTTGACTTAATTTTCATTTCTCTAATCAACAATGATTTAGAACACTTTTGTCATATGACTATAAATGGCATTAATTTTGCCATCTGAAATTGTTTATTGATACCCTTTAACTATTTATCAATGGGGGGATTCTTTGTATTCTGATAAATTTGATACTATTCTTTATATATTTCAGTAATAAGACTCAAAAAATTTGGCTGTAAAGATGTTTTTTCCGAGCTTTCTACTTGCATTTAATCTTGTTTCCTTGTTGGTTCAAAAACTTTTTAATTTATTCAAAATTTTTCATTTTGCCTTTCATGTTGTTCTCTATTTCTTCTTTAGTCATAAATTACTTCCTTTTCCAAAGATCTAATAGAAAAAAATATCCCTCCTAATTTGCTTATGACAGGGGTCCTCAAACTATGGCCCATGGGCCAGATGCTGAAGCTGACCATGATTATCCCCCTCACCCAGGACTTTGAAGTTTCTTTATTTAAAGGCCCACGAAACAAAGTTTTTATTTTTACTATAGTCTGGCCTCCAACAGTCTGTGGGACAGTGAACTGGCCCCCTTTTTAAAAAGTTTGAAGACCTCTGGTTTATGATATCAGCCTTTAAGTCCAAATGATGTACCCATTTTAACCTTATTATGGTATGAGCTATGAGATGTAGGTCTATTCCAATTTTCTGACATATTACTTTCCAGTTTTCCTCTCAATTTTTGTCAAATCATGAGTTCTCATACCAGAAGTTGGAGTTGAGGTGTTATCAATACTTAGGCCTTCATTATTGTGACATGTGTATCTCATCTATTCCAATGATTCATCACTCTGTTTCTTAGCCACTACAAAATGATATGGATGACTGTTGGTTTATAATTTAGCTTTAGGTTTGGTATGGCTAAGTCACCATCCTTTGTATTTTTTTTTTCATTATTCCATTGAAATTCTTGATCTTTTGTTCTTCCAGATGAATTTTTGTTATGATTTTTTCTAGTTCTTTAAAGTACTTTTTTGTCAGTTTGATTGGTATGGAACTAAACCAGTAGATCAAAAATGAATTGTCATTTTTATTATATTAGCCCAGTCTACCAAGGAGCAATTGAAAGCTTCCCAATGATTTTGATCTGACTTTACTTGTGTGGGAAGTGTTTTGAAATTATGTTCATATAATTCTTCTGATTTTTTAACAGGTAGACCCTCAAGTATTTTATTTTGTCTACATTTATTTTAAATGGAATTTCTTTTTCTATATACGGCTGATAGACTTTTGTCAGATATATATATATATATATATATATATATATATATATATATATATATATGCTGATGATTTATACGGAATTATTTTGTATCCTGCAACTTTGTTAACGCTATAAAGGATTTTTTTGGTAGGTTTTTAGATGATTTTCTAGGATTCTCTTAAGTACATAATCATATCATCTGCAAAGAGTGATAGTTTTATTTCTTCAGTGCCTATTCTTATTATTTCAATTTCTTTTTTCTTTTTTTTTTTATTGCTAAAGCCAACATTTCTAGTACAATTTTGTTCAATTGCTCACTTGATGGGCATCTCCACAATTTCCAATTCTTTGCCACCATAAAAAGAATATATATGTGTGTGTGTTTGTGTGTGTGTGTACATATCCATGCATACACACACACACACACACAAACACACACACACACACACACACACACACACACACACACAGAGTGAGAGCATGTGTGTTCTTTTCTCTTTCTTATTATTTCTTTTGGATACAGACCTAGTAATGGTGTTGCTAGATCAGAATCAGTTTTATAATCCACTGAGCGTAATTCTAAGTTGCTCTTTAGAATGATTGGATCAGTTTACAACTCTAATAAATGTGCATTACTCTTCCAATTTTCTTAATTCCTCTCCAATATTTGCATTTTCCTTTGTTGTCATATCAGACAATCAGATAGGTGTAAGTGGACTTCAGAGTTGTTTAATTTACAGCATTAATTTGCCTATAGAACAATTTTTTTTTTTTTATCTATGCCCATATGTCCGAACATGCTCACTAACGGATTTCTGTACCAGTCCAAATTCTGATCATGGGTGAGTAGTGAAGATGCAGAATTTATAAAAATGGTCAAATAGGAGTTCATTTATTCAAAATTTTCTCAACCTTATATACTGCAATAAACTTGCATGACTATAGCATACTGCACATGTAGTAACTATAGGATAATGCTCATGTGGGACCACATAGACAACTTGCTATTGTGTGCAGATGTCTTCTTAACACTTCAGTATAATTCTGCTTTAAATACAACACAGGTTGTCAAGGCAAAGACACCCTGTCTTCTAAGGAAGGGGAAGATACCCCTGGGGGATGAGGAGCCAAACAAAATACAGCAGCAGGGTTTCTTTTGCTGGGTGAAAGGGTATACCTGAACCAGGGATCCCCACTATCCACACTCATAGATATCTTTAATTCCTTAATTTGAAAACTACCTGTTCATATTCTTTGATAATTTATGAGTTAGGGGATGAATATTTTTTTATAAATTTGACTCAGTTAACTATATAGTTGAGAAATGAAGCATTTATCAGAGATCATGGCTTTTCCCAGCTTTCTGCTTTCTTTGTAATCTTGGTTGCATTGTTTCTCTTTGTATAAAACTTTTCATTTGATATAATCAAAATTTTACATTTTAATTATAATGTCCTCTATTACCTGTTTGGTCAAGTAAACTGTCTCTCACATATGCCACCGATTCTTGAAAGAACTCAGGATCTGGCCATGATTACCTAGCACTGGAAGTCAGTCAGAAACACCAGACTGAGAGCAAACTAAAGCAGCTGTCACCCCTTTACCTTAATAAAAGATCTCAACCCTTAAAATATGAGTAAAAAAGCAATAAATAAATAAATAAATCTTGACCACAGACAACTTTTATGGAGAAAAAGAATAGACCTTAAACCCTGAGGTTCCTAAAGGTAAATCAACTCCAGATAAAGGCCCAAAGGGAGATATGACCTGGTCCTCATTTCACAAGACTTTCTTGGACTATTTCAAAAAGGATATTAAAAGAGAAAGAAAAATGGGGAAAGGAAATGAGATCTTTGCATGAGGGTATATAAAAGAAGGTAAAGGGTCCCATTTATATAAAAATGTTTGTAGCAGCTCTTTTTGAGCTAGCCAAGAACTGGAAAAGGAGTAGAAGTCCATCAACTGGGGAATGGTTGAACAAACTGTGGTATATGAAGGTAATGGAATCTTATTACGCTATAAAATATGATGAACAAGCTAATTATTGAAAGTCCTGGAGATATTTACATGAAAAGATGCTGAGAAAAAGAAGCAGAACCAAAAATACATTGTACATACTAACATCAAGGATGTGCAATGATCAACTATGAAAAGGTTGGTTCATCTCAGCAGTTCAGTGATTTAATGCAATCCCAATAGACTTTGTATAGAAAATGTCATCTGTATCCAGAAAAAGATCTAAGGACACTGAATGTGAATTAATACATGCTATGTTCACTTATTTTTTCGTTGTTTTTTTTTTATTTTTTTTAATATCTCACATGGTGGGGCCGGAGCTAAGATGGCAGAGAAGGCACATGCGACTTTTTGAGTCTCTCTCATACCCTCACTACTAATAATTAAATTCAGCCTCAAAAATAGTGATTGACTGGAAAATTCACAAAGATTGGAAGTGCAACAACTTACCAGACGAACATAATCTAGAAGATCTCCAGAAAAGTTTTTTTCCTGAGCAAGGGGAACAGACCAGCACAAACAGGGATAGAACCAGAGGCTAGCATATTGAGCAGTTTGGGCAGGGGTGGCCTCTATGGTTAGAAAATTTACAGAGAAGACTCTGCCACAGGCTAACTGCTTTGCTTTGGTTGCAAAACATTAGACGAGTAGTAGACCAGTCAAAGGTAGAGGGTAATCTAAAAAACACCAGAACTTAACAGAATCTGGTTATACCCACCCAAAACAGGAAGTGACTCAGCACAAATCACAGCACAGCTGTGCAGCCCCATTCTGCAGCACGGTCCTGGGGGAGTCATTACTCTTGACAACAGTGGGGCACAGCCTGGGACAGCCTCTAATCTGCACAGTGTGGAGCTTGGCCTGTGGCAATAGACCTTTCCCAGCCCAACTATGCTCCCCTAGGCAGAGACACTTCTGGTGCTGTGCAGGGCTATTCACTGCTAATACCCACAGTCCCACAGTGGGCTTTGGCCTGGGGTAGTGACACTGTTGTTGCTCAACCTCTAGCCTCAGAGTAGTTAGTTGCTAATCCGCACAGTGGGGTTCTTCTCTGAGCTCTTCCATAGCTCGGCCGTCATACCCAGACCTGACTCACTTTCAGTGGGGAGCTTTTCCCAAAGCACTCCTGCATCTCACTGCTCTTTGAAGCCCATTGGCAGGACAGCTGGTGTCCATATATTCCCTGCTCTGCAGAAAAAGATGTAACTTCCTTGCCCTGAACGCAGACCCTAAAGGCTTTAAAAAATGAGTAAAAAAATCAAAAGGAAAATCGATAGCTTCTATACAGAAAGAGATCAGGTTTTAAACCTGAGGAGACTAAAGCAGACAGTCTCCAGATAATACCCCAAAGGGGGATATAACCTTATTTATCCCCAACACACAAGGATGTCCTAGAAGAAATTATTAAAAATGTTAAAAGAGAGCTAGAAGAAAAAAGAGAAGCTATGGAAGAGAGTAGCAACTTCCTGAATTGGAATGAATTAGAAAAGGTAAAGAACTCCCAGGAAAGTATTATTTGTGAACTGGAGAAGATAAAGAACTCCTAAGAAAGTAGGATTTGTGAATTGGGAAAGATAAAGAATTCCAAGAAAGTAGGATTTGTGATTTGGAAAAAGAAAATAACTCAGTGAAAAAAATAGTGAAATGGAAGAAAAATTCCATAGAAAAAACAACTCATTGAAAAACTCAATTGGACATATACAAAAAGAAGTAAAAAAATGGCTAATGAAGAAAATAACTCATTAAAAATAAGAACTGAACAAATAAAAATGAATGATTCATTGAGACATCAAGAATCAGTAAAGCAAAACTAAACAATTGAAAAATTAGAAAAAAAAAACCTGTTAAATATCTACTTGGACAAATAACAGACCTGGAAAATAGATCTAGGAGAGATAATCTGAGGATTATTGGACTTTCTGAAAATTATGATGAAAAAAAGAATCTAGATACTATTTTCAGGAAATCTTGAGAGAACTACTTAGATGTAACGAATCAGAAGGTAAAACAGGCATTGAAAGAATTCATTGATTGGGTGAAACAGAAAATTATAGAAAATTAATAATTTCACTCAAGATAATGACAACAATGAGACATCATACCAAAATTTGTAGGATGGAGCTAAAGCAGTAATAAAGGAAATTTTATATGTATAGAGCCTTACTTGAATAAAGTAGAAAAAGAGAAGATCAATGAATTGGTCTTGCAACTTAAAAAGCTAGAAAAAGACCAAATTAAAAAGCCCCAATCAAATAATAAATTTGAAATTCTAAAATTAAAAGGAAAAATAAATAATATTAAAAGTAAAAAAAATATTAAATTAATAAATAAAACTGAGTTGGTTTTATAAAAAATAAAATGGATAAACATTTAATAAATATACTTAGAAAAAGGAAAGAGAAAAATCAAATTGTTAATCTTAAAAATAAAAAGGGAGAACTTTCTATCAATGAAGAGGAAATTAGAGCGATAATAAGGAGGTACTTTGCCCAACTTTACGGCAATAAATTTGATAATCTAACTGAAATGGATGATTACCTCCAAAATATAGCTTGCCCAGATTAACAAAGGAAGAAGCAAATTGCTTAAATAGTCCCGTTTCAGAAAAAGAAATAGAAGGAGTTATTAAGCAAATCCCTAAGAAAAAATCCCCAGGACCAGATAGATTTACATGTGAATTCTACTAAACATTTAAAGAACAATTAGCCCTAATGCTATATAATCTATATGAACAAATAGAGAATAAAGGAGTCCCACCTACTCCCTTTTATGACACAGATATGGCATTGATACCTAAACCAGGTAGGTCAAAAATAGAGAAAGAAAATTGTAGAACTATCTCCCTAATGAATATCGATGCTAAAATCTTAAATAAGATATTAGAAAAAAAAAAAAAAACTACAGAAAATCTTCCCCAGGATAATACATCATGATCAAGTATGATTTATACCAAGAATGCAGGGCTGGGTCAATATTAGGAAAACTATTAGTATAATTGACCATATTAATGACCAAATTAACAAAAAAACCTATGATCATCTCAATAGATGCAGAAGAGCATTTGATAAAATCCCCCATCCATTCCTATTTAAAAACACTTTAGAGTATAGCAATAAATGGACTTTTCCTTAAAATAATCAGTAGCATCTATTTAAAACCATCAGTAAGCATCATATGTAATGGGGATAAACAGGAACATTCTCAATAAGATAAGGAGTGAAATAAGGCTGCCCACTATCAGCATTACTTTTCAATGTTATATTAGAAATGCTAGCTTTGCTACGCCCAGAGAAAGAACTTTGGGAGATGACGAAAAGCCATTACATCAAATTCCCAATCCCTATATTTATGCCCACCTGCGTATCTGATTTCCTCCACAAGCTAATTGCACAATACTTCAGAGTCTGATTCTTTTTATACAGCAAAATAATGATTTGGTCATGAATACTTATTGTGTATCTAATTTATATTTTAATGTATTTAACATCTACTGGTCATCCTGCCATCTAGAGGAAGGGGTGGGGGGTGGGCTGTGAAAAATTGGAACAAAAGAGTTGGCAATTGTTAATGCTGTAAAGTTATCCATGCATATAACCTGTAAATAAAAGGCTATTAAATAAAAAAATAAAATAAAATAAAAAAGTTTATGAAAAAAAAAAGAAATGCTAGATTTGGAAATAAGAGTTGAGAAAGAGATTAAAGGAATTACGGTAGGTAATGAGGAAACTAAATTATCACTCTTTGTTGATGATATGATGGTATACTTAGAGCACTCCAGAGATTCTACTAAAAAGCTAATAGAAATAATCCACACCCTTTAGCAAAGTTGCAGGATACAAAATAAATTTTTAAATATCACTAACAAAATCCAATGCTTAATAGTTACAAAGATAATTTCCATTTAAAGTAACAACTGATACTATAAAATATTTAGGAATTTAGCTACCAAGGAAAAATCAGAAACTATATGACCAAAAGTACAAAACATTTTCCACATAAATAAAATCAGATCTAACCAACTGGAAGAATATTAAATGCCCTTGGATAGGGCAAGCAAGTATAATAAAGATGACATTACTACCTAAACTAATCCATTTATTTAGTGTTATACCAATCAGACTCCTAAAAACAAAAACAAAAACAAAAAACGAAACAAAAAAAAAACTGTTTTAATGGCCTAGAAAAAATAACAACAAAGTTCATATTAAAAAACAAAAGACCGAGAATCTCAAGGGATTTAATGAAAAAAACAAATAAAAATAAAATGAAGGTAGCCTAGCTGTATCAGATCTAAAATGACATTACAAAGCAGCAGTTACCAAAACCATTTGGTATTGATTTAGAAATAGATTATTAGATCACTGGAATAGATTAGGTTCAAAGGATAAAATAGTCAATAACTTTAATAATCGAGTGTTTCACAAACCCAAAAACCCCAGCTTTAGGGATGAGAACTCACTGTCTGACAAAAACTGCTGAGAAAATTGGAAATTAATATGGCAGAAACTAGGCATTGACCCACATAACACTGTACACCAAGGTAAGATCATAAGCGGTTCATAACCTAGGCATAAAGAATGAAATTATAAATTAGAATAAATTAGAAGATAGGTTACCTCTCAGACCTGTGGAAAGAGGAAGGAATTTATGACCAAAAAAAGAACTAGATTTCATTATTGATCACAAAATAGAAAAATTTGATTATATCAAATTGAAATGTTTTTATACAAATAAAATTTATACAGACAAGATTAGAAGGGAAGCAACAAACTGGGAAAACATTTTTACAATAAAAGGTTTTGATAAAGGGCTTGTTTCCAAAATATATAGAGAGTTGACTCTAATTTATAAGGAATCAAGCCATTTTCAAATTGATAAATGCTCAAAGGATATGAACAGACAATTCTTAGACAAAGAAACTGAAACTATTTCTAGCCATATGAAAAAACGCTCTGAGTCATTATTAATCAGAGAAATGCCAATTAAGACAACTCTGAGATACCACTACACACCTGTCAGAGTGGCTAGAATGACAAGGAAAAATAATGCAGAATATTGGAGGCAATGTGGGAAAGCTGGGACACAGATACATTGTTGGTGAATTGGGAATACATCCAGCTATTCTGGAGAGCGATTTGGAACTATGCTCAAAAAGTTACAAAATGTGCATACCCTTTGATCCAGCAGTGATACTCCTGGGCTTTTATCCCAAAAAGATATTCAATAAGGGAAAGAATGTTTGTGGCAGCTCTCTTTGTAGTAGCCAGAAAGTGGAAACTGAGTGGATACCCATCAAATGGAGAATGGCTGAATAAATTGTGGTATATGAATATTATGTAATATTATTGGTCTGTAAGAAATGACTAGCAATATAATTTCAGAAAGTCCTGGAGAGACTTACATCAACTGATGTTGAGTGAAATGACCAGGACCAGAAGATCCTTATATACCTCAACAACAATACTATAACTTTAATTTGGCCTTTTTCTATCTTTTTAAGTTGCAAGCCCAATTTATTGATCTTCTCTTTCTCCATTTTATTCAAGTAAGCCTCTAAAGATATAAAATTTCCCCTTATTGCTGCTTTGGCTGCATCCTACAAATTTTGGTATGATGTCCCATTGTTGTCATTATCTTGAGTGAAATTATAGTGCATATAATTTGCTGTTTCACTCAATCATTCTTAAAGATGAGATTACTTAGTTTCCAGTTACTTTTTGGTCTATTTACCCATAACTTTTTGTTGAATGTAGTTTTTATTGCATCATGATGTGAAAAGAAAGCCTTTACTATTTCTGCCTTCCTACATTTAATTTTGAGGTCTTTATGCCCTAATATATGGTCAGTTTTTGCATAGGTTCCATGAACTGCTGAGAAGAAAGTATATTCCTTTCTGTCTCCATTAAGTTTTCTCCAAAGATCTATCATACCTAATTTTTCTAATATTCTGTTTACCTCTTTAATTTCTTTCTTATTTGTTTTGTGGTTTGATTTATCTAATTCTGAGAGCACAAGGTTGAGATCTCCTACTATTATAGTTTTGCTGTCTATTTCTTCTTGCAACTCTCTTAACTTCTCCTTTAGGAAGTTAGATGCTATACCACTTGGTGCATATGTATTTTATTTTGATATTGCTTCATTGTTTTTGCTACCCTTTAGCAAGATATATTTTCCTTCCTTATCTCTTTTAATTATATCAATTTTTACTTTTGCTTGATCTGAGAAAAGGATGATTACCCCTGTTTTTTTTAATTTCACCTGAAGCACAATAGATTCTGCTTCAGCCTTTTACCCTTACTCTTTATGTGTCTCCCCACTTTAAATGTGCTTCCTGTAAACAATATATTGTAGGCTTTTGCTTTTGCTCCAGTTTGCTATCCACCTCCACTGTATGGGAGAGTTCCTCCCATTCACATTTATGGTTAAAATTGCTAATTCTGTATTTCCTGCCATTTTATTATGTTTTTCCCCAGATTATGTTTTTCTTTTTCTTTACCTTCTTTACCCCCTTTTCCAGTATTAAACTTATGGGTACCACTTGTGTCACACAGCTCTCCCCCTTTAGGATCCCTCCTACCCTTTTTGAATCCCTTCCCCTTTCTTGTACGCTTCCCTTATTTCTCTTTTCCTTTTCCATTTTCCTCTCCCAATTTTTAATTAGGTGAGAGAAGTTTCTCTGTAAACCATACATGTCAATTATTTTCTCTTTACGGCAACTGTGATGAGAGTAACATTCACACAATGTTTTCCCTTTCCTCTAAATTCCCTCAGATATTATAGAATCCCATTGCCCCTTTTGGGATGTAGTTTCCCTCTTTTTTTCCCCCATTTTCTCTTTTTTCTGACACTATCCCTTTTCCATTTCTACTTCCATTTTTTAAGTTATAACAGTAAATTCATATTATACATGCACTCTATATCCATATATATATATGGATATATATATATATCCATAACAGAAATATAGTTCACAAGAGTTCTTTTTACCTTTTTCTGCTTTTCTTGAGTCCTATGTTTGGAGATCAATTTTTTTGATCAGTTTTGGTTTTTTCCTTTAAAAAAAATGGAATTCATCTGTTTCCCTGGAAGAAAATCCTCAGCTTAGCTGGGTGGTTTATTCTTGGCTGCATTCCAAGTTCTTTGTCTTTCAGAATATCAGATTCCAAGCCCTTTGATCTTTTAATTTGGAAGCAGCTAGATCTTGAGTGATCCATATTGTGGCTCTTCAGTATTTGAATTTATTTTTTGGCTGCTTGTAATATTGTTCCTTAGTCTGATAGTTCTGAAATTTAGCCACAACATTCCTTGGAGTTTTTCTTATTTTGTGTGTGTGTGTGTATGTTTTTCAGAAGGTGTTCAATGAATTCTTTCAATGCATACTTTACCTTCTGATTCTATTACATCTGGGCAGTTCTCTTTGATGATTTCTTATAAAATAGTATCTAGGCTCTTTTTTTTCATCATAATTTTCAGGAAGTCCAATAATCCTTAAATTATCTCTCTTAGATCTATTTTCCAGATCTGCTGTTTTTCCAAGTAGATATTTAACATTTTCCTAATTTTTAATTTTTTTGGTTTTGCTTGACTGATTCTTGATATCTCAATGATGTCTCAATGAATCATTCATTTCTATTTCTACAGTTCTAATTTTTAATCAGTTAGTTTCCTCATTAGCTTTTATACTTCTTTTTGTATATGTGCAATTGTGGTTTTAAATTAGTTGTTTGCTCTAATGAAATTTTTTTTTTTTTTTTTTTTTTACTGAATTATTTTCTTCTTCCAGTTCACAAATCCTACTTT
Organism: Dasyurus viverrinus; assembly: GCA_020854095.1. Taxonomy (NCBI): domain Eukaryota; kingdom Metazoa; phylum Chordata; class Mammalia; order Dasyuromorphia; family Dasyuridae; genus Dasyurus; species Dasyurus viverrinus. Next base: position 432,775,367 of record CM036997.1, on the reverse strand, counting down.
CTTGGGAGTTCTTTATTTTTTCCAATTTGTAAATCCTACCTTCCTGGAGTTCTTTACCTTTTCCAATTCACAAATTCTGTTTTGCTCCACTTTCTGGGAGTTCTTTAACTTTTCCAATTCACATTTCAGGAGGTTGTTATTCTCTTGTATAACTTGTCTTTTCTTTTTCCATTTTTCTTCCAGCTCTCTTTTAAGATTTTTTTTATCATTTCTTCTAGGAGATCCTTGTGTGATGTATGCCAGGTTACATCCCCCTTTGGGGTATTGTCTGGAGATTGTCTGCTATTAGTCTCCTCGGTGTTGAAAACCTGCTCTCTTTCTGTATAGAATCTATCCATGGTCTTTTCGACTTTTTACTCATTTTTTCAAACTTTTAGAGTCTGCCTTCAGAGCATGGAGGTTACTGGCTTGTTCTGCAGAGAAGAGATAGTTATATGGACAGTCGCTATCTTGCTAATGGGCTGTAGAGAGCAGGCAAGATGTGGAAGTGATCTGGGAAAAGCTTCACACCAGAAGTGACTTAGGCCTGGGTCGCATAGGTGCAGCTGTGGAAGTGACCTGCAAAGAGCCCTGCTGTGGGGATTAGTGACTGCCCTAGGTCTAGAGGCTGAGCTGTGAAAGTGTCACTGCTCCAGGATAAAGCCTGTTTTGGGTATTAGCAATTGCCCTGACCTACACAGCATTGGAAGTGTCTCTGCCCTGGGAGGCCAAGTCATGCTGTGGAAGTTCTATTGCACCAGGCTGAGCCCCATACTGTGCAGATTAGAAGGTGTTCCAGGCTGTGCCCTCTTATTGTGCAGATTTGTGACTGCTCCAGTGAAAGCCTTGTGCTGCAGAATGGGGCTGCACAGCTGGGCCCTGCCCTGTGTTGGTTCACTCACTTCCGGTTTGGGGTGGGTGTAGCCAGATCCTGCTAAGTTCTGGTGTTTTTAAGAGTACCCTCTACCATTGACCTTAATTTCTCTGCTGGTCTACTGATTTGCAACCAAAGCAGTGCAGCCAACCTGTGATGGAGTCCTCCTTGTAATTTTTCCAGTCACAGAGACCATCCCTGTTCTGGTCTGCTCTATAGGGTAGTCTCTGGTTCTATACCTTGCTTGTGCTGGTCTGATCCTCCTGCTCAGTACAAACCTTTTCTGTTAATCTTCAAGGTTATCTTTGGTTGGTAATTTGTTGTACTTCCAATCTTTGTGAATTTTACCAGTCAAGCACTATTTTTGAGGCTGAATTTAATATTTAGTAGTGAGGGTATAAGAGAAGGTTAGAAAGTCATGTGTGCCTTCTCCGCCATCTTGATTCCACCACCCCCATAGCATTACTCTTTATGTCTAAGTCATAAAGCCATTTCGACCTCATCTTGGTATAAGGTGTTAGGTGTCAATGCTATTTTCTGCCACAGTATTTTCCAATTTCCCCAGCAATTTTTGTGAAATACTGAGTTCTTATCGCAGAAGCTGGGATTTTTATATTTTACTATAGCCATTGTGAAATTGTGTCTCATGAATCTAACTTATTCCACTTATCATTGATTCTATTTCTCAGGCAGCACCAAGAAGTTTTCATGACCTCTGTTTTATGATATAATTTTAGGTTTGGTACAGATAGCCCATCATCTACATTTTTTCATTTTTTTCATTGAAATTTCTTGAAATTGTTGATCTTTTATTCTTCCAGATGAACTTTGTTATTTTTCTAGCTCTGTAAAATAATTTCTTGAGAGTTTGAATGGTATGGCACTGAATAAATAGATTAATTTAAATAGTGTTTTCATTTTGATTATATTTGCTCAGCTTACCCATGAGCACTTGATATTCTTCCAATTCATTAGATCTGACTTTATATATGTGGAAAGTGTTTTGCAATTGTCTTCATGACTTTGCCTTGGCAGGTATACTCCCAAATATTTTATATTATTTATAGTAATTTTAAATGGAAACTTCTTTGTAGCTCTTGCTCCTTGACTTTGTTGACAACATATAAAATAGTGATGATTTATGGGGATTTATTTTGTATACTGCAACTTTGCTAAAGTTGTCAATTTTTTTTAGTAGTTTTTTAGTTGGTTGTCTAGTATTCTCTGAATATACTATCACATTTGGATTCTTGGGTTATTCTTATCTTTTCTTTCTTATTTTTCCAGAATTTCTCTTATTTGATTATTAAAGTCTTTTTAAAGATCTTCTAAGGAGTCTTTTTAAGTTTGAGACCATTTAGTATTTCTGATTGAAAAAGAGTGTTTTGTTTTATTTTTTTAGCTTCATTACCTTTTTTGGAATATGAACCTGGATCTTCTTGTACTCATAGTAGCAATTCATGGTTGGGTTCTTTTTGTTTTGCTTTCTAATTTAAAAAAAATATTATTTTTATTTCCTATTTAGCAGCTATTAGTATCATCAAGTTCTAGCCCCAAGCTGTGGGGAATAATGCTCCAAGTCTCACTTCTTTCTACTCTCATTTATTTTTTTTTTTGCTTTTTTTTACATTTTTTTATTATAGCTTTTAATATACAAAACATATGCACGGGTAATTTTTCAACAATGATCCTTGCAAAAACTTCTATTTCATTTCTACTCTTATTTTATGAGTTCCATCCTATGGCTTAACCTTGAGTTTTCTTATCCATTTCTCAGCAAAGGCTAGATCCCAGGTTATGGTTTTCAGACTGTGATCTTAATTCCTATGGTTCCACTTGTTGCTGCAAAGGATTGCTGTCCTCTCATCTCTGTAACTAACACCAGAGAGACAACTCTTTATTAAGTGTCTATGGCCAGCAGGATCACCATATCTTTGTTATTGCACTTACCAGGTCTGTGAAACTTCTTTTCCTTGGTAGCAGAGGTCAAGTCAGGAGGCATCTAGTCAGCACAGTGATGTTTGCTATCATTTGATCTCCTCTTATACTTCTCACAGACCTTGGCCTTGTTCTCAAGATGAAAGTTTCAAAATTTTATTGGCCTCCCAATTAATTGCCCTTTAGGGATTCTGGTTTGTTGATTCCCCAAAGTTAGCTTGGAAGTATTTGCATTTCCTTCAGTTTGAACTTCTGCTTCCAGAGCTCATGTCTTTCCTAGGGTCTTATTTTAAGAACAAAAACTGCTTTCTCTTGACTTTTGTTTATTAAAGATGTTCTACATACCCTCTGAGGCATTTTTTAGTCTTTTCCATGGAGGAAATTTGGAGACTCAAAATTTTGTTGAGCTACTCTACCATGTTCCCAGAATCCTCTTTATTTTCTGCATAATTAGTTATTTTAATAATAATGCCAGCATTTTAATGAAAGGTCTATAATACTACCAGATGTAAAAGACCAGAAAGGATCTTTACAAAGCATAGATCTGACCACATAATCCTCAGCTCAACTAATTTCACTGTTTTGTTTTGTTTTTTTACCATCTCCAAGATAAAAACATTATGATATTTTAGGATTTTAAATCTTTTACTCTCTGGCTTCTTCTGATATTTCCTGTCTTCTTATGCTTTACTCCTTAGAATAGAGTCTACATATTTTATGGCTACTTTTCTTCCTACTCTTCCTTGAATTGAATGCTTCAAATTCTGACTTTCTGTCTTGTTTTTCCACTGGCTCTGTCAATGTCTGGAATTGTCTGCTTTCTCACATTTCTGTTTTTGATTACCTGAATCTCCCATAATTGAATTCAAATCTTATCTTCTACAATATTTCTACATGGTTTCCTAGGCAAAGAAGTTCTAACAAAATATTTGTTAATAATCAGTTTTATATATTAATAATTTATTTCACATATTTATACACATATGTGAAACCATAGATGTATTATATATGTGTGTGTGTGTGTGTGTGTGTGTGTGTGTGTGCATACTTTCCAAATTTCTTACCCTGATGAACATAATTCCATGCTTAGTCCTGTCAAGAATTTTGTAGGTGTTGGTGAGTGGAAATAACTGTTTTCAAATCCTTTGAATATGATATTTTATCAAACCTTTGTAAACTTCAGAACACTGACAATTTAATTGTGAGAATTATTTAAATAAATTAAAAATGAAAATGTACACATACAAATTAATTTTTAAAATGGATAATTATATTACTTAACAGCATCTCATCTATTTTACTTGATTATCTTTACAAAAATGCTTATTATCCAAAAGCATAAAAAATAAACTCTAAGGCTGTCATTCTTGAACTCAATCAGATGGGAAAAAATGAAGTAATTTATCTTTCGATTGCATTTGCTTTTTTATCACAACTGTAATATCAATTATTATATTTGAAATATCTTAAAATTGATTGAACTACATACAGTTTTCTCATTGATAACAAAACCTACTTATAAAATAGTGATATGCATTTTCCAAATGGATCCCTTTTTATTTTTTAGAGAAAATACTGTCTTCTTTCTCAACCATGCTTAGTTATATTTTTGACAATTTGTCAATTGACAAATTATGTGTGATATTTGAAATTGGTGTGTAAAGGAAATAACTATTCACTCAATTAATTTCAGTCAAATCAATATATATTAGGAACTGTGGCTCCCAGTCAGTCACCTTCATAGAATTGAGGAAACAATTCACTTTCACAAAAAGGCAGGCTGCTTTTATACAAAAGTAATTTACTTATATGAAATGGAAAATTTACATGGCCTTTGAACCATGGACCATGAACCTTTGAAATTTGACATATGAAAGAAAATATGCTGTGCTCAAGAGGGTATAATTGAACAGATCTGGATCCTACTATAAATATATAACAAAATAATGAAGTGCTGTGATTCTATCTTTGTCTCTCACTGTCTCTATCTTTCTTTGTGTCTCTGTCTATCTATTTCTCTCTCTCTCTCTCTCTCTCTCCCCTCTTTTTAGGTGATCATTTGGCAGACTTCATCAAATAGATCTGTTACAATGTTACAAGTATTTATAAGTAACTTTTTCTCCATTTTTCTGTATTATATGTGTGTGCGTAAATAGATAGATAGATAGATAGATAGATAGATAGATAGATAGAGATATGGGATAATTTTCATTATATAAGAATCATTTCTTATAGATTTGCAAATTTTTGATATCCTAAAAATTTACCCTTATTTATCATAGTGTCAATTAAATATTTTTCTTTTAAAACTTATCAAATGAAATTAGTACTTGATATGTCCTATTGCATTTTTCCTAGAAGTTACCAAAAATGTTGCCAACCTCACAGCATACAAACAAATATGGGAAAGTTCTAGGTCCATTAAAAAAGGAAAGGATGTAAACATAGAGCTTGTTATATAATTCCTCATTTACAGTTTCTATAAAATCATCTCTGCTTTATCTGGGGTTGAGAAACTTGAAGGATAGCAATTCATTTCATCACTCTTGCCTATTTTTGCTTGAATCATAAAGGAAATAATAGACCCAAGGTCTTTATATCTCAATTTTAAGAGCTAGTCTCTTGACTCTCAGACCAAAATCAAATTTGCCATGACATAAATTCAATGTCTTCAAAAATTTCAGAGATATTATCAATTAAACATTATTTACATTTTAACCCAAGGATGATAATTATAAAATTATGGTAAAATAATAATTATTATTAATAACAAAATTTTGACTGAAAAACTTTCTTTGATTCTCATTCTCAGTATTCCACTGAAATTAAACTGAAGGGGATAGATTACTATTCTCTCCATAAGAGAAGAATATTTCTCAGTTAAGCCTGATTTCCACTTCTCACAATAAGAAGCTTTTTTCTTTCCAAGTCGATGATGCTTCCAAGGTCTTACTTTATATTCTGTCTCTCAGCAATGTATAAACACTTTAAAAGCTTTTTACTCTCTGAAACACATTTGCCAACTTTTTTTTGGCATATAGTAGATAAACTCTATCCATTTTTTTTACTATCCAACCATCAAATGTTTTAGAATTTTTTCCTGGTAAAAAATTCATTTTAGAAACCATACATTATAATGTAACTTAACCTTAACTGATGGCTACCTCTTATGTATCATGGTACCATGGGTGAGAGTATAGCTTCTGATGACTTATTCAAGTAGAGGATAAATCCTGACATTTCTTAGAAAAATGAAAAGGTTTCAAACGTAAGTAAATTAAAGGAGAGAGAGTCTGATGTCCTAAGTATATCCTTATTTGAATTTGGAGAATTTCCTCAACAAAAATTTTGTCAAAAGACCATGAAGTTTTCCCTCACAGCAATACATGAATCTTAGAAAAGTTGCTATTTTTCTCATGCAGTCAAAAATCCCAGTTCTCTTGAAATTTCAAAGTAGTCTCATAAAAGCAATGACTTTATTACTTATGCAAAACAATTTAGCTTCTTTGTCTAGAGTCTATTTTTTCAACTCTAACTAAAAAGGTTAGAAAATATGATCTTTAAAATCCCTTTTAAGCACAAGTCTATGACATCAGCAACCACAATACATTTTATTGATATTTCAGTAAATAACAAAATGAAACAACTACATAATAATAATGAATTGTTAAGCCCATACTTTTTAAAAATAGTTATATTTAGAAAATGAAAGACAAAATTGCTTTAGAATAATTTCATTTATCAATAATTTATAGATTAATCAGTGCTAGGTCACTTTATAAGATCAATTATGAAAAGATACTGGATAGATTAGTATGTCTTTACAATGAAAAAACATGGAAAGCTATCACAACATTATGAAAGTTTAAGATTCTAAATATGTGCATCAATAATTAAAAGGAAATTGAAATACAACATAAATTCTATAAAATGGAACATGATTTTAGTTGTTAATTGAATTTTAATTGACTTATAATTGAATTGTTAATGACAAATATTCCAGAGATCTGATGATCATGTAATAGATATTATTTATAACTATTAATTAGAATTATTCTGCTCCAAATTTTCAATATTTATCCATTTTATGGATACTTCAACTGGTACTTTCTTTTAATGTTGGTAGCTAAAGATGCTATTTTATATGTAAAAGAATTAATCTAATCAGAAATTCTCATAAGTACTAAAGACAATTCACTTTTAGTTGAAATACTTCTACCTAGTATTATGCAGAAGTTATTGAAGTGAACAATTGTATTTTCATGACTTGATTTCATCATAATTATCATGTTAAATAATTTTATTTTTGTAATAACGGGATCTGGAAAATGGAACATAATTTCCAAATTTCTGCACCTAGTTTTTCTTTCCATTAACTGTAACACAACGACCTTAAACAAAATCCCTAAAGCATTTCACACACACACACACACACACACAAAAAAAAAAAAAAATTAGAAATAGACTTTCTAATTTTGACCAAGTATGTGCAGAGGAAATCCATTTATAGGATAGAAGAGATTTGAGAGTTTTAAGAAATTAATGTTCGAAGTATTTGAAATAGAACCAAATACTAAGTATTCAGAGGGAAAGTAAATCATGGAACATTTTATAGGAAAAATAAAATATCTATTCTTAATGTATTTTCCTATAACAAATTATTTGTAAGAATCATGTTACATTTATTAGGGATACCATTTATGAAAATAAAAGAAATAAGGTGATTTTAAAAATTATGTTCTAAATATTTCACAGATTTATAGACAATTGGCTGACTAAATGGTACTAACACACAACCTAACATTCTGTACATATATGAATACATTATATTTGCAAATATGTATTTACATATAGATGGACAGAAAACTTCAGAATCCAAAAACCTTTCCCATGGGTATTACTAAAGGTTGCATTTTGAATTGATTTAACAAATATTTATTAATTCCAAAATTCTGACATTTAGATAACATTTAGAAGTTTCAATTACTACTTAAAAGGTGTGGCAATAAGGAAAAAGAATTGATATTCTGTTCTGTTTTGTTTTCCAAGGTACACATAACAATTTAAAAATTAAATATAATTAATTAATTAAATTTATATGATTTTATCTATTATATTGATTCAAATATCTGTCTGTAGATGTATATTTGACATTCTCCCTGTCTATTGCTATTTCTCTATCTCTTTTTTTTCTCATTCTCTGTCACTCAGTCTCTTGATCTTGGTCTCTGTCCTTCTCTCTCTCTCTCTCTCTCTCTTTATATATATATATATATATATATATATATATATACACACACACACATATATATGTATAGACATATATGTATAGACACGTAGACATATACATTCACATGTATATAGCACACATACATATATACATATATACATGTGTGTATACATATACACACATATATACACACATATACACATACATACACACACATATATGTCTACATCCCCACACATACCTCCTCACACACCATATACAATATATACCAAAAAAACCTCAAATTTGAAGGAAGAGGGAGAGGCACAGGAGAGACAGAAAAGGCAGCCTCAGTACCATACATTTGCAATGTAAAACAATATTTAAAATCTGCATACTTGTCCCATCCCCACCCCTCAGGGGAAATTTTCTTTCTTTCCTTTTCTTATGTAATTACATTAGAAAAAATCATCTTTAAAAATAAAATTTAATCTAACATCCCATAGTGAATAACAAAATAGGACAGAGCAGTTTCAAATAAAAGGAGATTTAGATCCATTGTCTCAGGTGAATAGCTACAAGATGTCATGTTTAATGATCAGATATTTTGATAGGGGAAGTTGACAGAATTTTGAGCTACAAAAGGTATGAAGCAATCACAAAAACGATAACCACCAGCAATATTCAAATGAATGTTCAGGATTGGAATATATGAGGACATTCCAAAAAAACTGCAGATTCTTAATAGTTTACCTCCAATGACTTTTTATAAGACTGCAAATGTTATAATATATAACAGAATATTTTCAGACACTGTGTTCATTATTAAAATCTAAAGAAGCCTAGAGCAGAGATTTAAAATTACATATTAATGAGAAATGATGAAATAAATTGACTAGAAACATCATAAATCAACAGTTGATTAGGAATTTTAGCTTATTCAGCAAAAACGTCTTTGGGGGAATTTATTGTGGATCATTGAAAAGTTCAAAAACAATAATTACGTTAGTCAATATCCCTGATACTTCTTCTATACTATGTATTCCTAAATACATTTGAAAATACTGTGATGATTAAATGAGTGTTTAACATTTTTTGATCTTTCTATAAAAATAAAATACATTCTCCAAAACAAAGGGAAGCTGAGTAAAAGAGCACAAAACATAACACAAAAAATTAGCTTAATTCAAAAAGCACCTATAAAGTACCTAATAAATACAAGGCACTGGGGCAGACACTTATGATGCTAAGGAAAAACAAAACATAATTTAAGTATTCCTTCTCTAAAGAACTTAGATTTGTTATAAAGAGACATCTTTTGTGCAGATAAATTAATACCACATGTTCTCCAAGTAATACAAAACAATTGCAAAAATTAGAGATCAACGATACGTTAAAGGGAGATTTGTGTGGGGAGGAAGTGACTTTAAGGACTCTGAGAAGCACAGAGGAGAAAGGAATATACTCTTGGAATGGGTATAGAAAAAGAATACAGTTTATTGGGGGAGGAGAAATGTAGCAGGTAATAGGCCTATTTATCTAACAAAGGGAGAAATGTGAAATAAGAAAGATTTTAGGTGGGAATAATTGCTTGTTTATTTTAATTGGGTTGATGAATAATTTTTGAATAAAGAAGAAAAATATCATTTCTGGATGCAAGTAAATTTATGATTGGGGCAGAGATAAAGACAAGATGATACAGGCAAAGGCATTACTTGACAAAAAACCCGAATAGACCTGTAAAATCAGAGGAAACACAAATTCTATTCATAAACTTGAGCCCAAGTGAAAAAATGTGTATACTGAAAGCTGAGACAAAGATGTAAAATACAACTACTAAAGTCAAACAAACAAAATATATAAGCAGATTTCTGGTAAGTAAAGGAAATCCAAGGACCAAGTATTTAAAATGATTTCCTTTTAGATCTAGATGGATGTGATGACCGCTTATTTTATAATTAGCTGGAATCAGGAATTCAGGTTAGGGGAAAATTGCCAATCTTTATTCTCAGTGAAGAAAGATTGGAGGTGTAAGAGAATAGGCAATAATAATGTGTGCAGCTGAGTCAAGAAGCTAGCTAGACCAGAAGCCACAAGACCAGCAGCCCCCTGAATAGAACCCAGCCAGCAAAGTCTCCCAGTGCTCTTCCTGTCTCTCTGTCTCCACCACCAAAATCGTCATTTCCTATACAACACATCAGGACTTGCACAGAGAGTGGGCGGGGGCCATTCTTTCTCCAAGCATGTATATTAGTAGAGTATAGTCCAATTACTATTTAGCCTCACATGCTTGGGCCCTTAGTGCATCAACTCAAACCTCAGCCCTTTACATCTCCTGCTTTCTTTTGTTTTAGAACACAAGTGGTCATGCCATCCCTGACTCCTCAGGGAGGTTAGAGCCCCAAGAGGAGGTGATCAAACCCTCCCTGAATTCTCAGGAAAGGAGTTTAGCACCGAAAAGGAGGTGATCACGATCCCCCTGACTTCTCAGGAAGGTAGGTGAAAGCACTAAAAAGGAGATGATCACATCCTCCCTAACATCTCAGGAAGGGAGATGAAAAGCAGCAAAGGGAAGTGGGAGTTGCTAGCGGGTTTCTAGGCTGAAGGGTCTTATTATGCACTAACCCATCATCATGGGAGGTATTATACAAGCACATAACAATAACGCAGAGGCTATTAGGGATGACCCTCACTCAGTCAGTGCAGGCTCGATGTGGTGTAATAAACATGAATTGTGCACGCAAGTAGCGGAATAGCAAACAATATAAATCAACATGGTGTTGTAAAAATTCCCCAGAAGTACTAGAAGGAGGGTATGTAAACAACAGTCACACATATGCCTTCTTCAGCAGCCAAGAGATAGTCCAAAACCAATCTATTGTCCATTGCTTCACATGTCAGGGAATCCAATGATCCCCCTGAGTTTTGGAAGACCTGCAAAAGTCTTTATGTATTAGGGAATCCAATGATTCCAGCAGAATCCACTTATTCCTATACTCTCAAGTGTTTTTAATAGGAATGGGTATTGGATTTTATCAAATACTTTTTCTGCATCTATTCAGATGATCATATGTTTTTTGTTTAGTTGGTTGTTGATATCGCCATTTATGACAATAATTTTCCTAATATTGAACTAGCTCTGCATTCCTGGTATAAATCCTACTTGGTCATGGTGTACTATTCTGGGAATAATTTTCTCTAATCTCTTTGCTAGTATTTTATTTAAGATTTTTGCAATATTCATTAGGGAGATTGGTTTATAATCTTTTCTGTTTTCATCCGACCTGGTTTAGATAGATACTGTCTATGTCATAAAAGGAATTTGGTAGAACTCCTACATTCCCTATTTTTTCAAATAGTTTATATAGTATTGGGGTTAATTGTTCTTTAAATGTCTGGTATAATTCACATATAAATCCATCTGGTCCTGGGGATTTTTTCTTAGGGAGCTAATTAATAGCTTGTTCTATTTCTTTTTCTGAAATGGGATTATTTAAGCAATTTACTTCTTCCTCTATTAATCTAAGCCACCTATATTTTTGTAGTTATTCACCTATTTCAGGTAGGTTTTCAAATTTATTGGCCTAAATTTGGGCAAAGTAACTCCTAATTATTGCTCTAATTTCCTCTTCACTAGGGCAAAGTTATCCTTTTTCATTTTTAAAACTAACAATTTTATTTTCCTCTTTCCTTTTTCTAATCAACTGTACTAAAGGTTTATCTATTGGGTTGTTTTTTTCATGAAAAATTAGTTTTATATATTAATTCAATAGTTTTTTATTTCAAATTTATTAATCTCTCCTTTTATTTTTAGAATTTCAAGTTTAGTATTTGATCGGTGGTTTTTAATTTGCTCTTTTTTAAGCTTTTTTAACTGCAATCCCAATTTACTAATCTCTTTCTTTTATTTTATGCAAGTGAGCCTCTAGAATATTAGATTTCTCCTTTTTGTTGCTTTGGCTGCATCCCACAAATTTTGGTATGTTCTCTCATTATTTTCATTGTCTTGGATGAAATTAGTAATTGTTTCTATGATTTGCTTATTCCCCCATCCATTCTTTAGGATAAGATTGTTTAGTATCCAAATACTTTTTGGTCAGTTTTCCCCTGGCTTTTTATTGAATATAGATTTTTTTTTAAATAGCACTGTGATCTGAAAAGAATTCATTTATTATTTCTGCCTTTCTGCATTTGATTTTGAGGTCTTTATGTCCTAATGATCAATTTTTTATTATAATAATTTTTATTGACATAACCCATGTCAGGGTAATTTTTTTTTACAACATTATCCCTTGCACTCACTTCTGTCCCAATTTTTCCCTCCCATCCTCCACCCCCTCCCCTAGATGGCAAGCAGTCCTATATATGTTGAATATGTCATAGTATATCCTAGATACAATATATGTGTGCAGAACCAAACAGTTTTCTTGTTGCACAGGGAGAATTGGATTCAGAAGGTAAAAATAACCTGGGAAGAAAAACAAAAATGCAAACAGTTTACATTCATTTCCTAGTGTTTTTTTTTTTTTTCCTTTGGGTGTAGCTGCTTCTGTCCATCATTGATCAATTGAAACTGAATTAGGTCTCTTTGTCGAAGAAATCCACTTCCATCAGAATCCATCCTCATACAGTATCGTTGTTGGTGTATGTAATGATCTCTTGGTTCTGCTCATTTCACTTAGCATCAGTTCATGTAAGTCTCTCCAAGCTTCTCTGTATTCATCCTGCTGGTCATTTCTTACAGAGCAATATTATTCAATAACATTCATATACCACAATTTACCTAACCATTCTCCAATTCATGGGCATCGATTCATTTTCCAGTTTCTAGCCACTACAAACAGGGCTAGCAAAAACATTTTGGCACATACAGGTTCCTTTCCCTTCTTTAGTAACTCCTTGGGGTATAAGCCCAGTAGTAGCACTGCTGGGTCAAAGGGTATGCACAGTTTGGTAACTTTTGGGGCATAATTCCAGATTGCTCTCCAGAATGGTTGGATTTGTTCACAACTCCACCAACAATGTATCAGTGTCCCAGTTTTCCCACATTCCCTCCAACAATCATCATTATTTTTTCCTGTCATCTTAGCCAATCTGACACATCTGTAGTGGTATCTCAGAGTTGTCTTAATTTACATTTCTCTGATTAATAGTGATTAACACTATTTATGTTATATATAAAAGAGTGAATACTTTCATATGAGTGGTATTAGTTTCAATTTCATTGTCTGAAAATTGTCTGTTCATATCCTTTGACCATTTGTCAATTGGAGAATGGCTTGGTTTCTTATAAATTAGAGTCAGTTCTCTATATATTTTGGAAATGAGGCCTTTATCGGAACCTTTAACTGTGAAGATGTTTTCCCAGTTTGTTGCTTCCCTTCTAATCTTGTTTGCATTACTTTTGTTTGTACAGAAGCTTTTTAATGTGATGTAATCAAAATTTTCTATTTTGTCATCTATAATGGTCTCTAGTTCATCTTTGGTCACAAATTTCTTCCTCCTCTACAAGTTTACGAGATAAACTATCCTATGTTCCTCCAATTTATTTATGATTTCATTCTTTATGTCTAAATCATGGACCCATTTTGATCTTATCTTGGTATATGGTGTTAAGTGTTGGTCCATGCCTAATTTCTGCCATACTAATTTCCAGTTATCTCAGCAGTTTTTGTTAAATAATGATTTCTTATCCCAAAAGTTAGGATCTTTGGGTTTGTCAAACACTATATTGCTATAGTTGACTATTCTGTCTTGTGAACCTAACGTGTTCCACTGATCAAATAATCTATTTCTTAGCCAATACCAAATGGATTTGGTGACTGCTGCTTTATAATATAGTTTTAGATCAGGTACAGCTAGGCCACCTTCATTTGATTTTGTTTTTGCATTAATTCTTTTGAGATTCTCAACCTTTTATTATTCCATATGAATTTTGTTGTTATTTTTTCTAGAACATTAAAATATTTTCTTGGAAGTCTGATTGGTATAGCACTAAATAAATAGATTAGTTTAGCCAATATTGTCATTCTTATTATATTTGCTCGGCCTATCCAGGAGCACTTAATATTTTTCCAATTATTTAAGTCTGACTTTATTTGCCTAATGGTCAATTTTTGTACAGCTTCCATGCATGAACTGCTGAGAAGAAAGTATACTCCTTTCTGTCTCCATTCAGTTTTCTCCAAAGATTTTTCATACCTAACTTTTTTAGTATTCTATTTATTGTATTGTATTATATTCCTCTTTAATTTCTTTTGTATTTATATTTGATTTATCTAGTTCTGAGACTACATATGTTGACATTTCTTACTATTATAATTTTGCTGTTTATTTTTTCTTATAGCTCTCAACTTCCCCTTTATGAAGTTTAATGCTATACCACTCCATGCATATACATTGATATTGCTTCATTATCTATGTTACACTTTTGCAAGACATAGTTTCCTTTCTTATCTCTTTAAATTAGATAAATTTTTGCTTTTGTTTGATCTAAGATTAGGATGGCTACTCTGACTTTTTTGATTTCTCCTGAAGCATAGTAGATTCTGCTCCAGCCTTTTACCTTTAGTTTATATGTATCACCCTGCTTCAATGGTTTTTCTTTTAAACAATATATTGTAGAATTCTGTTTTATAATCCTGTCTGTTATCCACCTCTGCTTTATGGGAGAGTTCACCCCATTCACATTTATGAACTCCTAATTCTGTATTTCATGCCATCTTATCAGCCCCAGAATATATTTTTCTTTTTCCTTTTCCCCTTACCGGCCACCGCAGTATGTAGTTTATGGACACCACTTGCCTCAAGCAGCTCTCCTCCGTTGGAGTCCCTCCCCCTTAGAGACTCTCCTTCCTCCTTATACCTTTCTCTCACTATTTCTGTATCCCCTTCTATTTGAACTACGCTTTCACTTTTTGCTTTTCTCCTCCCACTTTTCAATGAGGTTAGAGAAGTTTCTCTGTAAACCAAACATGTGTAATATTTTCTCTTTGAGCCAAATATGATGAGAGTAATATTCACAAAATATTCATCCCCTACTCTTCTTTTCCTCAGATACAATAGGTTTCCTTTGCCTCTTGGTGAAATGCAATGCAATTTCCCTCTTTTTACCTCCACCATTTTTCTAGTACAATCCCCTTTTCATCTCTAGTTCCTTTTTATATTATAACAATAAAATTAAATTATTCATACTCTCTCTATGTATACCCATAAGAGAAATTCAGTTCTCAAGAATTCTTTTTACCTTTTCATGTTTCCCTTGAGTCCTATATTTGGAGGTGAAAATTTTTGGGGGGCTCAGGTTTTTTCATCAGAAATAAATGGAATTGACCTGTTTTATCAAATGTTCTTTTTCTTCTGGAAGAAAATGCTCAGTTTAGCTGGGAAGCTTATTCTTGAATGCATTCCAAGTTCCTTTACTTTTTGGAATATCAGATTTCAGGCACTACATTGCTTTAATGAAAAAGCTGCTACATCCTGAGTAATTGTTATTGTGACTCCTCTGTATTTGAATAGTTTATTTTTTTTCCTGGCTGCTTGTAATATTTTTTCCTTGGTTTGAAAGTTCTGAAATTAGCCACAATATTCCTTGGAATTTTATTTTTGGGGTCTCTTTCAGGGGCTGTTCAATGAATTATTTCAATGGCTATTTTGCCTTCTGATTCTATGACATCTGGGCAATTCTCTTTGATGTTTTCCTGAAAAATAGTGTCTAGACTCTTTTTCATCATGATTTTCAGGGAGTCCAATAATCCTCAGATTATCTGTGCTAGATCTATTTTCCAGGTCTGTTGTTTTCCCAAGTAGGTATTTAATAATTTTTTCGCTCTCTTTTCTTTTTCTTTTTTTTTTTTTTGTTTTTTTTTGTTTTTTTGGTTTTTTGGTTTTATTTGAGTGATTCTTGATGTCTCATTGAGTCATTCACTTCCATTTGTTCAGTTCTGATTGTTAATGGAATTTTTTCTTCATTTACTGTTTTATTTCTTTTTGTATTTGTCCAATTGAGTTTTTAAATGAGTTGTTTTGCTCTATGGAATTTCTTTTTTCATTTCACAATTTTTCTAAAGAGTTATTTTCTTTTTCCAATTCACAAATTCTGTTTTTCCTGGCAGGTCTTTACCTTTTCAATTTCCCATTTCACAGAGATGTTTTCTTTTTACAGTTTATCAAATCTTTCTTTTAATGAATTATATGCCCTTTCCAAATTCTCACAGAGTTTTCCTTTCCTTCCCCATTCTTCTTGTAGATTTCTTTTAAGATCTTTTTTTAAAATTTTATCTAGTAGAACCTTCTGTGGTGAGGATCAGGTTATAACCTTTTTGGGGGCTTTACCTGGAGACAATCTATTTTAGTCTCCTTAGCGTTTGAAATCTTCTCTTTCACTATAAAACCTGTTAACTATAGACAGTTAGACCTTGCTTTGTCTTTTTACTCTTTTTTTTTTAATAGTTGGGATCTGCTTTTTGGGAATGGAGATTCCAAGCTTCCTCTACAATTCCCCAAAGCAACAATGGTTGCTCTGAGGTCATGATGAGTCACTTGGGGTGCTGGGTGGGTGTGACCAGGTCCTGTGAGATTTTGGTCCTTTGGGATCCACTCTTTACCCTATGCTAATGTGTTGGATGTTTTATAACTTCTCTGCAGATCTACTGGCTTGCAATCAGGGCAGAGTAGCCAACACTGTGGTAGAGTCCTCCCCCATAATTATCTGCCTTGTGGAGACTGCACTCTGCCCCCAGTCTGTTCAGCATGAGCTGGCCTCCATGCCTGCTTCTCTCCCTGTGCCTAGCCACCTGTTCCCATGCCTGTACCCAATCAAAACAGACATTTTCTGGTGATCTTTGGAATTATCTTTTGATTGTAATTTACAGCACTCCCAATATTCATGGATTCTGAAAGTCTGCCACTAATTCATAGGCTGAATTTTGTAATTTGTGACAGGGTAGCGGGAGAGCTCAGAAAGAAGTATGTGTCCTTTCTGCCATCTTGGCTCCACCCCTAGAATGCTCTTTTTGTGGTTCATTCTTCATTTCTTAAAAGGAGCAATGACATCACAAAGGTGATGCCTTGGCTTACATGTGAATTGGATTTAAGTGAATCAGAGTTTTACAAGGTCTTTAGCCTCACTGACTTTTCTAGAGTCATCAAAGTCCAATGGCAAGACAAAGATCAAGAAAATTATAAATAGTGTAGGATGAAGTGGATCCATTTCACATCTTCCCTCTATAACTCACAGTGGGTCTATGGGGCCTACAGTACATACTTCAGCTGCATTTATGGCTATTTCATTTTAAACAGAATTCAAAAAGGAAGTTTTTTCCCCTTTTTTTCTTCTTCTTTGTCTTCTGGAGCTCTTACCAGAGTATTTAGGAGCTAATGAGCATTTTAAAAAAATATTTATATTGATTTAAAAGGTATTGTAATATGGTCTAGAACCAGACCATGGGAAATAAGTATAGAGGCAAAAACTATGAAAGTCTATTTCTCAAATATATAAACTTTAAAATTGGAGACTAAGCACAAGAATTTCACAATAGGATCAATATCAAGTGTCACTGTTTGTGGGGAAAAAAAAAAAAAAAAAAAAAAAAAAAAAAAAAACAAGACATGTACTCTATATACCTTAAAGGAAGTTATATGATATTCTGGAGGTAAAATGTATCTGCTTATACATGACATGATTTAAGAAACTTAGAGAATGACAGCTAAAGTGAGCATCTTAGGGAAATGTAGGGCAATATTTGCCAAGATAGATAAAGATAAGAATTCTAGTTTTCTCTGAAGGATCTAGAAGATCCTTCACCAAACATCTAGCTGATAAAATGGTCAATACCAGAACAGTATCCTAAAATTAAAGAATTGGAGAAGAACAGATAGGCAATAAATCAAGTTAAGAAAAGTTAAATAGTGCAATAGAGGAAAGTACATCATGCCAAAATAGCCACAATTTTACTAGTGAGTCAAGATGAACACAACTATGATGGAGGAAGGGATTTTGTATTTTTAAAAAATCTATATTGGGGAAAGGCTGACAGATATTCAGGGTTCCTGGACAATTACCAAAGAGAGAAAAGTAACAATTTAACTCTTATATTAGTTTTATATCACTTCCATAGGAATTTTATCCAAACGTCAAAAAAATGAATGAATGAACAAAGAAATAAATAAAGGGAAATAAATAATGGGCAAAGTGAAATCCATAAATAGCAATATAACAATAAGAGCATCTATTTGCCTCTTTAGAGTTCAATTTATCATTAAACAGAATCTAAATCCTATATGTGAATATGGAGCCTTGGAATATATTGAAAAATGGACAAGATATCATTGGAGCGAAGGACAAATTTCTCAATTAAAATATGGAGAAAGTTCAGAGAGACAGAAACATTGTGATAAAGAAAATAGTTGTCATACTATAATAAACAAAACTTGGTTTTAATTATTCTTTTTTTTCTTTTTTTTAAAATAGCCTTTTATTTACAGGATATATGCATGGGTAACTTTACAGCATTAACAATTGCCAAACCTCTTGTTCCATTTTTTCACCTCTTACCCCCCACCCCTCTCCCAGATGGCAAGATGACCAGTAGATATTAAGTACATTAAAATATAAATTAGATACACAATAAGTATACATGACCAAAACGTTATTTTGCTGTACAAAAAGAATCAGACTCTGAAATATTGTACAAATAGCTTGTGAAGGAAATAAAAAATGCATGTGGGCATAAATATAGGGATTGGGAATTCAATGTAATGGTTTTTAGTCATCTCCCAGAGTTCTTTTTCTGGGCATAGCTGGTTCAGTTCATTACTGCGCCATTGGAAATGATTTGGTTGATCTTGTTGCTGAGGATGGCCTGGTCCATCAGAACTGGTCATCATATAGTATTGTTGTTGAAGTATATAATGATCTCCTGGTCCTGCTCATTTCACTCAGCATCAGTTCGTGTAAATCTCTCCAGGCCTTTCTGAAATCATCCTGTTGGTCATTTCTTACAGAACAATAATATTCCATAATATTCATATACCACAATTTATTCAGCCATTCTCCAACTGATGGACATCCATTCAGTTTCCAGTTTCTAGCCACTACAAAAAGGGCTGCCACAAACATTTGTGCACATACAGGTCCCTTTAATTCTTTATAGTCTCTTTGGGATATAATCCCAGTAATAACACTGCTGGATCAAAGGGTATGCACAGTTGGATAACTTTTTGAGCATAGTTCCAAACTACTCTCCAAAATGTTTGGATTCGTTCACAACTCCACCAACAATGCATCAATGTCCCAGTTTTCCCGCATCATTTAAAGGAGAACAGTCTGATGCATTTTTGCTGTTTGAGGTCTCTTCAGGTTTGCTGACCTACTCTTTTTCTGCATAGAAGCTGTTGATCTTTCTTTTCATCATTTTATTCATGTTTTAAAGACTTTAGGGTATGTCTCCTAGGCAAGGGGGTTACCAGCTTCCTCTGCAGAACAGGGAGAGACAAACGGAATTCTGGCTCCGATGTATGGGAGTGCTCTGAGTGAGAGTTTTCCCTTCCCCCAATAGGAAGTGGATTCAGCACTGGCTGAGCTATTGAAGTGCCCAGTAGGGCTGTGTGGGTTAGCGATTGCTTTCAGCTAGAGACTAAGGGGTGAAAGTGTCACTGCCCCAGCCCGGAGCCTCTTGTGGGACTGTGAGTATTAGCAGCTGACCGCAGACTGCCGATTCTAGCGAACTCTGCCCGGGAACTCTTCCCCCCCCTCCCTCTCTCCTCCCTCCTCTCCCCTCCCCCCCCCTCTCTGCCTGATGCAAATCGGCCCTGTGCAAGCTCTATGGCCCCAAGCCAAGCCCCCCACTGCGCAGATTGGAGGCTAACCCGGGCTGTGTCCTCCTGTGGTGCAGCATCACAACTGCCCCCAATGAAAAGCCCCGTACTGTGGGTTGGGGCTGTGCGCTTGTGCTGAGATCTGTGCTTTCACTTTCGGTTTGAGACTCTCCTCAGAACCTAATCTCTCTCCCAGTCTGCGCTGATCTCCCCCCTGGCCCCAGAACCAACCTTTTTTGGCGAGACTGCAGATTTTCTTCGGCTGGTGAGTTGTTCTACTTCTTATGTTTACGCATTGTAGCAGTCAAGACTATTTTTGAGGCTCGATATAATATTGATAGAGAGGGTAAGAGAAGAGCTTAGAAAGTCGCATGTGTCTTCTCCGCCATCTTGGCTCCGCCCCCTGGTTTTAATTATTCAAAGAAAATTCTACCCTTTATAATGAAAGAAATTGAAACTAGACACCTGGAAATGGAAGGTATACTCACAGATGCATCAAGAATGAGAAATTCATCAGTTAAAAAAATATATATTGCACATTTTTAAATGGTGACTAGATTAGTGGATGAGGAGAATAATATAAAAATAGTATATTTAGATTTTTAGCAAAACATTTGACAGTGTCTTTCTTTGTGTCCCTATGGGCAATTTCACAATATGTGGCTTAAACATCAAAGCAATGAAACTGGTTGAGCTGATGAATTCAAAGTATAATCTTTAGTTATACTATTTCAACTTGAAAAGTTTCATGATATGACTCAGGAATCTAACCTTAAGTTAAAGTTGCTTAACATTAAAAAAATGGCAGAAAAAGGCAGGAACTAGCCCAACATCTCCCCCAAATCATCTCAAATTCCTTTAAATAGTGATTCTAAGCTAATTTTTTTTTTTTTTTTTTTTTTTTTAAGATCAGAACACCCAAAAAGACAGCGTAGGATATTTTTTTAGCTAGAAAAATTTTAGAAGGTCAGCAGAAAAGGTTTGTGGAACTAGAGTGGCAGTTCAACACATAATCTCTCTTTTTTTTTTTTATTTAATAGCCTTTTATTTACAGGTTATATGCATGGATTACTTTACAGCGTTAACAATTGCCAAATCTCTTGTTCCAATTTTTCACCTCCCACCCCCCACCCCCTCCCCTAGATGGCAGGATGACCAGTAGATGTTAAATACATTAAAATATAAATTAGATACAAAATAAGTATACATGAGCAAACCATTATTTTGCTGAATAAAAAGAATCAGACTCTGAAATATTGTACAATTAGCTTGTGAAGGAAATCAAAAATTCAGGTGGGTGTAAATATAGGGATTGGGAATTCAATGTAATGGTTTTTAGTCATCACCCAGAGTTCTTTCTCTAGGCGTAGCTGGTTCAGTTCATTACTGCTCCATTGGAGATGATTGCTGAGGATGGCCAGGTCCATCAGAACTGGTCATCATATAGTATTGTTTCAACACATAATCTCAGCACAAATGTGCTACTACAGCTTGACCGTGGCCGCAACTCCAGCCCCACTCCCGGACCTGGCTTCAACCCCCAGTATCAGGAGATGGGACCTCTTTTGGATGCCTCAACTGCTTCCCCTCCCCCCCCCATACAAACATCAGGAAGGAATTGGAGGGTCAGAGGATAGTGTCTGTGGCAACAGGGTGAGTTTCTTGTATGTATTCCCAGTGTAGGCTGTGTCAGTGTAGCCCTAGTATCAGCCTTGATTGTAAAGTCAGTGTAGAGGTCCAGAATTCTGGAGAAGTATACTTGAAATAAGGTGTTAACTCAGTGGAATTGATGATTCTCTAGTTCACATATATATTTAGTACTTAGGATGATGATATAATGGCTCTCTAATTCAAACATAATCAGTATGCTATAATGATATAATTACAATAAGATATATAAGGACTAAGAAGGACTGGAAATGAGAAATTCCATCTTTGACCATCCTCCTGGTGGCTCTCCTGCCTTCTGCACTAAGATCAAGACTGGGTCAAACTGTAACAGATGCAGACTGTGGAGGAGATAGACTGGGAGAATAAAGACTTTAGACTCTATTTTTCACTATCCTTGTGGTGACTATCCTGCTGAGACCAAGGCCTGTCTGGAGGACCTCCAGAAAGCTAGCCTGAACTTAGAAGTCAGCAAAGTAGGACTCTGCTACTTCAGCACTCTAGATCTTACAGGTACAATGGGAGATGAATACCAAAAAAAAAAAAAAAAAAAAGAAAGAAAGTAAGACATAAAAATACAAAAAATATTTATAGTAACTCCCTTCTCAGGACAGAAAAAATGGGAAATTGAGGGGATGCCTCAAAATGGCTCAATAAATTGCGATATGTGGTTGTGATGAAATCATTGTTCTGTAAGAAAGGATGAGCATGATATTATTACAGGGAAAAAATTAAAGCAATTTCATGAACTCAAAAAAGGTGAAATGTACTGTATACAAAGTTATAGCCATGTTCTGCGATGACCAACTGTAGATGATACTACAATTCTTAGTAGTACAATCATTGATGTCTACTTTGAAAGACTTATGATGAACAATCATAACCATAACCAAAGGTAGAATTAATTGTTTCTAAGTAAAGATTAAGGAATCCTCTATTTCTTTAAAAAAAAAAAGAACTAAAAAGTGGATAAAATCAGAAGGAATGTCTAAAATATTTAGAAGTAACATCATGCCAAGAGGTAACCATAGTTACTGTATTGCGAGTCCAGGTTATGTTTAAATTTGGAAACTTTTTTTTAAAAGAATATTGCTAAGCTATAAATTGTCATTAGGAAGTTGTATGAAATGGTGATAGTACACAAGAAAATAGAAAGAAAGAACTGCAAATGTGTAGGGTAAAAGTGAAATATTGCCAGGGATATGATTCTTATCTTCAAGTTATATCATATAAAAACAATATTTTTTTTAAATTTTTGTCCTTCCTAAAGGGGGGAAGTAATAAAAATGGATGGAAGTCATAGATTTCAGGTTGAAGATTTAGTACATGCTTTTCTCAAAATAGTTAGCTACAAAAGGAAAAGAGATAAGAGATTATTAGCAGGGACACAGGGATCAAATGAAAGATTCCTGCCTCCCTCCCCCACAATGGAGATGAAAGCATTTTTTTAAGAAGGAAGAAAGCATCCAGTAGATAGGGAGAGATTAAAGATAAATGAGAGAACAGACATGATGAAAGGGTGAATCTACTAGACAAGATGATAGAATTTGGTTGCTTGTGCAGGTAAAGAGATTTCCTTCACCGGGGAAAGGGCCATCTCATTATATGTGAATGTAATAAAGGAGACTATAGTGATAGAAGAAATCTGGATGATGTGACAGAGTGAACATTGTTCACCAGTGTTGCACTCTGTTTTCTTTCTACAAATGTTGTAGGGGAGAAATTTATTTAGAATGAATTATAATAATTTTAACAAAAATTCTTTCCAGTATTATTTTGAAATCCTCACATTCTTTAATAAAGTTTTGTTTTTGTTTTTTTTTTGATCTATCATTTTCATTTTCCTCTGCTATTTAACTCAGGGTAGAAATACAGATAGATAGAGATAGAAATTGTGTCTTTACCTCTATAAATGCAAATATTTTATTTAAACTTGTTAGAATTCAAATATGATTGAATTTCATATTTTAAAGTATTATAATCCTGGAAGAATAAATACTGTACACTTTCCTCCTTCTCTTGACCTTGTTACGCACTATATTAATTGTCTTTACCTGCTCTCAATTTCCTTTAAACTTCAATTCAATTCAATTCATTAAGAAATGAGATGAATTATAAAGTTTTGACAATATATTGAAAAGGATACATTTAAAATTTAGTTTGTTTCATTTAGCTTTATTCCAAAATTACTATAATCATATATTTATTATTTCTCTATATTCCTAAAATGATTTGGAATATTTATAAAATTTTAATCCATTCTGCAGGTTTTTTTCATAGTTTTGGAGTCCCAAAAAATGTTTATTAAAAAAAAATCCCACTCAACCACATTTTCTAAACTCCTGTGTGCTCTTAGCACACATCTCAATGACTTCTGTAGGCTTTTATTATTGGCGATGACAATGACAGC
This sequence comes from Dasyurus viverrinus, assembly GCA_020854095.1. Taxonomy (NCBI): domain Eukaryota; kingdom Metazoa; phylum Chordata; class Mammalia; order Dasyuromorphia; family Dasyuridae; genus Dasyurus; species Dasyurus viverrinus. The sequence continues at coordinate 432,751,472 of CM036997.1, read as the reverse complement.
TTTAAGAAGATAAAAAGATGTCACACTTCTTGAAACATTATCATTTCCAACATCAACTGAGTTTTTCCATATCTGTACATTGGAATAAATATGACTGACATCTCAAATCCTAGAAAAACCTTCAAAATAGCATACTGTTGATTAACATACCATTGAAATATTTATGAGGCTTGAGAACAGTATATGATTCTGTATCTCTCTGCCTAGCACTACCCACTTGAGTTGTACTCTGTTGACTTTCTCCAAAGCTAAGTAAGCAGGCTAAGACAAAGATTTCTCCCACCAAATTTGAAAAGCCCCAAAGACAGGGCTTGTGATAGATTGTGTTTGCTTTTCAAGAATCAGACTAACTGAACAGGAGAGGTTCTTTCTTGGAAGGCTGAGTTACTATTTTTTTTTTTTAATTTTCAGACAAGGAGGTTGATATATAACACAGGTATTTGCAAAAGTGAAAAGTTTCCCTATACTAGTGAAATTCTAGAAGTTCTAAAAAATCTGAGCATTGATTTGCATATGCTATAGTCCTTTCTCATCTAATTATAATTTAGCTTAAAAGAGGTATGGTAAATTTTAAGCTAACTAATATGCCCTTTCCTTAAAAGGTGTGGCTTTGCATGATAATAATATTAACACTATATTTAAAGGGATTAAAGAACTATAGAGAATATCCTTATCAGTAGGATTCTTAAAAGGCATATTGCTTAGAGATTACATATAATGCAATTATGACAAAGGCTTCTATAATCATTAATGCTATTATATTAAAATTTTCCTAATAATGATACAAAGATTACTATTATTCAATACTCTCAGACATAAAGCATTCTTTGAAGTTTTAACCTTATCAGCAATCCCATGTTTTGGATTCTGAGTAGCTTCAAGGAATAGATTGAATTCTAATTACACTTTCAATTTATGCTGACTGTTAATATGCAATTTGTTGGGGCAGGGAGGGAGGTGGGAGGGTTTGAATTAATTCATTCTTCCTGATTTTTAGAAAAAAAGAGTAATTTGTTTGTAATCTGATGCAAATCAGGATTTAGTAGTCCCTTTCCACTGCTAAGCATACCACTAGGGAGTTAAACTACCAATAATGTTACTTATCAAAAATGAATTCCTTGAAATACTGAAAGAATTTTTCACTTTGTGGGCAATATCTACTTTTTAGTTTGTACATTAAAATATAAATTAAATTCTTAACTATTAAATTTTGCTGAAATGTATCTAAAGTATTAAAATGTAGTAAATGAAAAAGCACAATGCGAATCTTTTTCTCCTGGATACATACATTTATGTGTACATGTATATAAACAAACAGACATATATATATAAAACAAAAATATATACATACACACATATACAAAAATATGATTGTGATGCATATGTGCATATTGTTTAATTTTCTGATAAACATCTACCTTCAAATGAGCTATTAATGTGAATGAAAGCCTCCCCCACTTCCTCTAATGTACATCTTTTACAGATCAGCTTAATTAGAGAAGTACTATAAAAGTAATCATTTTGTCTTCTAAAATTTCAGCATCGAGTTATGGTTCAAGAGTTTTATAGTCTCAAAAGTAATTTAATATCTAGTTGTACCCATGCAAAACTATATATACATATATGTACATATATATATATATATATATATATATAAGTATATATATATATATATATATATATATATCATCACCAAGTAAGGAAGTTGAAAACCAATAAGGGCATAAATAGGTAAGATAATATTTTCCGCATAATCAAATCATTCCAAATATTTTGATTGGTATTGGTGGGAGAAAATAAAACTGACAACAAAATCACCTTGTGAAAAAAATTGCTATGCATGCAACTTCATTGACTGCTTACAAAGAAAACAAACCCTGAGAAATACTCAATAATAACAAACTATTCCTGTGTATAGAAAGAAAAAAAAAAATCTAAGCATAAAATGGAGGTTACTTTTTTTTTTCCCTAATTTTTATACCTTATCCTGATCTGTAATGATAGGGGAAGTGCGAAAAAATGAATATAGTAATAAGTTTAATATTAAAACATAATAAATTAAGTTATTTCTAGGATTCAGATACCTCTTGCAAGTCGTACTCTTGACAATTTTAGGTTAAAATTGAAAATGAACTGAAAATAATAACTGATATTTATAAATATTTGGAATATATACAAATGACTTTCCAGTAATGTCATGATTTTCAAAAAGGTAAAGACAATGAATGTTTCAATAGATTAGCTTGTCATGAATGTTGGACATTTGTTATTCCTAGGAAAGGAACAATGACCCCAAAGAGCTTCATCTAGAATAGTTATTTCCGAAGAAAACTTTATCTTTTATTGACAGGATTACTAAATTGGTTAAAAAAAAAGTAGAATAGTGTGAATATATAATAGTTATTTTGGGAAAAGTGAAAAAATATAGGTTAGTTGATAACACCACTTGATAGGTTCACATCTGGTTGAAAAGACTTAAAGGATATCTCTTCATAAATTGACAAAATAAAAAAGAAGTTTTAGTGGATTTCCCAAGATATTTCTCCTTAGTGCAATGTCTTTTAGCATTCTTTTCAAAGTGATATTATTAAAACATTTTGCACATTTGGAATTTTAGGTTCAGTTAAAAGTCAATACATTTTGAGAAGTAAGATTATAAGCTCCATATAATGATGAAGAAGAAAACTAGTTTGTTGAAAAGTAGAGAATTCTAGTCATATTAAAAAAAAAAAAAAACTTTTTATAAAAAGTTATTTTTGACCTAGAAAAGAAAAGAGGCAAGAAGAAATAAGGTAGCCACAGTGAAATACAGAGAAAAAAGGAATTAATCTTGTTGTGTTTGAATGAACAGTTTTAGAACTTGCCAAATAAAAAAAAATAGGCTGGACTTCATGAGAAACTTTCTCTAATACAAACTTTCCCAAAACTACTGCAGTTATTGAGTTATTAATACTTAAAACAACATTAAGAACTTTTGGGACCCTTTGTATTTAGAGGCTTTTTCAAAGTGTAACATGTAGTCTCACAATGTAGTAGATTCCCTCATACTAGGGATCTTCAAGTAAATGCTCAGTGCTTGCTGGAATGTGTTTTGATTGTTTTTATATAGCTGCTGAAATCCTTTCAACATCAAAAATCTTGTGAATCTTTCATCTGGTCATAATATCATAGATTTGGAGCTGCAAAGATATTAAAGATCATTTAGTCCTCCTCATTATTTATATTAAATATATTCAATTTGAAAAAAGTATGATTTATAAAACAAGCAAGTTGCCTAGGTTCACATAAATAATAAGTGAAAGGGGTAGGATTTGAACTTAGGACTTCTAATTCAGTACCCTCTTAAATATAAACTATTGCTTTCATAAAAAAAAAAAAAAAAAAAAAAAAAACTTTGAGAGGTATTAATATACTTATTTTAAGATGAGGGAATTGAGACTTGTCTACAATTCAGCTAGATATCAAAAGTAGAAATTGGAACTGAAGGCAGGCCTGTATTGACTTTCTTCTACAGTTTACCATTCCAAAGCAATAGTGTCCTCATTAGAGTCTTTTTACCTAAAACAGGCAATATTTACTATCAGCATCTTAAAATTTAGGAAGATTTTGTTTAAGTTGAAGCTCACATTGCCTTTGCTACTAATGTAATGATAACAAAAGTTAAACAATTTGTTGTAAAGGACTGAAACTTTTTAGTTCATGCACTGAGGTTTGAACAAGCAAACACTTAAGGATAATTACCAATTGGACAATACTCTATTAGCATTTGCTTGGAAAATAGCCCACCCTATCATTTTGTGCAGGCTCCATCTGTTGGTGTATAGAGAGATGAGGAAGAGGGGGAAAAAAGGTGGAGTAAAAAGCCAGAGTGACTCCTGGCCTGATTTGTGTGGCCATTCCGTTCACATCCACAAAGAATAAAGATCAAGGACTTTTGCTGATCCTGACTCGAGCTGATTTTAAAGTATCCAGGGTGCTAATGCAGTCAGCACATATAACAACCTCGCTAGCACCCAGGACACCCCAGAATCAGTCAGAGTCAGGATCAACAAAAGTCGTCAGTCTTTATTCTTGGTCTTAGATGCAGGATTGAACAGGATGGAAGCAGAATCTCTGCCACCGCCTTCTCCCTTGTCTACCCCTGAGAGTGTGTCCCTGCCTTGTCTTACTCCACCCCCTAGTCCCTCCTACAATCCTCTAAACACCAATCTTTGAGCCAGTACGGATAGTGGAAAGGAAATGCCAAACATTTTTCAAGCATATGCTCATAGAGTATTGTCCAATCAGTAGTTAGCCTCAAGCACTCAGCAGTCCTGACCTCAGTGCATCAACCCAATAGTTTCAGCCCTCTAGAATCACAATTTGTAATTAAAGGGCTATATTTAAATGTGTGACTCACACATAGTCTCATAGATTATATTTATATGATGCCAAAATATTCAGGCATTTCAATCCCTAAAATCAGTGGCATTAAATTCAATTTAATAGATATTTATTTAGTGTCAAAGGACATTTTTTTTTTTGATTTCTTGTAAACAAAGAGATTGATTAAATGATTTTTAGATCAGTTTTCCAGTCATTTTAATATTATGTAGATTCAATTTATAAGTTTCATTTTCAATTTCAATAGGTGTATTTTTTTATCCAATATAAAATATATATATACACAATTCATTGGGCCTATAATTAGTCTAACTCCAGGTGCAATTATCTATTTATACCCTTGAAATGAAGGTTAAGTACCTAATTAGACAAACAAGCATCCAATTTTACAAGCCAAATGAGGCATAAAAACCTGTATGGCAACAAAGGACACTGTCTATTCATATATTGATCAGGAAAATGTAGCCAAAATTGTCATTAATAAGCAAGTAAATTGTTTAAGATCTATATGATTGCATTAATAGTAATTTAGACAACAGTTGAACATATAAGACCAGTTGTACTCATTAAAATATGGCATTTAAAGAGTAACTTTCTCCAGTGGAGCTCAAGGAAATTTCCTTGTATTTTTATATAAGACTAAATTTACTGTGGTGTAGTATTTTAATACTAGGAGAATTAGCCTACAGATCAGAATAAACTGGTTTCAGAATTTGCTTGGGATATGGCACATATAGGTTATTCAGCTTTAGTAAAGTCATTTATCTGAGTGTTCCAGACAATTCTGTAATGATAAATTTTATAGAAAGTACTGACTTGTATTGATATGGGGAGTTTTCTCACCTGGAAGTATCAAATATTAAAGAAATCATAGGTCCAGTTCCTATCTTATATCTATGTATTAGATGCCAAACATTAAGATTAATCAAAAAAGGAGGGGAGGAGTGTAGAGCCAATATGACAGAGAAGAGACACATCTTTTTCTGAGCTCTCCCCATAACCCTTACACTAACAGCAAATGCAGCCTTTCATTTAGTTTTTAAGTATCAGAACTCACACATATCAGGAGCATAACACATTATCAGTGCAAGATAATTTTGAAGATCTTCAGAAAAGGTCTGTTTCAACCTAGCATGGAAGGAGGTAAGGCCAAGTACAAGCATGCCAAGCACAGATAACAACTGCAGACAGCACACATCCTAGGGTTACGTGGGATTCATGGATCAGAGAATCTACTGGGGGGAATCTACAGCAGTGTTGGCTACTCTGCCTTGGTTGCAAGCCAGGAGATCAGCATATTATTTATAAGAAATCCAACACAAACACAAAAGGAAATTAGGGAACACCCAAACTCCTGAATTTCAAAGAACATAGACATACTCTCCAAGCACCAAAAGGCAAGCAACACTGACCCAGCACAGCCAATGCCTCTTGTAGAGGAAGCTTGAAAAATCTTCCCCTTGCCCTAAAAAAAAGAAGTCATTTTTTTATATCAGCAAAAAAGCAAAAAGAATTCTGACTAAAGACAGTTGTTATGGTGAAAGAGAACAGAATAAAAACCATGAGGTTTTAAAGCACATCATCTCTAGATTAGGCTTCAAAGAGTGGTATAAATTGGTCCTCAAATCACAAGGCTCTCTTGTAAGAAGTTAAAAAGGATCTTGATAGAGAGCTAGAAAAATGGGAAAAGAAAATGAGAACTTTGCATGAGGGTGTGGAAAAATAAAAACAGAAATGATGTGAAGAAAACTCCTTACAAAGTAGATCTACTGAAATGGAAAAAGAAAACATAGTTTGATACAAAATATGTATTACTATTAAAAATAGAAATGGAAAAACAAAACAACTCCCTGAAAAAAAAAAAGTGAAATGGAAAAAAAAAATACACAAAACAAAAAACTCATCTAAAAATTCAATTGGCCAAATAGCAAAAGAACTAAAAAACATAAAGAAAGAAAATAATTCACTAAAAATAAGAAGCAAACAAATGGAAATGAATGATTCAATGAGATATCAGGAGTTAGTCAAGCAAAATAAAAAAAATGAAAAGAAAAAGAAAAGAAAATGTAAAATAACTACTTGCGAAAACAGTTGACCTGGAAAGTAGATCTAGGAGACACAATTTAAGGAATTTTGGACTTCCTGAAAACCATGTTGAAAAAAAGAGCCTAGACAAAATCTTTCAGGAAATCATTAAAGAAAAATAACCTGATATCCTAGAATCAGAAGGGAAAATAGCTATTGAAAGAATTCACCAATCGCTTACTGAGACTCCAAAATAAAAACCCCAAGGCATATCATGGCTAAATTTCAGAACAATTGGGCAAAAGAAAAAAAAAAAAAAGGAAGCATCCATAAAGAAACAATTCAAATGTGCAGCCACAATAAGGATTATGCAAGATCTAGCAGTTTCCACCTTAAAGGATCAAAGGCACTGGAATCTGATACTTAGAAAGGCAAATAAACTTAGAAGGAGCCAAGAATAAACAACCCCACTAAACTGAGTATTATCTTTCAGGAAAAAAGATGCACATTCAATGAAACAGTAAAATTTCATTTACTTCTGATGAAAAGACCAGAGTTGAACAAAAATTTTGACCTCCACACATAGAACAGAAGAGGAGCATAAAAAGATAAAAAGAAAAGAACTCTTGAGAACTATATCTCTGTTATGGACATACATAGAGAGTACAATGATAATATGATTTTACTATTATATAAAAAAGAAAGAAGATGTGGAAAGGGGATTTTACTGAAAAAAAGGGGAAAGTGAAGGTAAAATGAGGGAAATTACATCTCCTGAAGAGGTAAAGGAAACCTGTTATATTTGAGGGAAAGAAAGGAGTGGGATGAATATTGTGTGAATCTCACTCCTGTTAGATTTGTCTCAAAGAAGAAATATTAGATATATTTTGTTTCCCAGAGAAACTTCTATCACTTTATGTAAAGTGGGAGGGGAAAGGGATAAAAGGAAGGGGTAGCCTAATTAAAAAGGAAAACAGAATAGTAGGGGAAAGGTATAAGAAAGGGGGAGGGATTCTAAAGGAGAAGGACTGCTTGAGGCAAGTGGTGCTCATACGTAAAATACTGGTAAGAAGGAAAAGGGGAAAAAAGGAAAGAAAAAGTATAATTTGGGGTAAATAAGATGGCAGGAAATACAGAATGAGGAGTTTTAGTAAAGTATGAGTAAAAGTAAATGGAGTGAACTCTCTCATAAAGCCTAAGCAGATAGCAGACTGGATTAAAATCAATAATCTCACAATATGTTGTTTACAAGAAACACATTTAAAGCAGAGTGATACAATCAGAGTAAAGGCAAAAGGCTGGAGAAGAATCTATTATGCTTTAGGTAAAGTAAAAAAAAAGAAAAAAGAAAAAGAAAGAAAGAAAACAGGGGCAGCCATTCTGATTTCAAATCATTCAAAAACAAAAATTGATTTAACTAAAAGAGAAAAAGAATCTGAAAGAAGAAATGGACAGTAAATCTATAATAGTAGGAGATCTCAAGCTTACTCTCTCAGAACGAGATAAATCAAACCATAAAATAAATAAGAAAGAAGTTAAAGAGGTAAATAGAATACTAGAAAAGTTAGGTATGATAGAGCATTAGAGAAAATTGAATGGAGACAGAAAAGAGTACACTTTCTTCTGAACAATTCATGGTACTTATACAAAAATTGACCATCTATTAGGATATAAAGACCTTAAAATCAAATGCCAAAAGGCAGAAACAGTAAATGCATTTTTTTCAGAACATGATGCAATAAAATTTACATTCAATAAATGGCCAGGGGAAAAATTGACCGCCCCCCCCCACAAAAAGGAAACTAATTAATCTCATCCTAACAAATAAATGTGTGAAACAACAAATCATAGACACAATTAATAATTTCATCCAAGACAATGAAAACCATGAGAGAACATACCAAAATTTGTGGGATGCAGCCAAAACGGTAATAAGAGGAGATTTTATATCTCTAGATGCTTACTTGCATATAATAAAGAAAGAAAAGATCAATGAATTGGACTTGCAAATAAAAAAGCTAGGAAAAAAACAAATTAAAAATCTCCAATAAAATACCAAACTTGAAATTATAAAAATGAAAAGAGAGATTAATTATATTAAGAGTAAAAAAAAAAACTATTGAATTAATAAATAAAGTTATGATTTGGTTTTATGAAAAAACAACAAAATAGATAAATCTTTAGTTAATTTTATTAGAAAAAGGAAAGAGGAAAATCAAATCGTTTGTCTCAAAAATGAAAAGGGGGAACATTGCACCAGTGAAGAGGAAATTACAGCAATAATTAGGAGTTACTTTGCCCAACTTTATGCCAATAAATTTGACGACTGAAGTAAAATTGAACAATACCTACAAAAATATAAACTGTCCAGATTGACATTAACAGATTAACAGAAGAGGAAATAAATTACTTAAATTGTCCTATTTTAGAAAACTCCAAGAACAGGTGGATTTATATGTGAATTCTATCAAACATTCAAAGAATAATTAACTCTAATAATATATAAACTATTTGAAGGGAATGAAGGACTCCTATTCAATGCCTTTTATGATACAGAAGTGGTTCTGATACCTAAACTAAGTAGGAAGAAAACAGAAAAGGAAAATTTTAGACCATTCTCTCTAATGAATATTGATGCAAAAATCTTATATAAAATATTAGCCTAGATTGCAGAAAATCATCCACAGTGTAATACAACATGACTAAATAGGATTTATACCAGGAATTCGGGGCTGATTCAATATTAGGAAAATTATTAGCATAATTGACTATATCAATAGCCAAACTAAGAAAAACTATATGATTAATTCAATAGATGCAGAAAAAGCATTTCAAAAAATCCAAAGCCCATTCTTATCAAAAACACTATCGAATACAAGAATAAAAGGACTTTATCTTAAAATGCTCAGTAGAATCTATTTAAACCCATCTTCAAGTTTCATATGTAGTGGGGACAAACTAGAACCATTTCCAATAAGATCAGTGGTGCAACAAGGTTGCCCACTATCACAATTATTATTCAATATTTTATTCAAAATATTAGCTTTGACAAGAAGAGAAGAAAAAGATTAAGAATTAGAATAGGTAATGAGGAAACTAAATTATCATTCTTTGCAGATGATCTGATGGAATATGTACAGAATCCTAGAGAATTAACTAAAAAAATACTAGAAACAATTCACAACTTTAGCAAAGTGGCAGAATATAATATAAAACCATATAACTCATCAGCATTTTTATATATCACCAACAAAATCAATCAGCAAGAGACACAAAGAGAAATTCCATTTAAAATAACAGTTAATTGTAAAAAGTTTGGGGAAATCGATCTGCCAAGGGAAATTCAGGAATTATATGAGCAAAACTACATAACACTTTTTTAAAATAACATTTTATTGACAGAACCCATGCCAGGGTAATTTTTTACAACATCATCCCATGTACACACTTTTTTTCCGATGTTTCCCCTCCCTCCCTGTCCCAGATGCCAAGCAGTTCAATACATGTTAAATATGTCACAGTATATCCTAGATACAATATATATATATGAAGATGAATGTTTGTAGAAGCCCTCTTTGCAGTGGCCAGAAACTAGAAACTGAGTGGATGCCCATCAATTGGAGAATGGCTGAATAAATTGTGGTACATGAATATTATGGAATATTATTGTTCAGTAAGAAATGACCAACAGGATGATTTCAGAAAGGTCTGGAGAGACTTACATGAACTGATGCTGAGTGAAATGAGCAGAGCCAAGAGATCATTATATACTTTAGTATAAAGGAGTAATGAACTGAACCAGCTACACCCAGTGAAAGCACTCTTGGAGATGACTAAAAACCATTACATTGAATTCCCTATCCCTAGATTTTTGCCCACCTGCAATTTTGATTTCCTTCACAGGCTAATAGTACACTATTACAGAGTCTGATTCTTTTTGTACAGCAAAATAATGGTTTGATCATGTATACTTATTGTGTATCTAATTTATATTTTAATATATTTAACATCTACTGGTCATCCTGCCATCTGGGGGAGCTGGTGGGGGGAAAGAGGGGAAAAATTGGAACAAGAGGTTTGGCGATTGTCAATGCTGTAAAGTTACCCATACATATAACCTGTAAATAAAAGGCTATTGAAAAATTATTTTATATATATATATATATATATATATATATATATTTGGGATACTATGGAATATTATTGTTCAGTAAGAAATGACCAATAGGATAATTTCAAAAAGGCCTGGAGAGACTTACATGAACTGATGCTGAGTGAAATGAGCAGAACCAAGAGATCATTATATTCTTCAACAACAATATGCTATATGATGACCAATTATGATGGACTTGGCCAGGGGAAAGCTTGCTCTGTCAGAAAAAGATAAATCAAACCACAAAATAAATAAGAAAGAAGATATATATATATATATATATATATATATATATATATATATATATGTGCAGAACTGAACAGTTCTCTTGTTTCACAGAAAGAATTGGATTCAGAAGATAGAAATAATCTGGGAAGAAAAATAAAAATGCAAACAGTTTACATTCATTTCCCAATGTTCTTTCTTTGGGTGTAGCTGCTTCTGTCCATCATTGATCAATCGAAAGTGAGATAGATCTCTTTGTCAAGGCAATCTACTTCCATCAGAATACATCCTCATACAGTAATGTTGTATATAATGATTGCCTGGTTCTGCTCATTTCACTTAATATCAGTTCACGTAACTTTCTCCAAGCCAGTCTGTATTCATCCTGTTGGTCATTTCTTACAGAACAATAATATTCCATAACATTCATATATCACAATTTACTCAACCAGTCTCCAATTGATGGTCATCCATTCATTTTCCAGTATCTAGCCACTACAAATAGGGCTGCCACAAACATTTTGACACATACAGGTCCCTTTCCCTTCTTTAGTATCTCTTTGGGGTATAAGCCCAGTAGGAGTACTGCTGGATCAAAGGGTATGCATAGTATGATAACTTCAGATTACTCTCCAGAATAGTTAGATTTGTTCATAACTCGACCAACAATGCATCAAAGTCCCATTTTTCCCATATCCCCTCCAACATTCATCATTATTTTTTCCTGTCATTTTAGCCAATCTGACACATCTGTAGAGGTATCTCAGAGTTGTCTTAATTTGCATTTCTTTGATCAACAGTGATTTGGAATAGTCTTTCATTTGAGTGGAAATAGTTTCAATTTCATCATCTGAAAATTGTCTGTTCATATCCTTTGACCATTTATCAATTGGAGAATGGCTTGAATTCTTATAAATGAGAGTCAGTTCTCTATATATTTTGGAAATGAGGCATTTATCAGTTCCTTTAACTGTGAAGATGTTTTCCCAGTTTGTTGCTTCCCTTCTAATCTTGTTTGCATTAGTTTTGTTTGTACAAAGGCTTTTTAATTTGATGTAATCAAAATTTTCTATTTTGTGATGAATAATGACCTCTAGTTCATCTTTGATTATGAAATCTTTCTTCTTCCACAAGTCTGAGAGATAAACTATCCTATGTGCTTCTAATTTATTTATACTCTCTTTCTTTATGTCTAAATCATGGACCCATTTTGATCTTATCTTGGTATATGGTGTTAAGGGTGGGTACATGATTAATTTCTGCCATTCTAATTTCCAGTTATCCCAGCAGTTTTTGTCAAATAATGAATTCTTAACCCAATAGTTAAGATCTTTGGGTTTGTCAAATACTAGATTACTATAGTTGACTATTTTGTCTTGTGAACCTAATCTATTCTACTGATCAACTAATCTATTTCTTAGCCAATACCAAATGGTTTTGGTGACTGCTGCTTTATAATATAGTTTTAGATCAAGTACCGCTAGGCCATCTTCATTTGATTTTTTTTTTCATTAATTCCCTTGAGATTCTCGATCTTTTGCTCTTCCATATGAATATTGTTGTTATTTTTTCTAGATCATTAAAGTATTTTCTTGGAAGTCTGATTGGTAGAGCACTAGATAAATAGATTAGGGAATATTGCCATCTTATTATATTTGCTCAGCCTATCCAAGAATACTTAATATTTTTCCAATTATTTAAGTCTGACATTATTTGTGTAAAAAGATTTTTTTGTAATTTTGCTCATATAATTCCTGAATTTCCTTTGGTAGATAGATTCCCAAATTTTTTATACTATCAACAGTTATTTTGAATGGAATTTCTCTTTGTATCTCTTGCTGTTGGATTTTGTTGCTGATGTATAAAAATGCTGAGGATTTATGGGGATTTATTTTGTATCCTGCAACTTTGCAGTTTTGAATTATTTAATAGCTTTCTAGTAGAATCTCTGGGGTTATTTAAGTATACCATCATATCATATGCAAAAAGTGATAGTTTGGTGTCCTCATTGCCTACTCTAATTCTGTTATTCTCTTTCTCGACTCTTATTGCCAAGGCTAATGTTTCTAATACAATATTGAATAATAATGGTGATAGTGGGCAACCTTGCTTCATTCCAGATTTTACTGGGAAAGGTTCCAGTTTTTCCCCATTGCATATGATGCTTACTGATGTTTTTAAAAAGGTGCTCCTGACTATTTTAAGAAAAAGTCCAGGGGGGCAGAGCCAAGATGGCGGAGAAGACACACGAGACTTTCTAAACTCTTCTCTTACCCTCTATCAATATTATATATCGAGCTTCAATAATATCCTTGACTGATACAATTCGCAAAGATAAGAAGTAGAACAACTCACCGGCCGAAGAAAACCTGCAGTCTTGCCAGAGAAGGTTGGTTCTGGGGCCCAGGGAGAGAGATCAGCACAGACAGGGAGAGAAATAAGGTTCCAAGGAGAGTCTCAAACCGGAAGTGAGAGCACAGATCTCAGCACAAGCCGCAGCCCCAACCCGCAGTACGGGGCTTTTCCTTGGGGCAGTTGCGATCCTGCACGGCAGGAGGACACAGCCCGGGTTAGCCTCCAATCTGCACAGTGGAGGACTCGGCTTGGGGCTATAGAGCTTGCACCGGCCGATTTGCTTCAGGCAGAGATGCGGGGTGGGGAGAGTTCCCAGGCAGAGATGCGGGGTGGGGAGAGTTCCCGGGCAGAGCTCACTAAAATCAGCGGTCTGTGGTCAGCTGCTAATACTCACAGTCCCACAAGAGGCTCCGGCCTGGGGCGACGAAACTCTCTCCCCTAATTTTTAGCCTAAAAGCGATCTCGAAAATATACGGCCCAAAGGGCCCCTTTCCAAAGCTCATCCAGTGCTGAATCCACTTCCTGCTGGGGGAAGGGAAAACTCTCACTCAGAGCTCTCCCACACAATCAGAGCCCGTAATCCTTTTATCTCTCCCTGTTCTGCAGAGGAAGCTGGTAATCCCTTTGCCTAGGACACATACCCTTAAGGCTTTAAAACATGAATAAGAAGATGAAAAGAACTATAGACAGCTTCTATGCAGAAAAAGAGCAGGTCAACAAACCTGAAGAGATAGCAAACAGCAAAAATGCATCAGATGGTCCTCCTTTACATAATGCTCTCCTAGAAGAGACCATTAAAAGTCTCAAAAGAGAGTTAGAAGATAAATGGGGAAAGGAAAGGGAAGCCTTACAAGAGAGCAACAACTTCCTGAGAAACGAATTGGAAAAGTTAAAAAATTATCAGGAAGCGCAGGGAAACAAAATTTGTGAACTGGAAAGAATAAAAAAATCTCAGGAAAGTAAGAAATGTGCACTAGAAAATAGGATTTGCGAATTGGAAAAGACAAAGAACTCACAAGAAAGTAAGATTTGCGAATTGGAAAAGACAAAGAACTCACAAGAAAATAGGATTTGCGAATTGGAAAAGACAAAGAATTCACAAGAAAATAAGATTTGCGAATTAGAAAAAGAAAATATTTCACTAAAAAAAAAATTAGTGAAATAGAAAAAAATTCCACAGACCAAAACAATACATTTAAAACCTCAATTGGACAAATACAGAAAGAAGTAAAAAAAACTAATGAAGAAATTAATTCTTTAAAAATTAGAACTGAACAATTAGAAACTAATGATTCATTGAGACAGCAAGAATCAGTCAAGCAAAACCAAAAAATTGACAAACTGGAAAAAGCCATGAATTATCTACTTGCAAAAACGACAGACTTGGAAAATAGATCTAGGAGAGATAATCTGAGGATTATTGGACTTTCTGAAAACTATGATGAAAAAAAGAGCCTAGATACTATTTTACAAGAAATCATCAAAGAGAACTGCCCAGATGTAATAGGATCAGAAGGTAAAATAGGTATTGAAAGAATTCATCGAACACCTTCTGAAAGAAACCCTAAAATAAAAACCCCAAGGAATATTGTGGCCAAATTCCAGAACTATCAGATTAAAGAAAAAATTTTACAAGCAGCCAAAAAAAAAACATTTAAATACCGAGGTGCCACAATAAGGATTACCCAAGATCTGGCTGCCTCCACATTGAAGGAAGGAAGGGCCTGGAATATGATATCCTGAAAGGCACAAGAACTTGGGATGCAGCCAAGAATAAACTACCCAGCTAAGCTGAGCATTTTCTACCAGGGAAGAAGATGGACATTTAATGAAACAAATGAATTCCATTTGTTTCTGAAGAAAAAACCAGAACTAAACAAAAAATTTGATCTCCAACCATAGAACTCAAGAGATGCAGAAAAGGTAAAAATAACTCTTGAAAATTTTATTTCTGTTGTGGTTATACAAAAAATATACATGTATAATTTGATTGTACTGATATATCATAAAAAGGGGAAGTAGATATGGAAAAGGGATGATGGCAGAATAAGATGGGAAGGAGGGATAAAAAGAGGGAAACCACATCCCACAAAGAGGCAAAGGAAACTTATCATATCTGAGGGAATTTAGAGAGGGGGAGGAACATTGTGTGAATCTTACTCTCATCAGATTTGGCCCAAAGAAGAAATAATTGACATTTGTTTTAGAGAAAATTCTCTCTCACCTCATTGAAAACGGGGGAGAGGAAAAGGGAAAAGAAAAAGAGTAATAAGGGAAGGAAGGGGAAAAGACTCAAAGTGGGGGAGGGAGGGATTATAAAAGGGGTAAGCATCGTAATACAAGAAGGGTATATAAGTTTAAAAGGGGGTAAGAGGGTTGGGGGAGGCAAGAATAAGTAAAACATAATCTGGGGTTATTAGGATGGCAGGAAATACAGATTTAGTAATTCTAACCGTAAATGTGAATGGGATGAACTCCCCTATAAAGAGGAGGCAGATAGCAGACTGGATCAAAAATCAGAACCCTACAATATGTTGTTTACAAGAAACACATTTAAAGCAGGGAGATACATATAGAGTAAAGGTAAAAGGCTGGAACAAAATCTATTATGCTTCAGGTGAAGTCAAAAAAGGAGGGGTAGCCATCCTTATCTCAGATCAAGCAAAAGCAAAAATTGATCTAATTAAAAGAGATAAGGAAGGCAATTACATCCTGCTAAAGGGTAGCATAAACAACGAAGCAATTTCAATATTAAACATATATGCACCAAGTGGTAGGGCATCCAACTTCCTAAAGGAGAAGTTAAGAGAGTTGCAAGAAGAAATAGACAACAAAACTGTAATAGTGGGAGATCTCAACCTTGCACTCTCAGAATTAGACAAATCAAATCACAAAACAAACAAGAAAGAAATTAAAGAAGTAAATAGAATATTAGAAAAATTAGGTATGTTAGATCTTTGGAGAAAATTGAATGGAGATAGAAAGGAATATACTTTCTTCTCAGCAGTTCATGGAACCTATTCAAAAATTGACCATATATTAGGACATAAAGACCTCAAAATTAAATGCAAGAAAGCAGAAATAGTAAATGCTTTCTTTTCAGATCATGATGCAATAAAAACTACATTCAACAAAAAGTTAGGGGGAAATAGACCAGAAAGTAATTGGAAACTAAACAATCTCATCTTAAAGAATGATTGGGTGAAGCAGCAAATTATAGATACAATTAATAATTTCACCCAAGATAATGACAATGATGAGACGTCATACCAAAATTTATGGGATGCAGTCAAAGCAGTAATAAGAGGGAATTTTATATCCTTAGAAGCTTACTTAAATAAAGCAGAGAAAGAAAAGATTAATGAATTGGGCTTGCAACTAAAAAAACTAAAAAAAGACCAAATTAAAAACCCCCAATCTAATACTAAATTGGAAATTCTAAAATTAAAAGGAGAAATTAAAAATATTAAAGTAAAAAAAACTATTGAACTAATTAATAAAACTAAGAGTTGGTTCTATGAAAAAGCCAATAAAATAGATAAGCCTTTGGTAAATCTGATTAGAAAAAGGAGGGAGGAAAATGAAATTAGTAGTCTTAAAAATGAAAAGGGAGAACTTTCCACCAATGAAGAAGAAATCAGAGAAATAATAAGGAGTTATTTTGCTCAACTTTATGCCAATAAATTTGATAACCTAAGTGAAATGGATGAATACCTACAAAAATATAGACTTCCCAAACAAACAGAGGAGGAAGTAAATTGCTTGAATAGTCCCATTTCAGAAAAGGAAATAGAACAGGCAATTAAAGAACTCCCTAAGAAAAAATCCCCAGGACCAGATGGATTTTCATTTGAATTTTACCAAACATTTAAAGAACAATTGGCCCCAATGCTATATAAATTATTTGATAAAATAGGGAATGAAGGAGTCCTACCAAATTCCTTCTATGACACAGACATGGTACTGATACCTAAACCAGGTAGGTTAAAATCAGAGAAAGAAAATTATAGACCCATCTCCCTAATGAGTATTGATGCTAAAATCTTAAATAAGATATTAGC
The DNA here is from genome assembly GCA_020854095.1 of Dasyurus viverrinus. Classification (NCBI taxonomy): domain Eukaryota; kingdom Metazoa; phylum Chordata; class Mammalia; order Dasyuromorphia; family Dasyuridae; genus Dasyurus; species Dasyurus viverrinus. The sequence continues at coordinate 432,734,270 of CM036997.1, read as the reverse complement.
AAAAAGACTACAGAAAATCGTCACCAGGATAATACACTATGATCAAGTAGGATTTATACCAGGAATGCAGGGCTGGTTCAATATTAGGAAAACTATCAATATAATTGGCCATATTAACAACCAAATTAACAAAAACCACATGATCATCTCAATAGATGCAGAAAAGGTATTTGACAAAATCCAACATCCATTCCTATTAAAAACACTTGAGAGTATAGGAATAAATGGACTTTTCCTTAAAATAATCAGCAGCATCTATTTAAAACCATCAGTAAGCATCATATGTAATGGAGACAAACTGCAACCATTCCCAATAAGATCTGGAGTAAAACAAGGTTGCCCACTATCACCGTTACTATTTAATATTGTATTAGAAACGCTAGCTGTGGCAATAAGAGCTGAGAAAGAGATTAAAGGAATAAGAATAGGTAATGAGGAAACCAAACTATCACTCTTTGCCGATGACATGATGGTATATTTAGAGAACCCCAGAGATTCTACTAAAAAGTTATTAGAAACAATTCACAACTTTAGCAAAGTTGCTGGTTATAAAATAAACCCACATAAGTCATCAGCATTCTTATATATCACTAACAAAATCCAACAGTCAGAGTTACAAAGAGAAATTCCATTTAAAGTAACTACTGATAATATAAAATATTTAGAAATCTATCTGCCAAGGGAAAATCAGAAACTTTATGAGCAAAATTACAGACCACTTTTCACACAAATTAAGTCTGAGCTAACCATTTGGAAAAATATTAAATGCTCTTGGATAGGGCGAGCAAACATAATAAAGATGACAATATTACCTAAACTAATTTATTTATTTAGTGATATACCAATCAGACTCCCAAAAAACTATTTTAATGACCTAGAAAAAATAACAACAAAATTCATATGGAAAAACAAAAGGTCAAGAATTTCAAGGGAATTAATGAAAAAAAAATCAAATGAAGGTGGCTTAGCTGTACCAGATCTAAAACTATATTATAGAGCAGCAGTTACCAAAACCATTTGGTACTGGCTAAGGAATAGATTAGTTGATCAGTGGAATAGGTTAGGTTCAAGGGATAAAACAGTCAATAAATATAGCAACATAGTCTTTGACAAACCCAAAGACTCCAGCTTCTGGGATAAGAACTCACAGTTTGATAAAAATTGCTGGGAAAATTGGAAACTAATATGGCAGAAACTAGGCATTGACCCACACTTAACACCGTACACCAAGATAAGGTCAAAATGGGTGCATGACCTAGGCATAAAGAATGAAATTATTAATAAATTAGAGGAACACAGGATAGTTTACCTCTCAGACCTGTGGAAGGGGAAGGACTTTATGACCAAAGCAGAACTAGAGATCATTACTGATCACAAAATAGAAAATTTCGATTATACCAAACTGAAAAGTTTTTGTACAAACAAAATTAATGCAGACAAGATTAGAAGGGAAACAATAAACTGGGAAAATATTTTTACAGTCAAAGGTACTGATAAAGGCCTCATTTCCAAAATATATAGAGAATTAACTCTAATTTATAAAAAATCAAGCCATTCTCCAATTGAAAAATGGTCAAAGGATATGAACAGACAATTCTCAGATGAAGAAATTGAAACTATTTTTAGTCATATGAAAAGATGCTCCAAATCACTATTAATCAGAGAAATGCAAATTAAGACAACTCTAAGATACCACTACACACCTGTCAGATTGGCTAAGATGACAGGAAAAAATAATAATGATTGTTGGAGGGGATGTGGGAAAACTGGGACATTGATGCATTGTTGGTGGAGTTGTGAACGAATCCAACCATTTTGGAGAATAGTTTGGAATTACGCTCAAAAAGTTATTAAACTGTGCATACCCTTTGATCCAGCAGTGTTACTACTGGGATTATATCCCAAAGAGATTATAAAGCAGGGAAAGGGACCTGTATGTGCACGAATGTTTGTGGCAGCCCTTTTTGTAGTGGCACGAAACTGGAAACTGAATGGATGTCCATCAGTTGGAGAATGGCTGAACAAACTGTGGTATATGAATACTATGGAATATTACTGTTCTGTAAGAAATGACCAACAGGAGGATTTCAGAAAGGCCTGGAGAGACTTACATGAACTGATGCTGAGTGAAATGAGCAGGACCAGGAGAACATTATATACTTCAACAACAATACTATATGATGACCATTTCTGATGGACCTGGCCATCCTCAGCAACGAGATCAACCAATTCATTTCCAATGGAGCAGTAATGAACTGAACCAGCTACGCCCAGAGAAAGAACTTTGGGAGATGACGAAAAACCAATACATTAAATTCCCAATCCCTATATTTATGCCCACCGACATATTTGATTTCCTCCACAAGCTAATTGCACAATATTTCAGAGTCTGATTCTTTTTATACAGCAAAATAATGTTTTGGTCATGAATAAAAAAAAAAAAGTCCATTTATTCCTATACTCTCAAGTGTTTTTATTAGGAATTGATGTTGGATTTTATCAAATGCTTTTTCTGCATCTATTGAGATGATCATATGGTTTTTCTTACTTTGGTTATTGATATAGTCAATTAAGCTATTAGTTTTCCTAATACTTAACCAGCCCTGCATTCCTGGTATAAATGCTACTTGGTCATAGTGTATTATCCTGGGGATGATTTTCTGTAATCTTTTTGCTAATATTTTATTTAAGATTTTAGCATCAATATTCATTAGGGATATTCGTCTATAATTTTCTTTCTCTGTTTTCAAACTACCTGGTTTAGGTGTGAGTACCATGTCTGTATCATAAAAGGAGTTTAGTAGGACTCCTTCAATCCCTATTTTTTCAAATAGTTTATATAGCATTGGAGTTAATTTTTCTTTAAATGTTTGGTAGAATTCACATGTAAATCCATCTGGTCCTGGGGATTTTTTCTTAGGGAGTTGGTTAATAGTTTGTTCTATTTCTTTTTCTAAGATAGGACTGTTAGGATATTTACTTCTCCCTCTGTTAATATGGGCAAGCTATATTTTTGAAGGTATTCTTCCATTTCATTTAAATTGTCAAATTTATTGGCATAAAGTTGGGCAAAGTAACTGCTCATTATTGCTCTAATTTCCTCTTCATTAGTGGCGATTTCTCCCTTTTCATTTGTAAGGCTAACAATTTGATTTTCCTTTTTCCTTTTTTAAATCAGATTTACAAAGTGTTTATCTATTTTGTTGGTTTTTTCATAGACCCAACTCTTAGTTTTATTAATTAATTCAATAGTATTTTTACTTTCAGTTTTATTGATCTCACCTTTTATTTTTAGAATTTCAAGTATAGTGTTTGACTGGGGTTTTTAATTTGTTCCTTTTCCAGCAGTTTTAGCTGCAAGCCCAATTCATTGACCTTCTCTTTCTCTATTTTATGCAAATAGGCCTCTAGAGATATGAAATTTCCCCTTATTACTGCTTTGGCTGTATCCCACACATTTTGGTATGATGTCTCATTATTGTCATTTTATTGGGTGAAGTTTTCAAGTATGTCTATGATTTGCTGTTTCACCCAATCATTCTTTAGTATTAGATTATTTAGTTTACAATTATTTTTTGGTGTACTTTCCCCTGTAATTTTTATTGCATCGTGCTCTGAAAAGTATGCATTTACTATTTCTGCCTTACTGCATTTGCAGTTTGAGGTTTTTATGTCCTAATACATGGTCAATTTTTGTATAGGTTGTATTTTGTCAGGTCAATTTTGTATAGGTTCCATGAACTCCTGAAAAGAAGTCTGTTTTTCTGTCTCCATTTCGTTTTCTCCAGAGATCTATCATATCTAACTTGTCTACTATTCTATTTACCTCTTTGACTTTTTTCTTATTTATTTTGTGGTTTGATTTATCTAATTCTGAGAGTGCAAGGTTGAGATCTCCCACTATTATAGTTTTGCTGTCTATTTCTTTTTGTAGCTCTCTTAATTTCTCGTTTAAGAATTTAGATGCTACATCATTTGGTGCATATATGATTAATATTGATATTGCTTCATTATCTATACTACCCGTTAGCAAGATATCGTGCCCTTCCTTATCTCTTTTAATTAGATCCATTTTTCTTTTGTTTGATCTGAGATCAGGATGGCTACCCCTGCTTTTTTTGACTTCACCTGAAGCATAGTAGATTCTGCTCCAACCTTTTACTTTACTCTTCATGTATCTCCCTGCTCCCTGTAAATAACATATTGTAGGATTCTGGCTTTTAATCTCTGCTAATCACTTACTCTTTATGGTGGTTTTCATGCCATTCACATTTTTTTTTAAATAGCCTTTTATTTACAGATTATATGCATGGATAACTTTACAGCATTAACAATTGCCAAATCTCTTGTTCCAATTTTTCACCTCCCGCCCCCCACCCCTTCCCCTAGATGGTAGGATGACCAGTAGATGTTAAATACATTAAAATATAAATTAGGTACACAATAAGTATTCATGACCAAAACATTATTTTGCTGTTTAAAAAGAATCAGACTCTGAAATATTGTGCAATTAGCTTGTGGAGGAAATCAAATATGTCGGTGGGCATAAATATAGGGATTGGGAATTTAATGTAATGGTTTTTAGTCATCTCCCAAAGTTCTTTCTCTGGGCGTAACTGGTTCAGTTCATTACTGCTCCATTGGAAATGAAATGGTTGATCTCGTTGCTGAGGATGGCCAGGTCCATCAGAACTGGTCATCATATAGTATTGTTGTTGAAGTATATAATGTTCTCCTGGTCCTGCTCATTTCACTCAGCATCAGTTCATGTAAGTCTCTCCAGGCCTTTCTGAAATCCTCCTGTTGGTCATTTCTTACAGAACAGTAATATTCCATAGTATTCATATACCACAATTTATCCAGCCATTCTCCAACTGATGGACATCCATTCAGTTTCCAGTTTCTAGCCACTACAAAAAGGGCTGCCACAAACATTCGTGCACATACAGGTCCCTTTCCCTGCTTTATAATCTCTTTGGGATATAAGCCCAGTAGTAACACTGCTGGATCAAAGGGTATGCACAGTTTAATAACTTTTTGAGCATAATTCCAAACTATTCTCAAAAATGGTTGGATTCGTTCACAACTCCACCAACAATGCATCAATGTCCCAGTTTTCCCACATCCCCTCCAACAATCATTATTAATTTTTCCTTTCATCTTAGTCAATCTGACAGGTGTGTAGTGGTATCTTAGAGTTGTCTTAATTTGCATTTCTCTGATTAATAGTGACTTGGAGCATCTTTTCATATGACTAGAAATAGTTTCAATTTCTTCATCTGAGAATTGTCTGTTCATATCCTTTGACCATTTTTCAATTGGAGAATGGCTTGATTTTTTATAAATTAGAGTTAATTCTCTATATATTTTGGAAATGAGGCCTTTATCAGTACCTTTGACTGTAAAAATATTTTCCCAATTTATTGTTTCCCTTCTAATCTTGTCTGCATTAATTTTGTTTGTACAAAAACTTTTCAGTTTGGTATAATCGAAATTTTCTATTTTGTGATCAGTAATGATCTCTAGTTCTGCTTTGGTCATAAAGTCCTTCCCCTTCCACAGGTCTGAGAGGTAAACTATCCTGTGTTCCTCTAATTTATTAATAATTTCATTCTTTATGCCTAGGTCATGCACCCATTTTGACCTTATCTTGGTGTCCGGTGTTAAGTGTGGGTCAATGCCTAGTTTCTGCCATATTAGTTTCCAATTTTCCCAGCAATTTTTATCAAACAGTGAGTTCTTATCCCAGAAGCTGGAGTCTTTGGGTTTTTCAAAGACTATGTTGCTATATTTATTGACTGTTTTATCCCTTGAACCTAACCTATTCCACTGATCAACTAATCTATTCCTTAGCCAAGCCATTCACATTTATACTTAAAATTACCAATTCTATATTACTTGCCATCTTGTTAACCCCTGTTTATGCTTTTCTCCCTTCTTTCCTCCTCCCCCCCCAATCCCAGTATTATAAAACTTGTGAGCACCACTTGCTTCTCACAGCCCTCCCTTTTTAGTATCCCTCCCCCCCGCCTTAGAGTTCCTCCCCTTATCTTACTCCTTTCCCTCACAGTTTCCGTATTCCCTTCTGCTTAGCTTATTCCTTCCCTTTTCAATTTTCTCTTCTCCCTTTTCAATGAGGTGGGAGAAGTTTCACCATAAATTGAATATATCTACAATTTTTCTCTTAAAGCCAATTCTGATGGCACGAAGATGCCCACTATATTCATCCCCCTCCATTCTTTCTCTCAGATATAATAGGTTTCCTTTGCCTCTTTGTGAGATGTAGTACCCCCACTTCATCCTTTTTCATGTACAATGTCCTTTCCACCTCTAGTTTCTAGAACAAGGTATACATGTATTCTTTATACATCTTTATTGCAGAAATATAGTTCCCAAGATTTCTTATTACATTTTTAGGTTTCTCTGGAGTTCTGTAATTGTAGATCAATCTTTTTGTTAAGTTCTGTTTTTTTCATCAAAAATAGGTGAAATTTGCTTATTTCTTTGATTGACCATCTTCTTCCCTGGAAAAAGATGTTCATTCTGGCTGGGTAAGTTATTTTTGGTTGCATACCGAGTTCCTTAGCCTTTTGGAATATCATATTCCAGGCCCTTCAATCTTTTATTGTGGATGCTGCTAGATCCTGGGTAATCCTTATTGTGGCTCCTCTATATTCGAATTGGCTTTTTCTAGCCACTTGCAGTATTTTTTCCTTCATCTGAGGGTTCTGGCATTTGACCATTATATTTCTTGGTGTTTTGATTTTAGGATCCCTTTCAGTAGGTGATTGATGAATTCTTTCAATTTCTTTTTTACCCTCTGTTTCTATGACTTCTGGAAAATAGTGTCCAGGCGCTTTTTTTTCATCATATTTTTCTGGGAGTCCAATAATTCTCAGATTGTCTCTCCTAGATCTATTTTCCAGGTCTAATGTTTTCCCAAGAAGGTATTTCACATTTTTTTTTCTTTTGTTTGATTCTTTTGGTTTTGCTTGACTAATTGTTGTTGTCTCCTCGAGTCATTCAATTCCATTTCTTCGATTCTGATGTTAAATGAAGTATTTTTTCACTCACTTTTTTTATATCTTTTTCTAATTTTCCAATTGAGTTGTTTTGTTGTATAGAATTTTTTCCATTTCACCAATTTTATTTTTTAGAGAGCTATTTTCTGTTTCCATTTCACTAATCCTATTTTTCAAGGATTTGATTTCTTTATCCACTCTGTCTTTAAATGAGTCGGACGAATTCTCCAGACTCTCTTGCCAAGCCTCCCTCTCCTTTTCCCATTTTTCTTCTAGCCTTTTTAATTTCTTATATGCGATTCATTTGTGCTGAGGAACATATGGTCTCCTCCTTTGGAGATTCACCTGAAGACAGTTTGTTTGTTTTTAGTCTCCTCAGAGTTTAGTGTCTGTTCTCCATCCATATAGAAGCTGTCAATAGTTAAGGTCCTTTTCAATTTTTTGCTCACTTTGTCAGAAAAGTACCATAAACAAACTAGCAAAGAAAAAATTAAAAATTCCAAATGGAATCTGCTTTTATTGGGGGAGGGACTGGGTGGTGTTACTGAGCTTCCTCTACAGACTGCAAGGGGCAGCAGTGAGGCCATAACAGTACAGCGATGGCTGTACTGCATCTGTGCTCTGAGACTCTGAGAGTGTGCTGAGACACTGTGGGGGAAGGGTGGCCAGGTCTGGAGAGACTCCAGCTGTTTGGGGTTGTATTCTTCACCCCCATTGTTTTTAGCTTCTCTGCTGTGCTACTGACTTGCTGCCAGGGCAAAGTATCCAATCCTGTAGCAAAGATCTCTCCACAGAGATGGCTGAGATCATACCCTCTCCCCGCCCCTCAGGTCTGCTGGGCTGTGAGCTGCCTCCTGGGCTCTTTATGCCACTGCCTGCCCTCAGCCTGTGCCCAATCTAAAACTGTCCCTGCCCTCGAGCAAAAACAGATCTTTCCTGGCGAATTTCAAGGATGTCTTCTCTTGATAACTATTTGTGTTTTTTTTTTTCAGTCAAGCATTAATTCAGAGGCTTGTCATGAAATGAATTCTGAAAGAAAACATGGAGTTTACACAGCTGTGTGCCTCCTCTCTGCCATCTTGGCCGAAAGTCCTTCCCAGCACTTTAATCTTATAATTAATACTTAGTTCAAAAGCTGGCATTAGTTTCATCAAACAGTGGATTATATTATATACCTTAACTATTCCTCTGATCCACTATTCCATTTCTTAACCAGTACCTTATTGCTACTTTACAATATACTTTAAATATATTTTGGCTAGGGTATATTATTTTATACTTTTTCATTGTTTTCCATGATATTCCTGATATTTTGTCCTTTCAGATAGATTTTATAATTTTTTTATAGCTCTCTAAAATATGTTTTGGTAGCTTGATTGGTATGGCACTGTATATGTATATTAGTTTATATGCAATGGTAATTTTTATTTTATTACCTTAGTTTACCTATGAATAATTAATATTTTCTAGTTATTTTGATCTAACCTTATTTGTTTGAAAGTGTTTTATTATAGCATTTTTATAGTTACTATATTTGTCTTGGCAGGTAGATTGCTAAACCCTTTATATTATTTATCATTATATTAAATGGAATTTTTAAAATATATTTTGCTGGTGGAGTTTTTGGGCCAAATATAAAAATGCTGATGATTTATGTAAGTTTATCCTATATCCTTAAGAAAACTCCTACATCTGGGGGTAAAGCCAAAAGGGCTGAGTAAAGCCAGAAAGATGCTTGAGCTCTCTCAGCTTCCCTCATAAACCACATGAAACTAAGCCTCTGAATAGCCTGACAGAAGGAAACCACTCTCCAGTTGAAGAAAGATTGAAAAACTTCAAGAAATTTCTTTCTCACTGGGGTGAAAAGGATGTTCAGTCCAGCCCAGACAGATTATGGGAATGATGGGGAGAGGTTCTTAATCACAGCAAATTAGCAACTGGCACTCTTTTTCCTGTCTCTGTAGAGGAGAAATTGAGTGGGACAGCCTCCAGTTCCATCTCAGAAGGGAAACTCTTGAAAACTAGGCTGTATCCTGAATAGAATAGGAAACTTTACTCCTGCAAACATAAGGGTCCTCTGTGTTCAGAAACAAGGCTCAAAGCTGCATGAGAAGCTTGAAACAGCATCCTCTTTACCTCAATAAAAGAGCTAAACTTTAAAAATAAAAGAAGAGGAAATAACAAAAGACAAGAAAATGAGCAAGAAACAGAAAAGAATCTTGACTATAGAAAGCTATGGTGACAAGAAAAACCAAAACACTAACTTATACAAAGCCAAATGTCCACAGAGGAAATCTCAAAGAATGATATAAATTGATCTTAAGCCCAAAGGAGCTTCTCAAAATGTGTATGGAGGACTTTAAAAGACAAATAAAAGAGGTAGAAGAAAAAAATAAGAAGAATAATGAGACGTATGGAAGAGTCAACACCATGGAAAAGGAAGGCAATTCCTTAAAAAATGGCCAAATGCAAAAAAATAATCCATCAAAGAAAACAATACCTTCAAAAGTAGAATTATCCAATTGGAAAAAAGAGAAAACAAAAGCTAATTGTAGAGAACCACACATTAAAAAACTGAATGGGGCAAATGGAACCCGATACTTCTATGAGACATAAACAATCAAACAAACTAAAAAGAATGCAAAAAATGGAAGAAAATGGGAAATAGCTCATTAGAGAAACAGCTGAACTGGAAAATAGATCCAGAACAGACAATTTAAAAATTATTGATATACCTGAAGGCTATGACCAAAAAAAAAAGAGCCTGCATATCATTCTTCAAGAGATCAGCAAGAAAACTGCCCCAGTATTTTAGAAACAGAGAAGAAAATACTCATTGAAAGAATCCATCATTCACCTCTGGAAAGAAATCCCACAAGGAAAACCCCAAGAAAAATTGTTACAATCTTAGGGAAAAAAAAATTGCAAGCTGCCAAACAAAAACAATTCAAATGTCAAGGAGCAACAGTCAGTTACCCAGAATCTGGCAGCTTTTACAATAAAAGATAAGAGGGTCTGTAATACTACAAAGCAAAGGAACTGGAGGTTCAATCAAGAATTATCTACCCAGACACACTGAGCATCATCTTTCAGGGTAGTTGATGGATATTCAATGAAGTAAGAGACTTTCAATCATTTCTAATGAAAAAAATCAGAACTGCACACAAAATTTTAATCTAAAATCACAAGACTCAAGAGAAGCATAGAAAGAGAAATGGGAAAACATTTATTATTTTAAAAATTGCTTACATCCCTAGATGGAAAAAATTATATCTTGAGAATTTTTGAGAACTATTACTAGGGCAAACAGAGGACTACATCACATGGAAAGAGGCTGTGGTTGTTAATGAACTCTGATGTGATAATATAAAAAAAGACATGAAGTAATGGAAATATCTATAGTGAAAGAATAGGAAAAGGGATTTATAATGGGACAAATTAAATCACTTAAGGAGGCACAAAAAGCCAATTACAATAGAAGGCAAAAAAGGGAGGGAGATGAGCATTGTCTGCAGCTTGATCTCATCAGTTTTGGCTCTAAGAGGGAATAACTTAAATTACTCAATTGCATATAGAAATTGTCCAACTCCATGAAAATGGAGGAGAAAGAGAAAAAGAAAAGTGAGGGGCAGGATTGAAGAGAGGACAGAAGAGGAGAATATGAGAGAAGAAAAAGTAGTGGTTGTTGTGGGTCAAAAGAAACGATTAAGGGCAGGCTGGCAGGAGAGAACAAAAGTATAAATGGGGGGGCAAAATATAATGGAAGGAAACACATAGGTAATAATCATAACTGTGAGTGTGAATGGGATGAACTCCCATAAAACAGAAGTGCATCTTGTTAAATGATACCACAAAAAATAAAGTAGTAATGATAGTAACTGTATTTTTCACCAAGTAGTAGAGCATACAAATTCCTAGAGAACATATTAAATCATTTACAGCAAGAAATAAACAGCTAACTATACTATTGAGGGACCTCAAAATCCCCCTCTCAGTTGACAAAATAAATAAGAAAAACTAGGAATGTTAATAAGATCCTAAAAAACCTAGATATTGCAACCCTCAGAAAACTGAATAGAGACAGAAAGTAATACACATTTTCCTTGGTAGTACATGGCATCTACACAAAAACTGACCATGTATCAGGGCAATAAAACTTCACAATCAAATGCAGAAAAGTAGAAATTGTAAATGCTTCCTTTTCAGACCACAATGCAATAAAAAGTATCTTCAGTAAAGTACAGGTGAAAGATAGTCTCAAAACCAATTGTAAATTAAATAACCTAATTCTAAATTGATTAGTGAAATGCATTTTAGAACAGCTCTGAGGTACCACCTCATACCTCTGAGATTCATTAAGATGACAGCAAGAAATAATGATAAATGTTGGAAGGGATGTGGGCAAAATGAAACCCTAATGCATTGTTATTGGAGTTGTGAGATTTTCCAACCATTCTAGAGCAATCTGGAACTATATCAAAGGACTATAAAACTGTGACTATCCTTTGACCTAGCATGGCCATTACTGGTTTTGTATGCCAAGAAAATAACAAAGGAGGAAAATGTGCAAAAATGTTCATAGCAGCTCATTTTATGGTAGCAAAGAATTGGAAAATAAGGAGATGTCCATCACTTGGGAATAAGCTATGGTATATGACCATATGGGATATTATTGTTTGTGAAGATTGCATATTTTAAAATCAGCCAGAGTCAGGAATTCAGGTTAGGGGAAAATCGTCAATCTTTATTTTCAGTGAAGAAAGATCAGAGGTGGAAGAGAATGGGCAATAGCAATGTGTGCAGCTGAGTCAAGAAGCTAGTTAGACCAGCAGTCACACGACCAGCAGCTACCAGCATAGAACCCAGGCCAATCTCTCTCCGCCTCTCTTCCTGTCTCTCTGCCTCCATCCACCAAAATTGTCATTTCCTATACAACACATCAGGACTTGCACAGAGAGTGGCCGGGACCATTCTTTATCCAAGCATGTATATTAATAGAGTGTAGTTCAATTACTATTTAGCCTCACATGCTTGGGACCTCAGTGCATCAACTAATGATGAATAAACTGATTTTATAAAGGCCTGGAAAGATTTACATGAACTAATACTCAGCAAAAGAAGCAGAACCAGGAATATATTGTAGAAAATAACAGCAAAATTTTCTGATGGTCAACCATGACAGACTCAGTGCTTCTCAGTGATTTAGTGATCCAAAGCAATCCATATAGACTGTATAGAGCAGGTCATCTGCATAAAAAGAACTAAGGAGAATGAATGTAAAGCAATGCATGTTTTGTTCAATTCTTTTTTCTGCTTTTTTCTCTCCCATGATATTTTTCCCTTTTGTTCTCATTTTTCTCTCCCAACATGATTCATAAAGCAAGGGGTAACAAAATGAATAAATAAATAATGTCCTGGAACTTTGCAAAGGTTGTTAACTATTTAAATTATCATTTTAATTGCATCTATATCTCTAAGTATACCATCATATCATCAAAATTAGTGAATATACTATTCTCTCTTTGAGTCAAATTTGATGAGATTAATATTCAAAAAAGAGTCAACCCCTTCCCTTTTTTCCCTGTACTATCATCGGATTTGTGTGCCTTTTCATGTGATATGATTTACCTCATTTTACATCTTCTTTCTTCTCCCAATAGAATCATTTTTATTACCCCTTAATTTCTTTTATATATCATCACATCAAAGTCAATCTATATCCTTATTGCATTATGAACAGCCCTAAAAAGATACAGTTCTAAAGTGTTATAAGCATCATCTTCCCGTGTAGAAATATAAACAGTTTAATATTTGAATAATATGTTTTTCTGTTTTTTCTTTTCTTTCCTAGGTACATTTTTCTGTTTCCCTTGAGTCTTGTATTTGAAGATTAAGTAGTTTTCCATTCAGCTCTAAGCTTTTCAAATCAGAAATCATTGAAAATCCCTTATTTAATTCAATATATTTTTCTCTTAAAAGATTATGCTGAGTTTTGCTAGACATTTGATTCTTGGTTGTAGTCCAAGCTTCTTTGCCTTTCAGAATATTATATTTCAGGCCTTCTTATACTTCATATAGAAGCTTCTAAGTTCTGTGTAATACTGATTATGACTCCTTGAAGTTGAATTATTTCTTTCAAGCTATCTAAAATGTCTTCTTTGATATATTGATTCTGGAATTTCTTTACAATATTATTTGGAGTTTTCACTTTACAAACTCTTTTAGAAGATGATCACTGGATTTTTCAGTGACTATTTTATGCTTTGGTTCTAGTATATCAGAACAGTTTTCCTTCATAATGTTTTTTAAAATACCCAAGTTTTTATTTTTTCATTCAGGGATTTTAGATAGTTCAGTAACTCATACTTTATCTTGCTGAATTTATTTTCCAGGTTGATTGTTTTTCCACTGATTTATTTTATATTTTCTGATTTTTTTTATCATTCTTTTGATTTTATTTGACTAATTCTTATTGTCTCATAGAGACAAAAGCTTTCATTTGTCGAGTTCTAATTTTTAATGTATGATTTTCTTCAGTAATCTTTTATTCCTCCTTATTTATTTGACTAATTTTACTTTTAATGAGTTGTATACTCCAGTTTTTTTTGCATTTGTTCAGTTGTATTTTTTATTATTATTATAGCTTTTTATTTACAAGTTATAGGCATGAGTAAATTTACAGCATTGAAAATTGCCAAACCTTTTGTTCTAATATTTCCCTCTTCCCCTCATCTCCTTCCCCAGATGGTGGGTTGACCAATGCATGTTAAATATGTTAAAATATGTATAAATTAAATACAATATTAGTATACATGTCCAAACAGTTATTTTGTTGTACAAAAAAATAAGACTTTGAAATAGCATACAATTAACCTGTGAAAGAAATCAAAAATGCAGGTGGACAAAAATAGAAGGATTGGGAATTCTCTGTAGTGGTTATCTCCCAGAATTCTTTCGCTGGGTGTAGCTGGTTCAATTCATTACTCCTCTATTGAAACTAATTTGGTTCATCTCTTTGTTGAAGATGACCATGGCCATCAGAATTGATCATCATATAGTATTGTTGAAGCATATAATGATCTCCTGGTCCTGCCAATTTCTCTTTTTTTTTAAGCTTAAAACTATAAGTCTTCATTTAATATATAATCTGATTTTATTATAGCTTTTTATTTACAAATTATATGCAGGGGTAATTTTACAGCATTGACAATTGCCAAACCTTTTGTTCCAATTTTTCCCCACCTTCCCCCCATTCTCTCCCCCAGATGGCAGGTTGAACAATACATGTTAAAGATGTTAAAGTATAAATTCAAATGCAATATAAGTATACATGTCCTAACAGTTATTTTGCTATACAAAATGAATCAGACTTTGAAATAGTGTACTATTAGCCTGTGAAGGAAATCAAAAATTCAGGTGGACAAAAATATAGGGATTGGAAATTCTATGTAATGGTTCATAGTCATCTCCCAGAGTTCTTCCGTTGGGTGTAGCTGGTTCAATTCATTACTGCTCTATTGAAACAGATTTGGTTCATCTCATTATTGAAGAGGGCCATGTCCATCAGAATTGATGATAATATAGTATTGTTGTTGAAGTATATAATGATTCCCTGGTCTTAATTATTTCACGCAGGATCAGTTCATGTAAGTCTCTCCAGGCCTTTCTGAAATCATCCTGCTGGTCATTTCTTACCAAACAATAATATTCCATAATATTCATATACCACAATGTATTCAGCCATTCTCCAATTGATGGGCATCCACTCAGTTTCCAGTTTCTGGCCACTACAAAGAGGGCTGCCACAAACATTCTTGTACACACAGGTCCCTTTCCCCTCTTTAAAATCTCTTTGGGATATAAGCCCTGTAGTAACACTGCTGGATCAAGAAGTTTGCATAGTTTGATAACTTTTTGAGCCCATTTACAAATTGTTCTCCAGAATGGCAGGATGTATTCACAATTCCATCACCAATGTATCAGTGTCCCTGTTTTCCCATATCCCCTCCAACATTCCGCATTATTTTTCCCTGTCATTCTAGCCAATCTGACAGGTGTGTAGTGGTATCTCAGAGTTGTTTTAATTTGCATTTCTCTGATTAATAATGGCTTGGAGCATTGTTTCCTATGGCTAGAATTTCTTTGTCTGAGAATTGTCTGTTCATATCCTTTGACTATCGGTTGGAGAATGGCTTGATTTCTTATAAATTAGAGTCAATTTTCTATATATTTTGGAAATGAGGCCTTTATCAGGACCTTTGACTGTAAAAATGTTTTCCCAGTTTATTGCTTTTCTTCTAATCTTGGCTGCATTAGTTTAGTTCATACAAAAACTTTTCAATTTTATATAAGCAGATTTTTCTATTTTGTGATGAATAATGATCCCTAGTTCTTCTTTGGTCATAAATTCCTTCCTCTTCCACAGATCTGAGAGGTAAACTATCCTATGTTCCTCTAATTCGTTTATAATCTCATTCTTTATGCCTAGGTCATTTCAGTTGTATTTTTTTAAAAATTGTTTTCTTCAGTCAATTATTCTCTTTCACTTTCCAAAATAGTGACATTCTCTTGCATGTCTCTCATGTTATTTTCCCATTTTTTTTTCCTTCTCTTATTTTAAAATTCATTTTGAGCTCTTCTAAGAATGATTTTTGGGTTTGGGAAACCAAATTCATGCTCCCCTTTGAGGTTTTGTATGCAAGCATTTTGAACTCTTCTGAGTTGGTGTTTTGACCTTTTCTGTCACCAAAGTAGCTCTCTGTAATTGCAGAGCTGGGGTAACCTGGCTTAGTTACACCTGTTTGTGGTGTTCTTTTTCTTTAAAATAATAAGAGTTCTCTCTGGGAGAAGGTTGGTTTCTCTGGGAGGTTTTCTGGAGGCAGCCTTAGTTTCAGTTACAATCACATTATCATCCAAAATGCAGCCAGCTGATAAAATGCAAATGTTTATTTTCTCCTTCCAAAATAGCCCAGTTAGTTGAGGCCTATCTCTCTGCTTGCTTCCAAGAGCTCCCTACAAATGTCTCCAAATCCAAAGGTTTGTCCTTCAGACTTCAGCCAGCACCAAGGTGGAAGATGGAATGACTCTCTCTTGACTCTGAGAGAGAAGGCTTATGGCTCTCAATCTCCCAGAGTGCTGAATCTCTGATCCCTGGGAATGTCCCCAGGTAAAAACTCTCGAGTGCCTCACTGAAGCTCTATTTATGCTGCTTCTCTGAGAGTGGGATTGAGGGATATCTCTCAGCGTGCTCTCTGGCCCTAAGAGCTTCAAGGGAAATATGAATTCAGATATCTCATACTAAACCTTGAAATCTCCCAAACGTGTGAACTCCATTGAGTACTTAAATACTCATGAGCTCTCTAAAGGTATGAACACAAGCATTATTGTCTATCAGTATTAGCAACTTATCACCTTGTAAGGATTCACTTTAAGATATAAACTAATAAGCACTGTATCAATTCCATTGAGTTAACACCAGGATTCTGACATCTCCCTTGAGTTTTCACCTTGTTTCAAGTTGAGTTGACACTAGGATTCTAACATCTGTTGTTGCCTGCTTTGCAACGCTGGCAATTTCTCTTTGGTACTGGGGCTGGAGTCTCCACTGCTTTGGGTTGTGCCATTGACTTGTTCAATTGCAGAATTGTCAAGTTTGAGGGAATTACATAGGATGTCTAGTTTAATCCATACTTGCAAAGAAACTTCTTTCTACTTAAATAAATTATTAACCAGATTTCATTTAAATAAGTCAATCTTCCCAATTTGGAGTCTTCAAAATTTATCCCCTATACTGCCATTATAAACTCTCAGTTGCTCTACTTCCTCCACATTATCCTCCAATGTGTTTTTTCAAATTCAGATTTGATTATTTTATTGTTCCTCCTTTACCAATAATTAAGCTTCACTATTTTTCTTATATCATCAAAAATGAAAATAAAAAAAAAAGATATTTTCTTTGTTGTTTTTTCTGTTGAAGTTGTTCATACATTGGTTTTTTCCTAACTTTCTGGTCTGTCTTATTATTTCTCATGATGAATTCTACAATCTAACTTATTTGTTTTTTCTCATACAAAAGCAGCCATATTTTGTCTTTATGTCTTTGCAATAGATGATTGCCATGCCTAGAATAATATCATTTTCCACATCTACTTTATAGAAAGTTTAGTTTCCACTAAGATTCCTTTTGATTTCTACATTATGTAAAAGACCTTCATATACTTATCAATGGTAAAAGAGTTTCAATCTCTACAAGTATGGTAGATACATTTTGTATTTCTCCTTTTTGCAAAAGGATTAGTAGTAAGTGTAGACATATGGAATGAGGTAGTGAAATATAACTAGGTGATAGAAGTAACATTAAACCAAGCAGTTATAGGAACTTTTATTTTTGATTAAGAGCTGAGGACACTTTAAAATGCAGATTATTGTCATTCTGAACAAGGGCTATTTGGTTGACTATCTGTGTGATCTTCCTTGGAAGAATTTTGTTGTTCCTTGACTATCCCTAACTGAAAAGTAGAGGAAATGTTTGGAAAATGAAAATTTTAACTGCAGATACAATATTAACTATTTTTTTTTTCTATTCACTCAAAATTCAAGTTAGACAAATCCCCAATTTATATGTGTGGCTTTCTTTACTTCAAGATACATTAACTAAACAAAATAAGCTTGGAAGAATTTGAATTCTAAAAATTAAGGACAGCTTTTATAAATAAATATGATTAGTATTTACTAATAAGAATTGTGAGAGACTAAGCAACTTTTATCAGCACAATGATCCTTGACAATTGCAAAGGAGTAATAAGATAAAAATGAATCCCCAGATAGTGACTTGATATGTACATTATAACATTGTTCTTTATTTTTCTTCTTGTTCAATTTAAAGCAGCTCATTGAAAAAGCTATCAGAGACACATCTTTTCTAAGACCAGAACATTATTACCTTTAAAAAAATCAAATTTCTAGACCAGGACATGTAACCACACATCATCCTCCCCCAAATAGCATTTGGAACATTCCCAGAAAATGTTAGAATTGTAAGAGGTTTCAGAGATCACTTTTCACTGACTTCTTTACATAGAAGATTATTGCAATTCATACTGCTTAAGTGACTAATCTAAGGACCCACAATTAATAAATGTGAATGACTCAATTAGATCCAGGTTCTTGATTTCAAAAATAATTCATTCTTCTACACTCTGTCCTTGTTCTCTTGCTCTTTCATCTTGAATCAGGAAGATCATAGCAGAGTTCTTTGTTTTTCTACAAATAGGTTTTATTAGTTCAATTTTATTATTTCTATTTAACCTGATTTTCTTTTTAACTTTGAATTGCAAAGTATTTTCCTTCCCTCCCAGCTCTTTTCCACATGGTAAAGGAAAGTGAAATAGTATCAATTTTACATGTGAAATCATTTTAAAAATATTTCTACCCTAGCATATCACCAAAATCACCCAATAATGAAGAGAAGAAATTTATATTTTATTTTGCACTAAGTTCATAATTTCTTTCTCTGCTGGTAGATAGCAATTGTTCATCATGAATTCTTCAGAATTATCTTGAATCATTGCCATTATAAGGACAACTATTATAAGAGCATCATAATGGCAACCTTACTATTATGCCATACAATTATCTCCAAGTTCTTCTTACTTCAGTTTTCATCAATTTATATATTTCTTGTCATTTTCCCCTAAAACCACCCCCTCATTATTTCTCAAAGGACAATACTAATATCACAACCATATAACAAAAATTTTCAGTCATTGTCTAATTTCTAATTAGTTTTCACAAAAGAACTGCTATAAATATTTTCGTACATACAGATTTTTTTTTCTTTGATCTCTTTGGAATATAGAACTAGAAATAGTACAGCTGGATCAAAAGATGTGGGAAGTTTTATACTTTTTCGAGAATATTTCTAAATTAATATCCAGAATGGTTAGACAAGTTCACTATTTGACTACTAGTTCATAAATGTGAATTTTTTTCTTATCCTTTTCAACATCTGTCATTTCTGATATGAGTAACAGAGTTGTTTTAATTTGCATTTCTCTGATCAATAAAGATTTAGAGCATTTTTATTGATATAATCATATATAATTTTGATTTCTTTTTCTTAAAACTGCTTGTTTTTATTCTTTGTGACTATTGATCATTTGGGGAGTGGGTCTTTTTATGGATTTGATTCAATTCCCTATGTATTTGAGAAATAACTTCTTTATCAAAGAAACTGAAAGAAAATTAAATTAATTTTCCATGGTATCATTTAGTCAGGTGTAGTTTCCCCAATTATCTCATATTATTATTGTTCCTTTTATTTTTAATTTATTTTATTTTATTGCTTTGATTTTATCTGAGATTCTGATTACTACTCCTATCTTCTTTACTTCCATTAAAATATATTAAACATATGGGGGTTTGTTTTGTTTGTTTGTTTTTATTCTTTTATTTTATTTTATTTTTGCTGTCAACGAATTTTTATACCTTCCTTTACATTTGGCCTATTCTACTTATAGGAAGGAGGAAAAGGAGGCTCTTTTTTCCAGGGAATTTATTGTACCTTTTTTCAATTTTCAATTGCCTTTTAAAATATGTTTTCTTTAGTATATTTGTGCTTCTTTTTTCTCAACTATTTACTTCTTTCTTTAACTCTTTCTAGCCTTGGATCAAATTGGTATTTTTCTGAGTACGCTTGTAACTCATTTCAAATTGTTTTCTTCTTCTGAGTTTACATATTGGTCTTCCTTTCCACTACATTAGTTTTTTATGTTTTTTTTTTTTTTTTTTTTTGGGGGGGGTGAGATTGTTGTTGTTGCTGTCTGATCATTTCTCCAATCCATTTCATGACAACTTAATGTTAAAATTGGGATTGGATCACCTGGGAAGATACTGTCTTAAACCAGGCTTTTTGAACCTGCAATTTTCAGAGATAGTTCTCCAAGTTCCTTGTGCTTCCAAAGTGATGTGATTGAAAGAGAGATGTCAACACTCCTCTCTTTTTCTATATTTTAGTTTTTAATAAGGAAGGGATCTGACCTCCTATAGCCATAAGCTTATTGCTTCTCTTGGTTTTTGAACTGTAATGAAGTCCCCTAGTCCCCTGTGTGTGTGTGCGTGTGTGTGTATATATATATATATATATATATATATACATATATAAGCTCTAATTCTCCTGTCTTAGAACTATGACTAGGCCCCTTTTCCCTTGTGATGGAGCACAAATGCTATCTTCTGCCCTTAAAGTGTTAGCTAAATTGTCCATAATCACCAGCTACACCCACTGCTAGCAAAGAGACCCTTGTAATTTCTTTGTCACCAGTTGAATAATTTCCCCCTTTACTGTGGTATTTGGGTTAAGGTTTATCACTACTGCTGTTGTTGCCTCTAGGCATGTGCATTTTGGACAGGCTTTCAACAGGGTTTCACAGACTTCTCCTGCTGATCTCCTAAACAGTTCAAGGCTGAAAAAAATGTCTCACTTTGACCTTTTTATTAACTCTTTCATTGCAAAATTTGATTTGAGGAGCTGTTTTGAAATTTTTTAGGAAGGAAATGTTGTAAGAGATGAGCTGGATTGCTGCCTGTAATCCACCATCTTGGCTTAGCCCAGACCGCAGTACAGTTAATCTCATTGTGTCTAACAAGAGGCAAAAACTATAAACACTAAATAAAGAAAGACAAATGACTCTTGTTTTCCTACTTTTCCCATCATCTTCTGATAACAAATTCAGTGATAGGGATAAGTCAAGTAGAGAGGTAAAATCATATTAATTTAAAAGTTGTCCTCTAAATCATATTTTAAAATCCAAATTATGCAAAATACTTTTATTTCCATTTTATAATATTCTCTTTGAAATTATTCCATGTCTGCAAGGCTGCCAGATTCTAATTAGTGTATTTGATATTTCACATCTGCTGCTCTATCTGCACAGTATGACATATTGTATTTACGTTTTAGGGGGATGTTGAGGAGAGCATTTTTTTTTCTTTATAATACTACTTTCCTCCCATTTTTGTAATTTGTCATATTCCCTATATTTTCCCAAAATAAGTAAAATAGAACTCTAGAAAATTTAATGAAAATTGATACTTACCAGGTTTAAAAAGCAATTTGCATGTATATATGACTTATTAGACAGTCATCACCCCACTTCAAAGAGCAATAGTTTTCTATTTTCAATAGATACTAAACTATATAAATTTCATTGCACTAAACTTAGAACTAGACTTCCAGTGTTATTATTGTGTAAAATCAACAAAAATAGATAAGAATAAAGATTTATATGTTCATATTTTATTTCTTCTCACTTGCTTTCAAATGCATACCTTTTATTGATGCCATTTTTTCCTTTCATAATGTTTTAATATATTTCAAAACTACATGCACCATGTAATGAAAAGTTCATAAAAGATTTGGAAATTGTGTACCAAGGATTTTTTTCTTTCACTAGCAAGGCAAATTAAAGTAAATTATTTTTGGTCAAACATTATTATTTTGCACATTAGTGCTATTTTTCCCAAAAATGTAGACAGAGACCACCATCCATTGTTGACCATAATAGACAAATAGCTATTGATAATACTTCTGCTAGTGGATATGGTCATATAAAAAGGGCCTGAAATGAATTATTTGCCTCTTTAGGGCTACCTGACTACTATCTGCTGCCACCATATAATATGATTTGGCAGTGCAAAATGAAGCACTGGAGAATTAAGGGAAAATCTATTGCCATTCTTCAACATCTGTCACCTGGCTACAAAGTGAAAACAGAGACTGAAGCTACCAGTACATTTGAAAAATACACTTCACCATGAATGAGAACTACTGTTACTATGATAAAGAGTAAATAAAGGGAAGATAAAATGGAAGCTAGAAAAAAATAGTGCAGAAAATTCCATGCACTATAGGGAAAAGCAAAAACACATTTGTCAGGCTATGAAACTGTTCAGAAGTCTTCAAAGAAATAATAATTTCTATGTAGCTTATTTATTAACATATGCTTTATATGATGAAAAGAAATTATGTTAATTAAAATTTCATATTATATTTGTATTTTATTATTCTGCACTCCAAATAATCTTTGATATACAGATGCAATGATAAAATAATTAACTTTACCTCCATTAAATAGTAGCTTGCTTTTTTCCAATTACATATAAAAATAGTTTTTGATATCCACTTTTATAAGATTATGTACAATTTTTTCTTCCTTTCTCCCTTCTTTTCCTCCTCCTCAAGATGGAAAGCAATATATGTGTGTCTGTATAAAATCATATTAAACATTTACCCACATTAGTCATATTGTGAAAGAAAAATCAGAACAAAAGAGACGAACCATTACAAAAAGAAAAAACAAATAAAAATCATATGGCTCAAGTTGCATTTAGACTCCATAGTTCTTTCTCTGGATGTGGAGAGCATCTTCCATCATAAATCTTTTGCAACTGACTTAGATCATTGTTTTTCTGAGAAGACCTATGTCTGTCAAATTTGATCACTGAACAATGTTGCTGTTATGGTATTCAGTGTTCTCCTGGTTCTGCTTACTTCAAATAGCATCAATTCTTATAAATCTTTACCATTTCCCCAACAAATTAGCTTGCTTGTCATTTCTTATAAAAGAATTGTTTTCCATTACATTCATATCATACCATTTTCCTGCTATTTCTCAATCTTCTCAGTTTTAAACTTCTCGGCACCACAAAAATGATTGCTATAAATATTTTTGGACATGCAAGTCTATTTTCCTTTTTTGTAAACTTTTTGGTATACAGACCTAAAAGTGGTATTACTGGCTTAAAGGATATGCACAGTTTTATATTCCTTTAAGCATATTTCCAGTAGTATGCTCTCCAAAAGTTTGGATAAATTCACAACTTCACCAACAATGAACTAATGTCCCAATTTTTCCATATCCTCTCCAAGTTTTATCATTTTCTTTTTTTTTTCTTTTTTTACAGCAGCCAATCTGATAGGTAACAGGTGGTCCTTCGGAGTTGTTCAAAATTGCATTTTTCTAATCAATAGTGATTTAGAGTGTTTTTATATGATTACATATAATCATTTAATTTCTTCATCTGAAAACTGTCTAGTCACATTCTCTGAACATCTATCAATTGAAACAAGACTTGGATTCTTATAAATTTGACTCAGTTCTTTATATATTTGAGAAATGAAGCTGTGAAAATTGGTTTCCAGTTTTCTGCTTCCCTTCTAATATTGATTACATTGGCTTTGTTTCTATAAAACCTTTTAAATTTTAATATGATCAAAATTATCCATTTTATATTTCATAATGCTCTCTATCTTCTGTTTGATTATATTCCTTTTTTCCCCTGAGGCAATTGGAGTTAAGTGACTTACCCAGGGTCACACAGCTAGGAAGTGTTAAGTGTCTGAGGCTAGAATTGTACTCAGGTCCTCCTGACATCAGGGCTGGTGCTCTATCCCTTGTGCCACCAACCTGCCCAGCCCTCCTTCCTCCCCCCTCCCCCCTCCCATTTGATTATAAATCCTTCCCTTTTACATATATCTGACAGGTAAACTATTTTTTGCTCTCCTAATTTGGAAACAGAATTATGTACACATTTTCACCTTATCTTAGTATATGTTGTGAGATGCTGGTCTATGCCTAGTTTCTGCCATACTAAAATAATGAACTTTTAATGTCATTTAGTATGTATCATTCAAAGGTAAATGAATGAATAACACATCACTTGAGCAATGCACATGTCACCAGGGAGCCTGGTACCATCAATTGAAGTTACTCATGTTGCTTCCTTATCACACATAATAAATGTAACAATTTATTTTGATTAATCATAATTTTATAATTTAAAAGATATTATATTTTATGGCCAAAATGGTTTTTAATTTTTGCAGTTTAACATTCATAGAGGCGTTTGACATTGATTTATCTATTGTGATCTCTGTCAAAAACCTCATTGGTATAAGAAAATCTTTTCATTGGTGGAAATTAATGCCCTATCCTTTGAGAGAAAGGGAGTGGTTACTAAAATCAGATGTCCAGTCTTGTTCAGTCCTCTTTGGAACTCATTCAGCCTCAATTCCACTTCAGCGCTGCTCAAATTTCAAGTTCCCTTCAAGACTTTTTAAAGTTTAGGTTTGTTTGGGAATCTTAAAAATGGTGTCACATATTTCTGGCTTTCAACTATTTGAGAGAAGACAGAAAAGTCCAAATACACTGCAGTTCATTGAAGGGAAAGATTCTGGGGGGGAAATAACCTCAGAGGGAATGACAGTCTTTCTCATGTTCCCACCGTACTGGCTATACTAGAGACTTTGGGGGGATTTCTCCTTAGGTTAAGTCACACAAAATGTGTTTTATTGAGCTAATTTTTCTCCCACTGAGAGCTTCCTCACTCTCTGATGTTTGGGCATGTATACTTTTTGGTTTTCTATTTTGCTACCAATTTTGATAAATGAGTTTTCTTTGATATTTATTCTGTGTATTTGCTTGTAAAATAGTTATTAGAATAGAAATCAAATCTGAGATATAGAGCTTGTATATATATTGACATTTCCTATCAATTAAGCAATTACCCTTTTCCAAAAATGATAAAGAAATCAAAAATTTTGTTGAAACCAATAATGCAAGGGGGTGAGAAGAAGCTGGTAATGCCAATTCTTTATCCTTTTGATCCACACAAAAGCACAGGTCACTTACACAAGTCAGGCTAGAGGAGCTAAACTCTGCTTGTTAACTATACCTAATTTTTCAGTTCTGGGAGTAATAGAATCCTTATCCACAGAAAGATGAAAAAAATAGAAGTAGAGAAAATCATATTCTGTGTGGATAGGAAATACAATATTAGAGCTAAATGGATTCATATTCAAAATCTTAGTATAAAAATATTCATTTTATTGTTCACAGAATAAGAAATTGTTATTCTAATAAATTATTTCCTAGGAATTATAGAGTAAAAGCAAAACTACAAAACACTTTGCACACAAATAAAATCAGATCTGACCAAGTGGAAAAATATTAAGTGCTCTTGGATAGGGTGAGCAAAAATAATAAAGATGACAATACTACCTAAACTAATCTATTTATTTAGCACTATACAAAACTCCCCCCCCCCCCAAAAAAAAAAACTATTTTAATGATTTAGAAAAAAAATAATAAAACGCATATGGAAAAACAAAAGGCTAAGAATTTCAAGGGAACTAATGAAAAAAAAAATCAAAGGAAGTGGCCTAGCTGTACCAGTTGTACAATTATATTATAAAGCAACAGTTACCAAAACCACTTGGTATTGACTAAGAAATAGACTAGTTGATCAGTGGAATAGGTTATGTTCAAAGTACAAAATAGTCAATAATTTTAATAATCTAGTGTTTGAAAAACCTAAAGACCCCAGATCTGGGGATAAGAATTCACTGTTTAACAAAAACTGCTGGAAAAATTGGAAATTAGTATGGTAGAAACTAGACATTGACCCACATTTAATTGATCCAGTAGTAACACTGGGCTTATAGCCCAAAGAGATCTTAAAGAAGGGAAAGGGACCAGTATGTGCAAGAATATTTATGGCAGCTCCCTTCATACTTCAACAACAATGCTCTATTATCATCAATTCTGATGGACATGGCCCTCTTCAATAATGAGATGAACCAAGTCTGTTCCAATAGAGCAGGAATAAATTGAATCAGCTACACCCAAAGTAAGAAGTCTAGGAAATGAATATGAACCACAACATAGAATTCCCTATCCCTCTATTTTTGTCTGCCTGCATTTTTGATGTTTTTCACAGGTTAATTGTACACCATTTCAAGTCCAATTCATTTTGTGCAGCAAAAATAACTCCATGGACACGTATCTATATATTGTATGTAACATATACTTTAACATATTTAACATGTATTGGTCTACCTGCCATCTGGGAGAGGGAGTGGGATTAAGGAGGGGAAAAATTGGAACAAAAGGTTTTCCAGTTGTCAATGCTAAAAAATTAGCCATGCATATATCTTGTAAATAAAAAGCTATAACAAAAAAAGAAGAAGAAGAAGAAGAAGAAGAAGAAGAAGAAGAAGAAGAAGAAGAAGAAGAAGAAGAAGAAGAAGAAGAAGAAGAAGAAGAAGAAGAAGAATGTGTAATGATTATGAAACACTTACAAAATTTCATTGGTCACTTTTGGAAAAAGATCTCACAAGCAAAACCTGAAGGGACATTGTTGTAATAAAACTCCAGAAGTATAATTTCAAGAGAAAAAATACGGCAAGCTGCCAGACAAAAGCAATTCAAGGATTAAGCAACAATAGTCAGTATTATCCAGTATCTGGCAGTGTTTCAATAAAGGATAGGATAAGTGCAATACCATATTTTAGAAGGCAAAATACCTGTAGTTAAAACCAAGAATTAACAATTCGGTGAAACTGAGCATCATCTTTCAGGGGAAGAAATGGATCTTCAATGAAGTAAAAAAACTTTCAACTTTTCTGTTGAAAAGAAATACATAACTAAAGAGAAAATTTCATCTTCAAAAACAGTACTTAAGAAAAGCACAGAAAGGTAAACAGTGAAAAACATATATTATTTAAACATTAACCATTTAGAGCTTTAGATGGGGAAATTATATCTGTGATTTGACAACTGTCAGAATTGAGGAAGTTAGAAGGCTCATGGCATGGATGGAGAGTATGGTTATGAGTGAATTCTGATGTGATATCAAAGAAAAAGACATTAAGCAGTGAGAAAAGGACTATACTGGAGAAGAAGAAAGGGAGATAAAAATGGAACAAATTAGATTTGTTGATAGACATGAAGATTTACAAAAGACTTATTAACATAGAGGGAAAGAAGGGAGGGGATTAGCACTCTCTGACACTTTATTTCATCACTGTTAACTCAAAGAGAAAAATCTTAATTATTTAGTTGGGTATAGCAACTTATCTCACTGTATAAACAAAGTAGAAAAATAAGGGGGAAAGAAAAGGTAGGGTCTGAGTAAAAGGGAGAGCAGAAGCACTAGGACAAAGGGGGAAGAAAGGGGAGAGTAGTGAAAGAAAGTAGGGCAGGTAGTAGGTAGGGTACCTTAAAAATAGAATATTTTTAAGGAAGGACACAGTGCAAACATAGGACAAAAGTATATAAGGGGGAGAAAATAAGACGGAGGGAAATAGAGAGCTGGTCATCATAATTGTGAATGTGATGGGATGAACTCTCCCATAAAACAAAACAAAAAAAAATAGCAAAGTGGATTAAAAAAATAGAATCCTACAATATGTGGTTTAAAAGGAATATATTTGGTACAGAGAGATACATACAAAGTGAAAATAAAAGGCTGGAGCAGAATTTATTATACTTCAGTTGAAGCAAGCAAAGCAGGGTAGCAATTCTGATCTTAGATAAAGCAAAAATAAAAACAGATCTAATTAAAAGGGTTAAGGAAGGAAACTATATCTTGTTAAAGAGTACCATAAACAATGAATTATTAATGATTCTAAATATATATCCAATAAGTGATAGAGCATCCAAATTTCTAAAGAAGATATTAAACCAGTGGGGGACCTTAGCCTCCACCTCTCAGAAAAAGATAAATTTAACCACAAAATAAGCAAGGGATAAACTAGGAAGGTTAATGGAATCTTCAAAACTTAGATATGATAGATCTCTGAACAAATTTGATTAGGGTCTGAGGGGAATACATGTTTTTCTTTGCAATATATGGTATCTACACAAAAATTTACCAATTGTGTCTAAACAGATCTGTTTGTTTGGTGTCATACCAATCAAACTGACAAAAATTATTTTATAGAGCTACAAAAATAATAGTAACATTTATCTGGAAGAGCAAAGGATCGACAATATCAAGGGAATTAATGAAAGCAATACAAACATTGGTGGTCTAGCAGTCCCAGACCAAAAACTGTATTATAAACAATCAACCACCAAAATCATTTACTATTGGCTGAAAAATTGTGCGGTGGATCAGTGGAATTGCTTAGATATATGACACCATAATCAAGTGAGTATAGTAACTTAGTATTTGATAAAACCCCAAACTCCTGATTCTGGGATAAGAACTCACTATTTCACAAAAATTACTGGGAAAACTGGAAAATAATATATTAGAATTTTTGCATAGACCTACACCTCGTGCTCCATACCAAAATAAGGTCAAAATAAGTACATGATTTGGGTTTAAAGGTGATACCATAAGCAAATTAGAATAGCAAGGGATAGTTTACCTCTCAGATCTTTGGAGAAGAAGAACTGGAGGACATTATGAAATGAAAAAAATAGAATACTTTTATTTACATTAAATTAAACAGTTAATTGAACTCTGTTAAAGGGATAGAAACAAGGTTAAAAGGAAGTATAAACCTGAGGAAATTTTTTATAGTCAGTTTTTCTGATAAAGTTTTGATTTTTAAAATATTTAAAGAACTTTTATTAATTTTTAAGAGTACAAATCATTTTCCAATTGATAAATGGGCAAAGGAAATGAAAAATTTTCAGATGATAAAATTAAAGCCATCTTTAGTCATATGAAAAAATCCTATAAATCACCATTGATTAGAGAAATGGAAATTAAACAACTCTGAAGTACCACTTCCCACTTCTCAAATTGGCTAACATATAGGAAAACATAATGACAAATGTTGGAGGGGATATGGGAAAACTGGGACACTGATAAATTGTTGATGGAGTTATGAAATGATCCAACCACTGTGAAGAGCAATTTAGAAATACACCCAAAAGTCTATAATATTATGTGTAAACTTTGACCTAGTAGTGCCAGTACTGGTTTTCTATCCCAAAGAATTCATAAAGAAGGGAAAATAACCCACATGTGCAAAATTGTAGCATCTTTTTGTGGTAGTAAAGAATTGGAAAATGAATAGATGCCCATCAATTGGTGAATGGCTAAATAAATTGTGTATGAAGATATATTATTGTATAAAGATGGTGGACAAACTATTTTTAGAAAGGCCTGGAAAGATTTGCATGTCCTGATACTGAGCAAAACAAGCAGAATCAGGAATATATTATACACAGTAACTGTGAGATTGTATGATGATCAATTATGAAAGACTTAGTTGTACTCAGTACTTCAGTGATCCAAGGCAATCCCAATCCATTATATATAAAAAATGTCATCTGCAACCAGAAAGAGAAGTATTGAGATTGAAAACAAAGCAAGGCATGCTATGCTAAGTTATTTTATTAAGTTTTTTTCCCCTTTTATTCTGATTTTTCTCTCCCAATATGATTCATAAAGAAATATATATTCCAAAAAGTATTATGCAAAAAATACAAAAATTAAAACAATAATTAATAAGAAAAAAGAAAGTACAAAAAATGATAATTAAAAGATTTTTTTTAAAAAAAGTAGTGGATCTCTTATGTCTCTATTAAATCCATGTAAGAATTTAGAGATATAAAAATTACTCTACAAAGTACTTTGAATATATCCTATAAGTTTTGATATGTTGTCTCATTATCATTCTTTTAGATTAAGTTACTGATTGTTCTATGATTTATTATTTAACCATCTTATTTTTAACATTAAATTTTGTAATTTTGAATTATTTTTTAGACTATATCTCTATGGCTCTTTATTGCATGTAACTTCTTTTTTGCATTGTGATCTAAAATAATATATTTATTATTTCTCCCATTTTGCATTAAATTATAGGGGATTTATGCCTTAATACATGGTCATTTTCTATGTGTGTCCTATATTATTAAGAAAAAGAATATTATTTTCTATGACCATTTAATTTTCTCCAAACATCAATCATATCTATTTTTAAAGTTCTATTTATCTCTTTAACTTGTTTCCTGTTTATTTTGTGGTTAAAGTTATCTAATTTTGCCAGGTAAAAGTTGATGTCACATATTAATATAATTTTGCTTTCTATTTCTTCCTGTGCCTGACAACTTCTCCTCAAAGAATTTTCATGCTATACTAGTTGGTGCATATATGTTTAATATTGATATTACTTATTTGTCTATTTCCCTATTATCAAGATGTAGCTTCTTTCATCTTTTTTATATAAATGTATTTTTGCTTTTTCTTTTTCTGACGTTATAATGGCTACCTTGTTTTTTTTTTTTTTTTTAACTTCAGCTGAAGTATTATATTTTTGGCTCCAGACTTTTACTTTTATTTTGTGTGTATCTGCTTCAAATCTCTTTCTTGTGAATAACATATTGGAAGATTCTGCTTTTTAATCCACTCTTCTATCCATTTCTGTTTTATAGGTTTTATATCATTTCATTTATATTCATACTTATGATTAGCCTTTTCTGCCATTCCATTTTCTCCTTTTTTTTAAACATTTTTTTCCTCTCTTTATACCACCTTCCTCCTCAGCAGTATTTATTTTCTAGCCACCCTTCTCCTGATCTAATCTCCCTTTTATCACCTGTTCCCTTTCCTTTTCCTTTCCCCCCCATTGCTTCTATATTCCAGTCTTTCCAGGTTATTCCTTTTTCTTTCCTCTTTTCTCCTCATTCCTTATAAGACAGGATAATTCTGTTTACCCAACTGAATATATATGTTACCTCCTCTTTGAGACAAATATGATGAAATCAAGCTTAAAACAATGCTCTATTCTCTACCTTCTTCCCCATGACTATTATCTGCCTAATTTCCCTCATTTTCTCACCCCTTTTTTTTCTCCTGGTACAATCCTGTCCAAACCCATATGTGTGTGTATTATATACATATATGTGTGTGTGTATGCATATATGTATGTATATATGTGTGTATATGCATATGCATACATATAAATTCATCACATCAAAGTAAATTGATACCCACACACTCTATGTACACCCCTTTTAACTGCCCTAATAAAGATATAGCTCTCAAGAATTACAAATGTCTTATTTCTCTTGCAGGTATAATAATTTTACCTTTAAATTACATGTTTGTTTTTTCATGCTTCTCTTGGGTTTTCTATTTGAAGATCATTTTTTTTGTTGTTGTTTAGTTTTGGTCTTTTCATTAGAAATGATCAAATGTTCCATATTTCATTGAAAATCCATCTCCTCCTTTGAAAGTTTATGGGCAATTTTGGGGGGGAGTTGATTTTTGGTTGTAATACAAATTACTTTGCCTTCTAGAATAGCCTATTCCTCCTAGATTGATTTTTCTGGTTGGTTGTTTCTCTAAAAAGGTATTTTCCATTTTCTTCTATTTTTTCATTTTTTTTGTTTGTTTGATTTATTCTTGGTGTCTCACAGTGTCATTAGCTTTCATTTGCTCAATTCTAGTTTTTGATATATGATTTTTATCATTTTGTTTCATTCTTTTTCATTTGGTTTACTGTAAAAGGTTTTACTTTCTTCATAGATTTTTTTACATTAATCAATTGAATTTTAAAGACAATTTTAAAGTCAGTTTTTGTCCTTCATTTTCCAAATTGTTGACTTTTTTGCATACTTTTATTTGTTTTTTTTTTCAATTTTTCTTCTATCTCTTTTATTTGAGATTTCAAATCATTCTAAGGTCTTCCAATAAGGTTCTTTTTGCTTGATGTCAATTCCTATTTCCCTTTGAGATTTGTACATTGCAATTTTGCCATCTTCTGAATTGGTGTCTTGATTTTGGTCATGTTTCTTTTTCCTTTCCTTTTTCTTCTTTCCTTTTTTTTTCTATTTGACTCATAGCAACTTTGCCCTCTAGTATATCATTTCCTAATCTTTCTGTTTTTCTATATGTTGTTTGTTGTTATTTAGTTGTTTTTCTCATTTAAACTTCTTAATATTTCCTTTTCCAATTTTCTAGGCAGAGATATTGGAGTAGTTTCGCATTTCCTTCTCCAGCTCATTTTACAGATGAGGAACTGAGGCATAAAATGGTTAAGTGATTTGTTTAGAATCAAAAAGTTAGTGATATTTCAAATCAGAACTGAATCCAACATCAACATTCCATTCACTGTAAAGCCTATCCAGCACATTATATGTGTGGGATGGTTTACTATTATTCTGAGTGCATCTGTAAGCAACTTTTATTTTTAATTATCAGGAGTTAATATTTATTTTTATTTTAGAGTATCAGAAATCCCAAAAAGATGGAGTAGAACATTTTCCAGCCAAATACAATTTAGAAGTTCAAAGAAAAGGTCTGTGACAACAGGGTGGTAATCTAAGCTTCAGTCCAGATGCAGAATGTGCTGGTTTAAATTTGGATCCAGCCTGGGCCCCAGCCAGGGTCAAACTCTGAATCAGTAGCAGTACTGGTGGCTTCCAGACTTCTCAGCCCAGAAACAGCAAAGGGGACCTGGGAGGTTAACAGAAAAAGTCTGTGGAGCCAAAGTGGTTCTCTAGCATGCAATTCCAGGACAAACTTGGCCCTCCCTTAGCTCTGGCCCTGACCTCAGGGTCAGTTAGGTGGCACCTTTGAATCAACAGCAGTGCTGGAGATGTCTGGACATTTCAGCCTGAGAGAAGAATGGGAAGATCAGTGGAAATATCTAAGGCAATGGGGTAGGGAACCTAGTTTATAGTCAGATCACAGCCCTGGTCAGTGTGAACCCCAACCCTGGCCAAGAAACACTAGATCTTATACCTATAGTGGGGCAGCAACACATCTAGCAGCTCCAAGGAAGAAAAGAATGCTTGTGATAAGATTCCTAGAAGGATCTCTGAAAACAACTGCATAAAATCCCTGAAGATTGAGACAATGTACATTTCATCCTGAAAAGAAAACTGAAGATTTAAAAGCTAAGTAATAGGCCTGGAAATTGAGCAGAAACCCCCAAAAAATGTTTCTGATCATTGAAAGTTATTATGGTGACAAAGAGGATCAAAACATTCATTCAGTAAATGAGTTAAATCTGCTACATCCAAATCCTCCACAAAATATAAGAATTGAGGTCAGGCCATGGAAGAGCTCAAAATGGACTTCAGAAATCAAGTGAGACAGATGGAAGAAAAATTAGGAAAAGAATTGAGAGAGGTGCAAAAGGGAATATAAAAAGCTAATGAGGAGCCAAATGTCTTTAAAAAAAAAAAAAACAAATTTGGCCAATTGATAAGGAGATACAAAAGCTCACTGAGGAAAATGATTTCTTAAAAATTAGAATTGACCAAATAGAAGGTACTGACATTATAGGAAAACAACACAATAAATCAAAACCAAAAAATAAAATAAATAATAGAACAAATAGGGAAAAAAAGGAAAATATCTCATTGGAAAACCCCCTGACCTGAAAAATAGATCCAGGAAAGATAATTTTAATATTATTGATCAACCTGAAAGTCACGGTCAAAAAAGAGCCTGGACATCATCTTTCCAAAAATTAGCAGGGAATACTGTTTTGATATTCCAAAATCAGAGGGTGAAATAGAAACTAAAATAATTTATCAAAAACCTCCTGAAAGAGATCCCAAAATATAACCCCCAAGATTATTATAGTCAAATTCTGCAACTCTCAGATCAAGAAAAAAATATTGCAAGCATTCAGAAAGAAACAAATACAGTATAGGATACCCACAGTCAGGATA
Organism: Dasyurus viverrinus; assembly: GCA_020854095.1. NCBI lineage: Eukaryota > Metazoa > Chordata > Mammalia > Dasyuromorphia > Dasyuridae > Dasyurus > Dasyurus viverrinus. Next base: position 432,700,762 of record CM036997.1, on the reverse strand, counting down.
GCAAAAAATTTAGCAGTTTGTATGTTAAAGGACTGGGGCATTTGAAATATAATATTCCAAAGAGCATTGGAAATAGGATCGCAACCAAGAATCTTCTACCCAGAAAAACTAATTATAATCCTTGAGAGGAAATTGTGGTCATTTAAGAATAAATAGAATTTTCAGAGCAACTAGGTGGTACAGTGGGTAGAGCACCAGCACTGAAGTCAGGGGGACTTGAGTTCAAATCTTATCTCAGACATTTAACACTTCCTAGGTGTGTGACCCTGGGTAAGTCACTTAACTCCAATTGCCTCAGCAAACAAATAAATAAATAAATAAGAAAAAAATAGGATTTTCAAGAATTCGTTATGAGACCAAAACTAAATGTAGAATTTGGTTTTCAAATACCAGGACTTTGGAGAAGCACAGGGAGGTAAATAAGGCACCTAAAATGGTGTATCTGTTTACATTACTCATTAGAACATTTTCATTATTGTGGCAGTTAGAAATAGTATATATAGATTGAGGGCACAAGTGTAAGTTGAATATGAATGGATAATATCTTTTTTAAAAAATGATGAAATTAAGGGGTGAGAGAGCAATGTACTGGGGGAAAGGCAAATAGAGAAGTGGAATGGTGCAAATGATCTGCTCCACAAAAGAGGCAAAAAAAATAAATAAATAAATAAAGATTTTACAGTGGAGGGGAAGAGGGAAAGCAGAGGGTATATGAGAGACTATTCTCATCAGAATTGGCTCAAATAAGGAAGAACATACATACTCAATAGAGATATAGAAATTAATCTTGCCCTGCAGGAAAATAGGAGAGGAATGGGATATGGGAAGAGTGGGAGGGTGATAAAAGAAAGAGAACAAATTGGGGGATGGAGTGTTCAGTAGGAAAACACTTTTGAGGAGGGACAAAAAGAAAGGATAGAAAGAATAAATAAGGAGAAGTAGAATTAGCAATAGTAATTGTAAAAACATTTTTCAACACAAGTTTCTCTGGTGGATTATTATTGTTTTTGGGGAAATGATGAACAGTATGCTCTCAGATTAAAAAAAAAAAACTGTAATGGTTTCTATGAACAAAGTGAAATGTACTATACACAAAGTAATAGCAATGTTCTGGGATGATCAGCTGTAAACAATCATCCATAACTCCTCTGAAGAATTGATGATGCAAACTATCCATACCCAGAAAAAGGAACTGACTGTGTCTGAACACAGATTGAAACATTTATCTCTCTCTCTCTCTCTCTCTCTCTCTCTCTCTCTCTCTCTCTCTCTTTCTCTCAACTTCATTTTTCTGGAGAGTTTTTGTTAGGGTGGGAAATCTATGTTTTCTTTCACAACTTGACTTTTGTGGAAATGTTTGGTATAACCTTACATGTGGTTTCTTAATTGTGAGTGGGGATAAGGGAGACAACCTAAAACTCAAAAATATTAAGAACAAAAATCTGTAAAAAAAAAATTGTTTTGAATGTAACTGGGAAAATATTAAATAAGTATTTTTTTAAGAGTCATGGTCAGTCATAAGTTGTCTATAATAGAAAAAATACATAATTACTAACATTAATAAAATGACAGTTTAATCTCAGAATTGAGAGATAAACTCTTGATTTCTTTTCAGGTCTAAATATTCAACTTATGATCTTATAACCTTCTCTTTTCATTTTGTGGTTTCACTTCATTTTGCCAGACATATTGATAAGGATGTTTGTATTTTTTTTTCATTTTCAATTCTTCAAATAGATCTAGATAATTTTTGAGGATGGAGTCAAAATGAAGTACTATAGGAACACTATAACCACTCTTCCAATATTTTCTTACAAATAACTCTAAAATGATGCTTTAAACCAAATTCTGGAGCAAAAGAATGAACAAAAGATTAGGTGGAAACATTCTTTCAAACCAAGACAATTTAGGATGTCAGAAGCTAAGACTTGTGATAGTGGAGCAGAGAACTGGATGAAAGTATATTTGGTAATAACACCAAGTATGAGTCTTGAAGGTGGCAAAAGCAGCAATTAAATCAGAAGTTCTCAAACTAGTGAAAATAAGGAAAATAGCAATTTTCAGAAAGCATGTAAAAAGGCCCTTTATGGGAGCATTGGTCAGAAGACAATCAGCTCTTTGATAAATTCATACTTATAGCTAGTCACACTTCTGGGGCATAAAACAGAGTTTATTTTCTTCAAAGCTAAAGAGATATTAATAAACTTGAAACTTAAAAAAAAGACTTAAGAAACAAAACTATGAGATGATTTTATTAAAAGGATAAGCATTTACTTTAATTTTTAAAAAAGGTTAAAAAATTGCCATTATCAGAATTAAAAGGGGAATGTACCACCAATAAAGCTGAAATTAAAGTAATAATTATGACTTATTTTAATCAATTATATTCCAGTTAAGCTGCATATCTAAGAAATGATTGAATATTTACAAAAATGAAAATTACAACAAATTAGTAAAAAAGGAAAATGAATATTTAATCCTTTCCTAGAAAAATAAGTTGAAGAAAACACTCATGAGCTCCCTAAGGATAAATCTTCAAAAGAAGATGGATTTACAAATGAATTATTTCAAATATATATAGTACAATTATTTCAATATTTTTAGAAAAAAAAATACATAAGAAAAGAGTCCCACCAAATTTCTTTTATTACCCTACTCTGGTATGAATTTCCAAAGAAGAAAGACAAAGAGGGAGAAAATTATAGAGGAATTTCTTTAATTCATAGTGATAGAAAAAATAAAAGAAACATATTAGCAAGAAAAGTAGAGCAATAAATGACATAATCATATGCCATGTCTGAGTGGCCTTTATAGAGGAATGCAAGGTTATTCAATGTTAAGAAAACTAAACCTATAATTGACCATATCAGTTTAAAAAATTAAAAGAAAAAGAAATTGTATGATTATTTTAGTAATTACAGAAAAATCCTTTGATAAAATACAATGTCCATTGTTATTAAAAACACTAGAAAGCATATAAATTAATGGGGACTCTCTTAAAATGATATTTTTTAGTTATTTTACTTATCTGACTACTCGTGACTACATTTAGAATGATTTGTCATTTTTTTCTCCATCTAATTTTACCCATGAGGAAATTGAGGCAAATAGAATTATGACACTTGACTAGGGTCATAAATCTATTAAATATTTGAGTCCAAGTTTGAACTCAGGTCTTCCTTACTATACAAATCCAGTATTGTATCTCCTGTGCCATCTAGCTGCTATCAAAATGATAAATCAAATATATGCATTAACTATAATGGGAATAAACTAGAAGCCTTCCTGGTAGGATCAAGAGTGAAGCAAGAATGTCCATTATCATAATTGTTTTTCAATATTGTGTGAAAATTCTAGATATAACAATTGAAAGAAAAATAACTTGGAAGAATAAAAATAGCCAATGAGCAACCAAAATTGTTGTGCTTTACAACTATCGTGGCATATTTGGACACTTCTAGAGAGTCAACTAAAAATCTACTTAAAAGAATTAAATCACTTTAGCAAAGTTGCAGGATATAAAATAAACCAACAGAAATCTTAAGCATATTTAAAATCCAGCAGAAAATAGAAGAAATTCCATCTAAGATAAAGGTAAGTCCAGAGACACTATGATCACCATTACAGAATAATTTTCACTAAAAAATGAAGCCAGATTAAATAATTAGAGAAAAATTAATTCCTTTGGGGTAAAATATTAATTATACCTAAATTAATTTACTTATTTTTGACATTAAAATAAAAATACAGAAGATTTATTTTATAGAGCCAGAAAAAAAAAAAAAAAACAACATTTACTGGTAGAACAAAATGTCAAGAGCATCAAGTTAATAAGTGAATCCAAATATGAATGAAAGCAACTAGCAGTACCACATTTTAAAATATCTTAAAAAAATTCATAAAACAATCTGATAAAAGTTTAGAAGGAAAACACTGGATCAATAGATTAAGGTACATAATATACAGTAGTAATTGCCTACATTAAACTAGCATTTGACAAACCCCCAAATCCATATTTTGGGGACATTTTCATCATTTGACAGAAAAAGGCAAAATTAAAAACAATCTTAAGGAAATTTGGAATAGATCCACATTGCACAACTTACCACAAAATAAGTTCCAAATGGATAAATTATTTGGACATAAAGATGGAAATCATTAATAAATTAGGGTAACATGGAAAACATTCATTTAGGTCTCAGGATAAGGGAAGAATTTGTGAACAAAACAAGTGCTAAAGATGATAATATGAGTATAAAATAAGCTGGTTATCTATTTTCAAATGAAAAAATAAAAGCAATACAGGATATGAAAGCAGAAAGCTAGAAAGGCATTTTTATAGTAAGTTTGTTTGATAAAGGCCTCATTTCTGCAATATATAAATTAGTGAGCTATATGGCAATTAATTGTTAATAATTATGAACAGGCAGTTTTGCGAAGTAATTGAATCAGTCCATAGTCACATGTAATATTCTACATTATTGTTAAGTAGAGAAACTTAAATTAAAAGAACTCACATCACATTGCAATATCAAATAGTCTAAAATGTGAGAAAAGAAAAAAAATATATAAAACTTAACAGTTTTATAGGTTGGCTAATCCATGTCGGGGAGTTGTCAACTAGACCAACTACTGTGAAGAAAAATTTGGAAAGCTATAAGGGATTATGCTTACCCTTTGATCCATCAATACCATTATTAATTCTATCTCATATATGTCAATGAAAATGGAAAAGTTTTATTTGTAGAAAATTTTGTAGTATCCTTTTAGTATGGACAAAGACTCAGTAATTGATGTGATGTCTATCAATTGGAGACTCTAAACAAGTTGTGGTATATTACTGTGATGGAAAACTATTTTGATACTTAAAAAATGATGAGCTGAATGGTTTCAGAAAAAAAATACATGGAAGATTTATATAAACTGATTTAAAATTAAAAAGAGAAGAACCAAAAGTTCATTATACACAACAACAACAATACTTAAGAAAATGATCAATTGTGAAAGACTGAGCTATTCCAAATCAAAACAATAATCCAATGCAGCTCCAAAGAGCCCATGCTCTCACATTCAGAGAGAATTGATTGAAACATATTTTTCACTTCCTTTTTTTGTGTTTTTTCCCCAAAAATAAATAATATGGAAATAGTTTCTTCATGGATTTACATATTTAATTGATATCATGTTGCTTGCTTTTTATAATGAGTTGGAGGGTCTTGAGGAAGAGAGAGAACTTGTTACTCAATTGTTAAAAAATGTTTAAAAATTTAAAAATGGGTCCAAATCAATGTTTTTTATATAGGGCTAACATAATAAGAGTAGTTTATTAGAAATAACATATTGACAGACTATTGATGATGATTGTTGCCATGAAGGAACTTGAATTATTACTTTTTGAAATAATATTCATTTCAATAATCAGGTTGAAGTATATAGGGGAAAACAAAATATAGAGAAAATATGTAATGATGTATAACATAATACCATTACATCCATCCAGATATTGGAAAGGGGTAGACTTGTATATAAATATGATCATGCAAAAGCATTTGTTAATTCTGTCAGAATTAACAAGTAAAGTGAGAAGACAGTTTGCTATTAACATTTGTATTTTCCTTTAGCAATAAAATCAAATAATTCATACTATAGAAAAATGTAAGGAAACCATATTTTATTCTGTAATATGAAATAGTAAATTAAAAAGCTAATTAAAGCATGAAAACATATTTTTAAAATGTATTCATGAAAAAGTGTTGAAGAATAAGATAAACAAACTTGATTTGTTTTTTATTTTACAGATGAAGAACCTGAGGTCCAAAAGGATGAAGTGACTCATATGGTCATGGCATTAGATAGTTAATGGAAGTGTCTGAACCAAATTTCTCTCCTGACACCTTTGGAAACATTTTTTTCTTTCCATTTTCCGTAAGCATATTGCTAGAGTTCTTGGTAAGAAGTTTTTTCATAGGAGGTGTATTAGTTGGTTGTGGCAGAAACGTGGATATGAGGCTTGGACTCACAGAAAATCCATGGTAAGGAGGAGTGTTTTTAGTATTACTTTCTTATTTCTCTGTTAACAACATTTACTCATTAATTTTAGGTAACATATCTGCAAGCTAAAAACAAATTGGTGAATAAGTGCCTTCAAAGACAGAAAATAACAAATAAAGTTTCAAGAATATATTCAAGCATCACTTGAGAATAGTAGACAGATATTAATGATTACTTAGTACTAAGCTTTGATAATTTTCTGACCCAAGAAATAGTAGACTGTTGTAAAGAGTTTGGAAATACACATAATATAGATGTGATGTGATTATTTGGAATATTACAGTCTTCCTAGAGAAGGAAATAGCTGAGATAAGATAAAGCAAAATTTATCTAATTCCCCATTTTTACTTATTTATACAGCTTTTTGTTTGTTTGTTTGTTTTAGGGTGGGGTAGAGTGGAAGTGATACAAACAGAGATTGTGCTCTTATGGGCTTCAAATTCTTCAGTAGCAAACTAGATGACTTAGGAGAACAAGGAGATGCTTTTAGCTCCTATTATAGTTGAAGGCTATTATTTTGGTGGAAGAAGAAGAATGTCAGAAATACACAGGTGAATACAGAGATGGTTTCAGAGAACAGGATTTATCTTTCTGGGCTATGGTTTATGAAACTATGTTACTAGGTTCCTTGTAATGGGCTGAAGTTTGAGTTGATGCACTTAGGTCCCAAGTACTTGAGGCTAAATAGTAATTGGGCTATACTCTATTCATATACATGATTGGATTAAGAATGGTCCCTGCCCATTCTCTGTGCAAGTCCTGATGTGTTGTACAGGAAATGACGATTTTGGGGGGTGGAGGCAGAGACAGGAACAGGAAGAGAAGCTGGGAGAGATGGGGCCAAGTCTTTTCTCCTGGCGGCTGGTCTGGTGGCTGGTGATCTATCTAGCTTGGTGGCTCAGCTGCATACATTGCTATCACCTATTCTCTTCCACCTGCGATCCGATCCTTCTTCACTGGGGAGAGGGTTTGCTTGTATCTCTACAGGTGGAGAAGGAATCAGATGGGTGCCAACGAGCCATATTTGCATTGTCCATCGCAGAGAGAATGAACAGACCCTTGAAACAAAGGAGAAGACCCAAGAAATATCGGGTGGTGCTGTTGCCGATTGTGCTGACCATTGAAAGAGCGTGGCAGTTATGGCGTTTGACTCATGGACATCAAAGATTGTTGGACTTCAAAACCCTCAGGAATCATTGGATTCTCTGAGACATGGGACTCGAAAATTCTCAGGAATCATTGGATTCTCTGAGACATAGGACTTGAAAACTCTCAGGAATCATTGGATTCTCTGAGAAATGATAAGACTGTTACAGGACTTCAAAATCTGCTGGAATCATTGGATTCCCTAACACATAAAAAGACTTTTGCAGGACTTCAAAAACTCATGGGGATCATTGGATTCCCTGACATGTGAAGCAATAGACAATAGATTGGTTTTGCACTATCTCTTGGGTGCTGAAGAAGATGTATGTGTGACTGTTGTTTACATACCCTCCTTCTAGGACTTCTGGTGATCTTTCCCAACACCATGTTGATTTATATTGTTTGCTATTCCGCTACTTGCATGTACAATTCATGTTTGTTACACCACATCGAGCCTGCACTGACTGTGGGGAGAGTCATCCCTAATAGCCTTTGTGTTATTGCTATGTGCTTGTGTAATACCTCCCATGCTGATGGGTTTGTGCATAATAAGACCCTTCAGCCCAGAAACCTGCTAACAACCCCCACTTCCCTTTGGTGGTTTTCATCTCCCTTCCTGAGAAGTCAGGGAGGCTGTGATCACCTCCTTTTCGGTGCTTTCACCTCCTTCCCTGAGAAGTTAGGGAGGCTGTGATCACCTCCCCTTGGGGGCTCTGACCTCCCTGAGGAGTCAGGGATGGCATGAACACCTGTGTTCTAAAATAAAAGAAAGCGGGAAATGTAATGGGCTGAAGTTTGAGTTGATGCACTTAGGTTCCAAGTACTTAAGGCTAAATAGTAATTGTGCTATACTCTATTCATATACATGATTGGATTAAGAATGGTCCCTGCTCACTCTCTGTGCAAGTCCTGATGTGTTGTACAGGAAATGACGATTTTGGGGGGTGGAGGCAGAGACAGGAACAGGAAGAGAAGCTGGGAGAGATGGGGCCAAGTCTTTTCTCCTGGCGGCTGGTCGGGTGGCTGGTGATCTATCTAGCTTGGTGGCTCAGCTGCATACATTGCTATCACCTATTCTCTTCCACCTGCGATCCGATCCTTCTTCACTGGGGAGAGGGTTTGCTTGTATCTCTACAGGTGGAGAAGGAATCAGATGGGTGCCAACGAGCCATATTTGCATTGTCCATCGCAGAGAGAATGAACAGACCCTTGAAACAAAGGAGAAGACCCAAGAAATATCGGGTGGTGCTGTTGCCGATTGTGCTGACCATTGAAAGAGCGTGGCAGTTATGGCGTTTGACTCATGGACATCAAAGATTGTTGGACTTCAAAACCCTCAGGAATCATTGGATTCTCTGAGACATGGGACTCGAAAATTCTCAGGAATCATTGGATTCTCTGAGACATAGGACTTGAAAACTCTCAGAAATCATTGGATTCTCTGAGAAATGATAAGACTGTTACAGGACTTCAAAATCTGCTGGAATCATTGGATTCCCTAACACATAAAAAGACTTTTGCAGGACTTCAAAAACTCATGGGGACCATTGGATTCCCTGACATGTGAAGCAATAGACAATAGATTGGTTTTGCACTATCTCTTGGGTGCTAAAGAAGATGTATGTGTGACTGTTGTTTACATACCCTCCTTCTAGGACTTCTGGTGATTTTTCCCAACACCATGTTGATTTATATTGTTTGCTATTCCGCTACTTGCATGTACAATTCATGTTTGTTACACCACATCGAGCCTGCACTGACTGTGGGGAGAGTCATCCCTAATAGCCTTTGTGTTATTGCTATGTGCTTGTGTAATACCTCCCATGCTGATGGGTTTGTGCATAATAAGACCCTTCAGCCCAGAAACCTGCTAACAACCCCCACTTCCCTTTGGTGGTTTTCATCTCCCTTCCTGAGAAGTCAGGGAGGCTGTGATCACCTCCTTTTCGGTGCTTTCACCTCCTTCCCTGAGAAGTTAGGGAGGCTGTGATCACCTCCCCTTGGGGGCTCTGACCTCCCTGAGGAGTCAGGGATGGCATGAACACCTGTGTTCTAAAATAAAAGAAAGCGGGAAATGTAATGGGCTGAAGTTTGAGTTGATGCACTTAGGTTCCAAGTACTTAAGGCTAAATAGTAATTGTGCTATACTCTATTCATATACATGATTGGATTAAGAATGGTCCCTGCTCACTCTCTGTGCAAGTCCTGATGTGTTGTACAGGAAATGACGATTTTGGGGGGTGGAGGCAGAGACAGGAACAGGAAGAGAAGCTGGGAGAGATGGGGCCAAGTCTTTTCTCCTGGCGGCTGGTCGGGTGGCTGGTGATCTATCTAGCTTGGTGGCTCAGCTGCATACATTGCTATCACCTATTCTCTTCCACCTGCGATCCGATCCTTCTTCACTGATAATAAAGACTGACGATTTTCCCCTAACCTGAACTCCGGACTTGGGCTGATTTTAAAATACACGATCTTCACAGTTCCTGGGAATGATAAATTATATCTCTCAAGAATTAAAGAAGAAAGCATTTGGCAATATAGTCACCAATCTGATCAAGAACTATTATCTTACTTTACAGGGTGGGAAGATAAAGAAAAATGCCCCCCAAAAGGCATTGAATTGAAATTATAGAAAATATTTATTATAACAAATTGTATTAAAGGAAGAGGTAGCCAGCATTCTTAGGAAAAAATAACTGCCCAAAGGAAATTGAATTTGAAATTATAGAAAATATTTATTATAACAAATACTATTAAAGCAAGAGATAGCCAGCATTTCTTAGAAGAAAATAATTGCCCAAAGGAAATTATTGAGTTTAATTCTGTATAAATGTGCAATACAATATGCATAGGTATACATATATGAACATATATGTATATATCATACATAGATGATAAAATATACATAGAATAAAACAAGACAAAAATTTAATTTTTAACACAAAGAGGTAACTATGAATTCCTAGGTATCACTGATATTTAGTGAAATAAAACTTATAACTGGCATATGACATTATTAGGATATATTGCGTTAGTAGAGAAAAAACTAAAAAAAAAAAAAAAAACCAACCTTGGCATCTACAGAACTTTGTCCAAGTACAGGTTAATTAGATGGTGGATTCTCTATATAAAGTAAGGATAATATTACTATTTACTATCTTTACATGATTAAGTGGTGGTAAATTATTAAGGGCTATAGAATTATAAGCTATTCATTTTTTAAATCTAAAATATCCAAAGGAAGTGCTATATATCTCAGGATCATGGACTTGTAGATACAGGATGAAATTTATTACCTATGAGCTCACTTCCAATTTTAAGAATACATGATTCTAAGGAGGAAGAAAAGGCAACCATGTGTTTATCTTTGGATATGCTGAATAACCTATTATAAGTATATTTATATTATATATACATATATATATATACACACACACATACACATATGTATATATACATGTATATGTATATATGTATACACACATAACACATGTGTGCATAAAACAATGATCTGATAAAAATTTGTAATAAAAATAAAATCATGAGCTCCCTTAAGAATAGTATTAAAATCAGCAGGATAATTTCAGAGAAGTCTGGAAAGAATTATATGAACTGATGCTAAGTGAAATGAGCAGAATGTATAGTTCAAATGTATACCAATACTCTATCAAAACAGAATTTGATTGTCTCTATCCACACTGTGAAGACAAAGAAGCATGATGTAGAGAAGGCTACATTCATTTTAAATTTAAACACCTCCTGATGTGACTGAGGTTATACTACTTTTCCTTCTTTAACAGCATTACAAATTATGCTCAAATTTGATATAGTAAATTAATTTTTGAATATTTACCAATTGAATATATTACTTGGTGTTTCCGTGATAAGAGAAATGAAAGGAGATTCCAAGTAGTTGGAGACAAAAGTCAGTCAAAGAAAAGAATATTTTTCCCTTGGGTAATACTCTATTCTTTGAACATAAATGTCAACTAAAGACAGAAAGTACATTTATTAAGCACGTTCTATGAGCTGAGTACTGTGCTAAATGTTAGAGATATAATGGTCAGAAAAGACATTTTCTGTTTTCAAGGAGGTCTCACTTTTGTTAAAAAGTAAATATACATACACTTATATCATGTACAAACACATATATATGCATGTGTATATTTTATGTACACATTATGTACATTATGTAATTATGCACATTATGTACACATATGTAACATTATATATATTTTATGTACATAATGTTATGCATATGTGTAGAAAGAGACATTCAGAGAGAGATAAACTATTTCATGCCTATAGGAAGGCAAGTGGAAGAATTGGTAAATTCCTCCACAGAAAATGGGGATTAAACATAATTATAATATTTTAAATTTAATTAGATTCTCTCAAATAATGAAAATTTATTTTGCATCCCTTCTAATACCCCACAAATGAGAATAGACAAACAAAACCCCCTTTTACACATATATTTACCAATGCAAAAACTAAGAAAAAAATTTGACATCCAAAGTTTCTGATAAAGATCTCATTTTTAAAATGTATAGAGGATTGAGTCAAATTTGTAAGAATACAAACCATTCCCCAATTGATAAATGGTCAAAGGATATGAAGAAATAATTTTCAGATGAAGATATTAAAGACATTTGTATGTCTTTAATAAGAAAAAATGTTCTAAATCATTATTGATTAGAAAATTACAAAGTAAGACAACTCTGAAGTATCACATTGCACCACTCAGTTTAGTTGGGAGAGGAAAATATAATGATAACTGTTGAAAGGGATGTGAGAAAAATAGGATAATAATATATTGTTGGTAGGATTGTCAATTGATGCAAGCATTCTGTAGAGCACCTGGGAAGGATGCCCAAAGGGCTATCAAATTGTGTATACCCTTTGATCTAGCAGTGCCTCTATTGGATCTGTATCCCAAAGAGATCATAAAAAAGGAAAAAAAAAACTAACATGTACAAAAATATTTGTAATACCTTTTTTTTTGTAGTAGCAAGAAACTGGAAACAGAGTAGATGCCCACCACTTGATTATCCCAGAATACTTTATTGTATATGAATGTATTGGAATATTATTTATTGTTCTATAAGAAATGATGAGCGGGCTGAAATCAGAAAGACATGAAGCAATTTAAATAAACTAATACTTAATGAAGTCAGTAGAACCAATAGAACGCTGGCCACAGTAACAACAACATTATATGATGATCAATTGATGAAATTAACTTTTTTTTCCACATTGATATGATTCAGCCTAATTCCAATACACTTGTAATTGATAGAGCTATCTACATCCAGAGAGAGGACTATAGATATTGAATTTGGATAACAGCATAGTATTTTTACTTTTTGTTGTTGTTGTTTGCTCTTTTTTTGTTCTTATTTTTCCTTTCGATTTGATTTTATATATCACATGATAAATGTGGAAATATGTTTAGAAGAATTATACATATTTATACTATATTGAAGGGGGAGATGGGGAAAGAGGGAGAAAAATTTGGAACACAAGGTTTTGTAACAGTGAGTGATGAAATTTCTCTTTGAATATGTTTTGAAAAAAAAGTTCTTATTACAAATATATTTAGTTGAGTATATAAAACTATTCTGAATCTTGAAGGAATCCTGGCAAGCTATTAGGCAGAGATGAGGAATTAGAACATTGCACACCTTGGAGACAGTCACTTCAAAGACACAGAAATCAAGTATCTTATAGGAATAGCAACAAGTAAGCCAAATAGTAGTTGTATATTACCAAAATATGTTAGGAAGAATTTTACTACTTAAATGTTCCTGTGTGTAGTATGCTTTCTAGAGTTCCCAAACTGGGGTGTCAAAATATACTATGTTTTCTAGAGCCCCCAGACTGAGAAGAATTACACATGTTTATACTATGTTGAAGGGGGAGATGGGGAGAGAGGGAGAAAAATTTGGATGGGAGATTGAATGTCAAATGTGAATCAAAACAAGTAGATCAATTTTACTGAATTATAGAGTATAATCAAGTGTAGTGTGCTTTCTAGAGCCCCCAAATTGGGTGGCCAAAATATATTATGCTCTCTAGAGGCCCCATGCTGGAGTGCCAAAATCTACCATCCAGACCAGCTCTCTGGAGGATGTCTGTACCAGCCTGAGTCCTTGGTCTTAGTGGAGAAGTGAAGGAGCCAGGAGACTCAAGGATAGTCAAAAATGGAGTCCTTATTTCAAGTCTTCTTAGCCCTTAAATAACTTAATATGATGACATCATTGCAGCACACTAAGCATGTGCCAACTAGGGAACCATTATATCATCACCTCACACTGAGCAAGTGCTAATTATAAGCACCCTGCTATTGATATATAAATGACCCTCTTTACTATAAATATCCTTAGCTTCAAGTAGAACACAGGTGATCACCCCCTCCTTGACTTCTCAGGAAGGGTGAGAACACCAAAGGGAGGTGGTCACACCCTGTCAGACTTCTCAGGAAAGGTGAGAGCATCAAATGGAGGTGCAAAGCTAAACAGGACATTGTCAGCAGGTTCTCTCTGGGCTGAGGGGGCTTACCCAGAGTTCCCTCACTATCTACCGCCCTCTACACTTGTGCAAAGGAAATGCTTAAAAAGAAAATCCTACCATCTCAATGTGAGAGGATAGCCAAGAGAAATTGAATAGATCTTGAATTCCATGGATAGAACAATGTGCTCCATACAAAACATTTGTTCATCTTGATGCATTCTGTCATTGTCAGATCAAATCAGGGTATTGTATTCAATTTTGAGTACTTACTTTAGGAAGAATATTATCAAAATGGGGCATATCCAAATTAGAGCAACCAGGCCAGTGAGACATCAGAGACCTTGTCTTTTTACTATTAGTTGAAAGAGCAAGGGATACTAACAAGAAAAAAGAAAGCTCTCTATGGAATACAATAAATGTCTTCAATTTTTTAAATCTATATATGCAAGGATTAGGCTTTTTCATGGCTTTTGTAAGCTAAATTTGCAGAAGTAACTAGACAAAGAAAAAAATGGCTACCTTTAACCCAAATCTTGAAAATCTAAGTGGAATTGAGTGGGGGAAAAAAGGATTGGAGCATTTTTAATTATCAAGAATTCCTAACCACATTTTTAATTGGAGTCTGGTTACATAAAAGTATGTTTTAGAAGGAATTGTTATCTCCCTATTCATTGTAATTGCTGCACATCAAAGTCTCATTTAATTCTGGGAATCAATGAATCCAAGATAGTTATATTTTGTTTACTAAAGAGAAAATTTGGAGGCAAGAAAACTTGCCTTCAGATATTTAAAGGGTGCTATAAGAAGGATGTAGTTTTATACTGTGTAACTGGCTCTGCTTAATTTAACTTTGAGGTTGGATGCATTAACATTAATTACAGAATAAAATTTTTAAATGGCTAGAGATTTTTTTTTATTTTTCTTTCCTCTGTAATTTTTCTGTTAAAGATAAGACAAATTCTGAATGACCAGCTATTTTTGTAGAAAAGAATCCCACATGAAATGCTTTGAAACAATGAGCAGCCTAGAGGAGTCCTAAAGTCTCTTAAATATTTTAGAATCGTTTAGTTTAATATATATATATATATATATATATATATATATATATATATATATATATAAATTATATATATATGTATGTATGTATATGCACAGATACATATATATGTATATATGTGTGTATATATGCATACATATGTGTATGTATAAATACACATTCACATGCATGCATGCATGGCTTCGGCCCATCCGGAAATAATTTGGAAGCTGGGTTTGCTGCTTAGTCTGAGGGATAAGATCAGAAAGAAATGTGTGTTCTCTTCACCATCTTGGTTCCACTCCCAGCTTAATTTTTCTTAAGGGTTTTTATTTTTATTAGGATGGGAGATCTATGCTTTCTTTCACAACTTGACTTTTATGAAAAACATTGCATACTTCACAAGTGGTTTCTTAATTGTGGGTGGGAAGAAGGGAGAGAACCTAAATATAGATGAGCTTCAGATCCCTCCCACCTGGGGCGGAGCCAAGATGGTGGAGAAGGTGCTTGACTTGTAAAACCCACAAGGTGGAGAATAGTGCTTGACTAGTAAAACCCACAAGGATTAGAAGTACAACAATTCAGAAGCCAAATATAATCTGGAAGATTGCCAGGAAAGGTTTGTCCTGAGGGGTGGGAACAGACCAGCCCAGGCAGGGAAGTAGGAAAGGCTAGCAAACAGAGCTGACAGGAAAGGGGGTGGCCTCTGTGGTTAGAAAATTACAGAGGTGACTCTGGCATAGGCTGATTGCTCTGCCTTGGTTGCAAAAGAGCAGATCAGCAGAGAAATTAAAGCCAAAGGCAGAAAGTACCCTAAAAAACAACAGAACCTAACAGGATTGGCTATACCCACCCAAAACCGAAAGTGAGGGACTCAGTGCAGACTGTAACACAGCTCTGCAGCCACATTCTGCCGTATGGGATTGCTTGGGGCAGTTACAAATCTGCACTGCAGGTGGGCATAGCTCAAGGCAGACTCTAATCTGAACAGTGAGGGGCTCAGCTTTGGGAAATAGAATATCAGCAGTATGATTGTGCTTCATTGGGCAAAGACACGTCCAGTCTGTGTGGGACTACTCAATGGTCAGGTGATAATACCCACAGCTCCCCCTTGTGCTTTGGGCTGGGGTACAGACACTTTCATTGCTCAGCATCTAGCCTCAGGTAAGTTGCTAATCATCACAGTGGGGGTTCTTCACTGGGCTCTTCCGCAGATCGGGCCAGTTGTAACCAGGTCTGAATCACTGCCGGTGGAGCGGGGAAAACTTTTTCCCAGAGCACTCCCATACCTCCCTGCTCTTTGCAACTCATTTATAACTATCCTTCCTTTGCAGAGGAAGCTGGTAATCTCTTTGTCCTGAAGGCAGAACCTAAAGGCTTTAAAAAATGAGTAAAAGAATCAAAAGGACTATAAATAGTTCCTATACGGAAAGAGAGCAGGTTTGCAACCCCAATGAGAATAATAGCAAATAGTCTCCAGACAATACCCCAAAGGGGAATGTTACCTGACCCCATCATATAATGCTCTCCTAGAAGAGACTATTAAAACTCTTTTTTAAAAGTTAGAAGAAAAATGGGGAAAGGAAAGAGAAACTACGCAAGAAAGTAACAACTTACTGAAATGTGAATTGGAAAAGGTAAAGAATTCCCAGAAAGTGCAGGAAAACAGAATTTGTGAATTGGAAAAGGTAAAAAAAATCCCAGGAAAGTAGGATTTGTGACTTGGAAAAGATTAAGAATTCCCAAGAAAGTAGGATTTGTGAATTGGAAAAAGAAAATAACTTACTAAAAATATATAGGGAAATGGAAAAACATTCGATAGAGCAAAACAACTCATTTAAAAACTCAATTGGACATATACAAAAGGAATTTAAAAAAAGCTAATGAAGAAAATAACTCATTAAACATCAAAACTGAACAAATAGAAAGCAATGATCCATTGAGATGGCAAGAATCAGTCAAGTAAAACCAAAAAAAAAAATGAAAATTAGAAAAAAGCATTAAATATGTAGTTGGGAAAATGACAGACCTGGAAAATAGATCTAGGAAAGATAATCTGAGGATTATTGGACTTTCTGAATATTATGATAAAAAAAGAACCTAGATACTATATTACAGGAAATCATCAAAGATAACTGTCCAGATGTAACAGAATTAGAAGGTAAAACAGGCATTGAAAAAATTCATTGAACACCTTCTGAAAAAGACCCTAAAATAAAAACTCCAAGGAATATTTTGGCCAAATTTCAGAATTATCAGATAAAGGAAAAAATTTTACAAACAGCCAGAAAAAAAACAATTTAAATACTGAGGTGTCACAATAAGGATCACCCAAGATCTGGCTGGCTCCACATTGAAGGATCGAAGGGCCTGGAATCTGATATTCTAAAAGGCAAAAGAGCTTGGAATGCAGCCAAGAACAAACTACCCAGCCAAGCTGAGTATTTTCTTCCAGGCAACAAGATGGACATTTAATGAAACAGATGGATTCCATTTGTTCCTGAGGGAAAAACCAGAACTAAACAGAAAATTTGATCTCCAACCATAGGATTCAAGAGAAGCAGGCAAGGTAAAAGGAACTCTTGAGAACTGTATTTCTGTTGTAGATATACATAAAGACTACCTGTATAATTTGATTTTAATGATATAACATAAAAAAGCGAATTAGATATAGAAAGGGGATAGTGTCAGAAAAAAAGGGGAAAGCAGGTATAAAAAGAAGGGAACTAATCCCATGAAGAGGCAAAGGAAAGAGAGTTGGCTGAAAAAGAAAATAATTGACATATTGGTTTTACAGAGAATCTTGTCTCATCTCATTAAAAGAGGGGAGAGGAAAAAGGAAAAAGAAAAGAGTAATAAGCGAAGGGTAAAAGAAAGGGGAAGAGATTCAAAGGAGGTAGGTAGGGAATCTAAAGAGGGTGTGTGGCATGATACAAGTGGGGCCCATAAGTTTAAAACTAGGAAAGAGGGTTAGTGGGGGAAAGAAAAAGAAATGCACAATCTAGGCATAATAAAATAGCAGGAAATACAGAATTAATAATTTTAACCTCAAATATGAATGGGATGAACTCTCCCAGTAAGAGGAGGCAGAAAGGAAACTGGATCAAAAGTCAGAACCCTTCAATATATT
The DNA here is from genome assembly GCA_020854095.1 of Dasyurus viverrinus. Taxonomy (NCBI): domain Eukaryota; kingdom Metazoa; phylum Chordata; class Mammalia; order Dasyuromorphia; family Dasyuridae; genus Dasyurus; species Dasyurus viverrinus. The sequence goes on along the minus strand of CM036997.1, from coordinate 432,682,886 downwards.
GTTTACAGGAAACACATTTAAAGCAGGGAGATACATACAGAGTAATGGTAAACGGCTGGAGCAGAATCTATTATGCTTCAGGTGAAGCCAAAAAAGCAGGAGTAGTCATCCTTATCTCAGATCAAGCAAAAGCAAAAACTGATCTAATTAAAAGAGATAAGGAAGGAAACTATATCTTGCTAAAGAGTAGCATAGACAATGAAGCAATATCAATACTAAACATACATGCACCAAGTGGTATAGCATCTAACTTCCTAAAGGAGAAGTTAACATAGTTGCAAGAAGAAATAGACACCAAAAGTATAATAGTGGGAGATCTCAACCTTGCACTCACAAAATTAGATAAATCAAATCACAAAACAAATAAAAAAGAAATTAAGATAAAATAGAATATTAGAAAAATTAAGTATGATAGATGTTTGGAGAAAACTGAATAGAGACAGAAAGGAATATACTTTCTTTTCTGCAGTTCATGAAACCTATACAAAAATTGACCATATATTAGGATGTAAAGACCTCAAATTTAAATGCAGGAAGGCAGAAATCAGAAATACTTTCTTTTCAGATCCATGCAATAAAAAGTACATTCAACAAAAAGTGAGGAGTAAATACAACAAAAAGTAATTGGAAACTAAATAATCTCATCTTAAAGAATGATTGGATGAAACAGCAAATTATAGACACAATTAATAATTTCACTCAAGATAATGACAGCAATGAGACATCCTACCAAAATTTGTGGGCTACAGCCAAAGTGGTAATAACGGGAAATCTTATATCCTTAGAGGCTTACTTGAATAAAATAGAGAAAGAGAAGATCAATGAATTGGGCTTGCAACTTAAAAAGCTAAAAAAAAGACCAAATTAAAAAACCCAATCAAATACAAAGCTTGAAATTCTAAAATTAAAAGAAGAAATTAATGATATTGAAAGTAAAAAAAAAAAAAAAAAAAAAAACTATTGAACTAAAAAAAACCTAAGAGTTGGTTTTATGAAAACACCAATAAAATTGATAAACCTTTAGTAAATTTGATAAGAAAAAGAGGAGAGGAAAATGAAATTAGTAGTCTTAAAAATAAAAAAGGAGAACTTTCCACCAATGAAGAGGAAATTAAAGAAATAATAAGGAGTTACTTTGCCAAATTTTATGTCAATAAATTTGATAACCTACGTGAAATGGATAACTACCTCTAAAAATATAGGCTACCCAGATTAATAGAGAAGGAAGTAAATTGCTTAAATAGTCCCATTTCAGAAAAAAGAAATAGAACAAGCTATTAATCAACTCACTAAGAAAAATTTCCCAAGACCAGATGGATTTACATGTGAATTCTACCAAACATTTAAGGAACAATTAGCCCCAATGCTATATAAACTATCTGAAAAAATAGTAAATGAAGGAGTCCTAACAAATTCCTTTTATGACACAGATATGGTACTAATAACTAAACTAGGTAGATTAAAAACAGAGAAAGAAAATTATAGACCAATCTCCCTAATGAATATTGATGCTAAAATCTTAAGTAATATATTAGCAAAAAGACTACAGAAAATCATCCCCAGGATAGTACAAATCAAGTAGGATTTATACCAGGAATGCAGGGCTCGTTCAATAAAAGGAAAAGTATCAGCATAATTGACCATATTAATAACCAAATGAACAAAAACCATATGAATCTCAATAGATGCAGAAAAAGCATTTGATAAAATCCAACATCCATTCCTATTAAAAACACTTGTGAGTATAGGAATAAATGGACTTTTCCTTAAAATAATCAGTAGGATCTGTTTAAAACCATCTGTAAGCATCATAAGTAATGTGTACAAACTGCAACCATTCTCAATAAGATCAGGAATAAAATAACTATCACCCACTATCAATATTACTTTGCAATATTGTATTAGAAATGCTAGCTTTGGAAATAAGAGTTGAGGAAGAGATTAAAGGAATTAGAGTAGGCAATGAGGAAACTAAATTATCACTCTTTGCTGATGATATGATGATATACTTAGAGAACCCCAGAAATTCTACTGACAATTTATTAGAAATAATCCACACCTTTAGCAAAGTTTCAGGATACAAAATAAACCTACATAATCCATTAGCATTCTTATATATCACTAACAAAATCCAACAGTTAGAGTTATAAAGAGAAATTCCATTTAAAGTATAAAATATTTAGGAATCTATCTACCAAGGGAAAATCAGAAACTTTATGGGCAAAACTATAAAACACTCTCCTCACAAATTAAATCTTATCTAATCAACTAGAAAAATATAAAATGCTCTTTGATAGGGTAAGCAAATATAATAAACATGACAATACTACCAAAACTAATCTATTTATTTAGTGCTATACCAATTATTAAATTAGTATTTAATACTATTTTAATGACCCAAAAACTATTTTAATGATGTAGAAAAAATAACAACAAAGTTTATATGGAAAAAAAAAGGTCATGAATTTCAAGGGAAATTCAAATGAAGGTGTCCTAGCTGTACCAGATCTAACATTATATTATAAAGCAGTGATTACCGAAATGATTTGGTATTGGCTAAGAAACAGAATAGTTGATCAGTGGAATAGGTTAAGTTCAAAGGACAAAACAGACAATAACTTTAATAATCTAGTGTTTGACAAACTCAAAAATGCCAGTTTTGGGGATAAGAACTCATTACTTGACAAAAATTGCTGGGAAAACTGGAGATTAGTATGGAAGAAACTAGGCATTGACCCACATTTAACACCATACACCAAGATAAGGCATACGGAATGAGATTATAAATAAATTGGAAGAACATAGGATAGTTTACCTCTCAGAGCTGTGGAAGAGGGAGGAATTTATGACCAAAGGAGAACTAGAGATCATTATTAATCACAAAGTAGGAAATTTTGATTATATCAAATTGAAAAGTTTTTGTACAAACAAAACCAATATGGACAAGATTAGAAGGGAAACCATAAACTGGGAATACATTTTTATAGTCAAAGGTTCTGATAAAGGCCTCATTTCCAAAATATAAAGAGAATGGACTCTAATTTATAAGCAATCAAGCCATTCTCCAATTGATAAATGTTCAAAAGATATGAACAGACAATTCTCAGACAAAGAAATTGAAACTATTTTTAGCCATGTGAAAAGATGCTCCAAGTCATTATTAATCAGAGAAATGCAAATTAAGACAACTCTGAGATACCATTACACATCTGTCAGATTGGCTAGAATGACAGGGAAAGATAATGCAGAATATTGGAGGCAATGTGGGAAAACAGGGACACTAATACATTGTTGGTGGAATTGTGAATACCTCCAGCCATTCTGGAGAGCAATTTGTCCCTATGCTCAAAAAGTTATCCAACAGTGCATACCCTTTGATCCAGTAATGTTTCTACTGGGCTTATATCCCAAAGAAATTTTAAAGAAGGGAAATGAACCTGTAAGTACATGAATGTTTATGACAGGTTTCTTTGTAATGGCCAGAAACTGGAAATTGAGTGGATGCCCATCAACTGGAGAATGGCTGAATAAATTGGGGTATATGAATATTATGGAATATTATTGTTCGGTAAGAAATGACCAGCAGGATGAATTCAGAAAGCCTGAAGAGACTTACACGAACTGATCCTGAGTGAAATGGGCAGGGCCAGGGGGTCATTATATACTTCACCAAAAATCCTATATTATGTTCAATTCTGATGGATGTGGCCCTCTTCAGCAATGAGATGAATCAAATCAGTTCCAATAGAGCAGTAATGAATTGAACCAGCTACACCCAGTGAAAGAACTTTGGGAGATAATTATGAACAATTACATAGAATTCCCAATCCCTATATTTTTGTCCATCTGCATCGTTTATTCCCTTCACAGGCTAATAGTACACTATTTCAAACTCTGATTCTTTTTGTACAGCAAAATAACTGTTTGGACATGTATACTTATTTTGTATTTAATTTATACTTTAACATATTTAACATGTATTGGTCAACCTGCCATCTGGGGGAGGGAATGGGGAAAAGGAGCAGTAAAATTGGAACAAAAGCTTTGGCAATTGTCAATGCTGTAAAATTACCCATGCATATAACTTCTAAATAAAAAGCTATAATAATAAAATAAAAAGATCCTTTCCACCTTTCATATTTGAGACCTAGAAATACAGTGATGGCATAACAAGTGTGTATATATATATATATATATATATATATATATATATACAATACATGTACATATATATATTACAAATGTGTGTATATATATATATATAATTTTATATATATATAATATATGTACATATATATTGCAAATATGTGTATATATATATAAAATAAATAAATTTCAGAATTTTATAGTAATAATATTTACCTCATCATCTTAACCACTGTTGATATCATGTATCTCATCTATAAAATGGGGATAATATTATTCATGCAATCTGCTTCACATTATCTTGACATACTTTCTGTAACTATAATAACATTATTTCACATAATAGAAAGCAGTAAAAATTCATCTGTGTCTAACTTAATTGTCATGTCCCATGTAAGAAGGAGGCTCTGAATAGACTTGAAGCTCTCTATTCATTGTGAGACTCTTTCTTTACAGTCTAATATTAGCATAAGATGTTTTTCTGGTTAATGCTGGTTATTATTACTATTATTATTTAAATAACCACATGCCCCAGATTTTTCTCAAGCCCCCAGGAGCAAGGTGAAAGGATAGATAACTCATTTTGGCACCACTGACAATCTTTGTCCTCTTGGAAGGAAATTTCTTATATGGAACAAAGTTTTTTGTCTATACCATTACTTTTGTGTGAATGCAGCAGCTATGTGCTCTAATTTTAACTATCTATATCCACAAAAAATGTTTTTGAAAGTGAGCAGTCTCCTGACAATTTTTTCTCTTGTTTTTGTTGTGTTATTTGATTTTTGTTTATTTTTTAACCAAAAGACCCCTGACATTCAGCATATCTTTATATGTCTCTCTGTTTGTCTCTCTGCATAAAATACACATCTCTATATATACTTATATGTACATTCATGTAGTGTGTCAAAATCTGTGTATTTTTGTGTGTATGTTCATAGGTAATAAATAAATGAAGTGAGAGATCTAGCTGATAAAGTATAATTTAAAACTGCACTAATATCCAACCAAACAGAAACACCCACAACTACTTTTTTTAACTTGCGATTTCACTCATTATTGAATAGCTTCAAACTTAATCCAAATATGAGAAGGTTTTTTTTTTTTTTCCTCTTCATGAACCAAATGCTTTACTTCACTCAATTCAAACAGACTACATTAGATTTCACATTAAAATCAATTTTCTGATTTATTTAAAGAACAGGCAAATGTTCAATATGGGTGTCCATATCAGAATTTAAAATGATATCCAAATGTACATTAATAAAAAAAATGTGATTGAGAAGATAGCATTGCAAACTAACAACTTGAGAAAAAGGTACCATAACCCAGCAAATGCGTTGAATATCACTGGTTCCTATTTAGTGATTATGACTATCTTTTCCATATTCTCAGAGCCTACTCCTAACTATAAAAAATGCCTTCCAACAGTCTATTATAGAGATCACCTTAGCAGACCCCAATGATTCTTCTGGATAATCAGGTCACAGCATGAGTCTCTCAGCATCTGGTTTAGTTACAGCATTAATTTCTCTTTAATCAACACAAAACTTCATTATCCCATCTGGCTTGGGCACCAAGTGTACTAGTGAAGTCCAAGTATTAACAGATGGGGAAATTACTCCTGACTGTAGCATCTTAGGCACTTCACTCTTACTATGTGTTAAAATATTCATCTTTCATTATGATACCATTAATGGACGACAGTCTTTTTGTGGAGGGTCACGTCTATTTTTTTCCGGCTTTTCCTGAAACACATTTTGAAAATTTTTTGAACACTCCTTATGTTTTCTTTATCTACAAGATCCACTTTATCATGCATTCAGTTTGGTTTAAGGATTTATTTCCATTGCTTCTAAAAAATAATTTCTGTCCAATCCTCATATCTTCATTCCTTGGCACATTTTATAAAGATAGAAATTTGGTCTGCAGAATAGTAATAAAAGCAAATAATAATTCATTTTTCCATAACTGTCTCCAGCAATGGAAGTGTTTGCTACAGAATTCCTGACAGGGAAGGATCTTAAAGAATAACTAACACTGAAAGTGAACCTATGTTTTCTCATTATTTGGATTTCTCTTGGATTAAATTATGGATTGTTTCTATGATTTCTTCTTTGAACCACTCATTAAATTCTTTAATTTCCAATTCGATTTTGGTCTGTCTTTCCCTGGCCCTTTATCAAATAAAGTTTTTATTGCATCGTGGCCTGAAAAGGAAGCATTTACTATTTCTCTCTTTTTGCATTTGATTATAAGGATTTTATCCCCTAATACATAGACAATGTTTGGTAGGTATTATGTAACTTCATTTATCAAGAAGATGTCCTTATCTCTTGAACTTTATCTGAGATCAAAATTATTACCCCTGTTTTTTTTTTTTTTTAACTTTAGCTGAAGCATATTAAATTCTATTCCAGCCTTTCAATTTTACCTTGCATGCGTCTCTCTGTGTCAAATGTATTTCTTGGAAACAACATATGGTAGGATTCTATTTTGTATGGAAGAATGCAAAACATCTCATTCACAGATAAAATTACCAGCTTTTTATTTCTCTCCATCCTATTTTCACCTATGTAGACACTTTGTTCTCTCTTTCTATTCTAAGTAGATTTTTTTTAACCTATCCCACTGACTCTCTTATCTCATATCACATATTACTTCTTCTGTTACTTTTTCTTCTAGTCTTTCTGCCCTTCTTTCTATATGCCCTTCTTTTTGCTTTTCTCTTTCTCTTCCTATTTCTTTATAAGGTTAGATTTGTATACCCAACTGAATGATTAAATGATTGTCTCTTAGACCTAAATCTCATGAGATCAAATTTCAAACAATGCTCATCCATCTCCCTTCTTTCCCTGGTTTGTAATAAGTCTTCTGTGGCTTGTCATGTGGCCTCTTCTCTTTTTTCCAGTATTGACTTTTCCCTTAATGTCTTTTTCTTTGATGTCATCACATCAGAATCTATTCACAACCACAACCTTCATCCATGTGATGCACTTCTCCTTCTGCCCCTGTGGCAATTCATTTCTCAAGACTTTACTTTCCATTCTATGGATGTAAACAGTTTGACCTGAGTGTTCTTTCTTGATATTTAAATTAATTATTTTTCTCTGACAGCTTGTAGTATTTTTTCTTTGAGATTGTAGTTCTGGAGTTTCACAGCAATGTTTTTGCGCTTCTTTTTTAGGAACTCTTTTTTAAAAGTGATCAATGGCTTCTTTCAATGAATATTCCCCCAGCTTTTTCTAGAATATTAGGGTAGTCTTTCTTAATGATCTCATGAAAAATGCTATCCAGACTTTTTTATTGTCATGGGCTTCAGATAGGCCAATAACTTTTAAATTGTCTCTTTTAGATCTATTTTCCAGGTCAACTGTTTTCTGACAAGGCATTTCTCATTTTCCCCCACTTTTTAATTCTTTTTTAGTTTGTTTGACTGATTCTTGCTTTCTTGTGGGGGCATTAACTTTCATTTGCCCATTCTAATTTTTAATGTGTCATTTTCTTCAATTAGTTCTTTAAAGGTTTGTTTTCCCATTTATTGAATTATGCTTTTGAAGGTATTGTTTTCTTCAGTCATTTTTTTCCTTTCTTTTCCATGCTATTGACTCTCTCTTGCATACCTCTCATTTCCTTTCTCATTTTTTCCTCTATTTCGTTTATTTAACTTTTTTTATTAAATCTTTTTTATTTATAAACATATAAATGTTTTGGGTGATTTGTCAACAATGATCCTTGAAAAACTTTCTATTCCAATTTTCCCCCTCCTTCCCCCCACCTCTTCTCTTAGATGGTAAGTAGTCCAATACATGTTAAATATATTAAAATAATAATTAAAAAATAAAATATAAAACAAAAAAATTATATATATATATATATATATATATATATATATATATATATATATATATATCTCAATTGGATCCATTCACAGTTTCACCAACAATGTATCAGTGTTCCAATTTTTCCACATTCCCTCTAACATTGGTTTTTATAGTTTCCTGTCATCTTTGCCAATTTGACAGGTGTATAGTGTTATCTCAGAGTTGTCTTAATTTTGCATTTCTCTGATCAATAGTGATTTGGAACTCCTTTTCATATGAGTACAAATAGTTTCAATTTCTTCATCTGAAAATTGTTTGTTCATTTTCTTTTGACCATTTATCAATTGGAGAATGGCTTAAATTATTATAAATTTGAGTCAGTTCTCTATGTATTTTAGAAATTAAGCCTTTATCAAAACCTTTGGATGTAAAAATGTTTTCCATTTTATTGCTTCCCTTCTAATTTTATCTGCATTAGTTTTTTTTTTTTATACAAAACCTTTTTAACTTAAAATAAATCAAAGCTATCTATTTTATGATCAATAATGATCTCTAGTTCTTTGGTTGCAAATTCCTTCCTCCTCCACAGATCTGAGAGGCAACCTAACCTATATTCTTAATTTGTTTATATTATCATTCTTTATGTCTAGATCATGAACCCATTTTGACCTTATCTTGAAGTACAATGTTAGGTATCAGTCAATCTTATTTACCTTTTAAAGTCTCTTATCAGCACTTCCAAGAAGCATCTTTGAGATTAAGACCAATTCATATTACTCTTAGAGTTTTCCTCTGTAGATATTTTATTCTTGTCCGAATTGAGGCTTTGGTCTTCCTTGTTACCATAGTAACTTTCTATGTTCAAAGTTCTTTTCTGTTTATTGATCATTTTCTTTCCTTTCCTTTGGTATTTCTCTTTGTTTACATTTGTGGTTGAGTTCTGATCTTGAGGAAAAGGGGTGCTGTCCTAAGTACTCTGAGCTTTAGCTTTGAGCACATGGGCTCCTTGTTTTTCCAGGGAGTAGCTTTGTCTTTTCTTTTTAAGAAACAGCCTGAATACCCAGAATTTCCCTTCTGATCCCAGTGAGACTGATTTTTCTTAAAGTTTTTCCAATTTATCTTGTGCCAGAGAGTGGTTACATTCTATCATACTCTGTTCTGAGGCTTGGCTTCATGCTATTTTGGGGAGAAAACTGCAATAACTTGAGAAAACTTTCTAATTTTACTTCACCAAGATAACTTCACCCCCTACAGACCCTATTTTTGTAATCCTTTTTAAATCAAATTATTTCATACTCTTCTCCCAAACCTGTAAACTTTAGACAAATACTTGTTTTGAACCTCTGTTTTACCCAGGTTTTTTTTTTTTTTTCCCTTACTTCCACTGTACCCAAGAGAATTTAATAATATGTGATAAATGGCTTTCTACTGGATAAATAAGACCTGGAAAAGAGAAACATTGATAAATTTAGAAAATGCTCTGTACCATAATCAATATTCTGCTTCAGATAGGAAATACAATTGTAAGATCTTGAAACCTCAAACACTGCACCCTTTCCCCAATAATTTCAAATTATGGAATTAACAGTAATTAATGGAGTTAAAACAAGTATAATATAAAGTTTTATAATTGTTTATGTGTGAATACATAATTAGAGAAAATTTGATGTGGGCTTGCCAAATCTATTCCAATTAGAAATCCTTTTGTTTTGTATTTACTTCTGTTTTGATTTTGCAATTTTTACTTCCAAAATTATTTTAATTGTTCATGGTAATAAATTGAGATTAAATGGTAAGCACACATCCACATATATTATTTTCACCCAAAACACTTCACATTATCCTAGTACTTTATTTTAAATTGGTAAGTTGGGGGAATTTTTATCTAATTCTAGTGAATAGTGAAGAAAAAGGGAAATTTTTTTGAAACTAAATTGTTATGTATCAATAGACAAAATGATAGTGTATAATACATCACCTCTATTGAATTGGATTGGTCTAGTGACGGGATCCTCAAACTTTTTAAATAGGGGGCCAGTTCACTCTCCCTCAGACTGTTGGAGGGCCGGACTATAGTAAAAACAAAAACTTTGTTTTGTGGGCTTTTAAATAAAGAAACTTCATAGCCCTGAGTGAGGGGGTAAATGTCCTCAGCTGCTGCATCTCGCCCGCGGGCCATAGTTTGAGGACCCCCGGCTAGCATCTCCCTCCTACTCACTATTTTAGAGATATTTTAGAGGAAGTTCTGGCAAGAGGAAAATTTTACGTAAGGTCAAGTAAGGAGAGTGTAAGTTGGAATCCATGTAGGCTTTTTTGTCTCAAATTCAATTTTACCATAAAAGGTGGAGAGGAAGAAATCTGGCACATACTTGACACTTGAAAATTTGCATCCTTTATACTACCACACATTATTTTAAAATCTAAATGAACCAATGTTCAAAGTGACAAACATACAAACAGAAACATAAATTTTTCATGATTATTTTCTTTTGCTAGAAATGCTGATGAACAGTAAAAATGAACACATATACACATCACAGACGTCTATTCCTATGTTTATACCTCAGTTGACATTGAAAAATAGTAAAAATGCAGGTCATGCATTCTCAGCTTCTCATATTCAGTTATATTCTGTGCACATGGCACTGCAACATTACTGATTGGGAGGTACAAACTTCTGAATCATGTTTAATTGAACCAGTCATGGAAAAACAAATATAGCTACTATTAAATAGATCGATGATAGAGATTATATTTTTATATATATACAGAGATGCATTTCTTTCTTCTTTCTTTTTCTCTTTTAACTCTTTCCTTCTTTCCTTCCTTACTTCTTCCTTGTTTCCTTTCCTTCTCCCATCCTCCCTCCTCTCTTTCTCTCTCTCTGCTCTTTGTTTCTCTGTGTCTTTCTCTTTGTCTGTCTCACTGTCTGTTACTCTCTCTCCCACTCATCTTTGCTCTTTCTTTTTCTTTCTAGAGCATCTCTGACATTTTTTCTCTCCTGATCTATGATTTCAGAAGTATAACGAACTTTGTTGTAGGACACTTCCTTCAGTAAGTGCAGATGGGCAGACTTTCTAGAACTCAGTATTAAGAGTCTTGGCTGGTGCACTGAGAGGTTAAGTGACTTGTCAATAGTCATACATCTAGTATGTTTAACATCAAAACTTGAAGCTTTATTTACCAAATTTTGAAGCCAGCTTTGACTTCTCAAGATTGTACTCAGCTATGTTAACATACATTTCAAGAATATGTATTTATATAATCTCATTTAAAATTGTAAATTTAGGGGGAGATTTTATAAAGACTCTATGTTTCTGTCACTTTTGTCTCTAACTCTCTAATCTCTCTCTGTCTCTCTTTGTATTTGTCTCTGTCACTGTCTTGTCTCTCTGTCTTTGCCTCTATCTTTGTGTCTCTCTCTGTGTGTCTGTTTTTGTCTTTCTGTGTCTCTCTTTGTCTGTCTCTGTCTCTGTCTCTATTTTAGAACAGCATTGCTTGATGACTTTGAAGTCAGAGGGCCTGAAACTGTCTGAGAATCTGAGAATGCTGTCTCTGTTACTTGCTAACTTGTGATTGAACAAATACCTTTCACCTCTTTGGCCCTGTTCCTTTATCTGCAAAATATGATAATTAAACTAGAAGAAGCTGAGAATCTTTATCAGGTATGATTTTTACTGTTCAATCTTAGAAATACATGATCTAAAATTCCATAAACTAAATAGTGAAAATCTGGCTGCTTAGACACATTTAAGCTAAAATTTAGGAAATTAAGTTGAAGTATATGTCCCAGAAAAGTATAATCCAGTAGTCTCCTTTTTGACTTATTTATGAATGTAGCCATTTGTTCAATAACAATCTGAATTATAAAATATTGTCTATAGCTATGTAATCTTGAGTGCAATATTACAAATTTTGCATTCAATAATCCTTTGAGTTTATTCACAATCCTAATTTCCATTTTAGCTGTTGTTGGACATTGATGGAATATTGTTGTTGGTTTCCAAATTTAAGTATAATTTTAACTAAGAATTGTCAGAAAAAACTGAAGTTAATTATCAAATACTCTATCATTTAATATAAGTAATCTTTTGGGAGTGAGAGTGGAGAATATATGCAAGACATGAATATATGCTACCATAGAAGGAGAATGTGCATTATAATTTCAGAAATTGGTGAGCAATATTGAAAGTTTGTGAAAGGATATAGGATGTGACCCAGAGGCTTCAAAAGTTATAATAGTTTTCAGTTCATTATTAGAAAAAATGGCAACTAAGCTATTCATTCAATTTCAGTTATCTGTTCAGTTGGTCTTACTCACCAATCCTCAAACATCCCATGTGTCTCCTTCCCCAATTCTCAGCTAAGAACTATGCTTCTTATTTAGGGGAAAAAATAGGACTATTTATTTTGAGTTCCATTTCTTCCTCATATCCTCCCTTTCAAATGTTTTCTGCCACTAATTCTTCTTTACTTTGTTTCACATGATGAAATGATAGTTTTCTCATTGCCAAAATTAGTTGCTCTCTCTTCTTGTTCAAATGATCTCACCCCTATGCATCTCTGTCACAATATTTCTTCTTGTGTCATCTCCAATCTCTCACTTCTTATCAATCTATTTTATCCACTAGCTCATTCCCTACTATCTATTCTTTTAAATGTCCAAAAAGATTCCTCACTTGATCCTTCCATTCCCACTACCATTCTCTGTCCCTTCTTTCCTTTGTAAATAATGTTCTCAATAAGACCACATACATTGGATGTCTACACTTTCTCTCCTGTCAATCTCAACTTTTTAAAATGTGGATTTATAATCTCACTGAAACTACTCTCAATAAAGTTACCAATGATATAGTAGTTACCAAAATCATTATCATTTTATAATCGTAATTTTCTTTGACCATATTTGCAGCCTTTAATACCATTGATCATGTTCTCCTCCCTGATATTCTCCTTTGCTTTCTATGTTTTCAGAACATTACCATCTTCTGGTTTTCCTCCTATTTATTTAATTGTTCCATATCTGACTTTTTTTTTTTTTTTTTTTTTTTTTTTTTTTTTTTTTTTTTTTTTTGTATTCGCAGCCTGATTGTCCCCTTTAATTTCAGGTAACCCTTGTGGTTCTATCATGGACTTTTTTCTTTTCTTCCTGAATGCTGTTTCATTTGGTGGTCTTATCAACTCTCATGGATTTAATTACCATTTCTATACTAATGACTCTCATATCTCTTTAGATCTCCTTCATCAGCCTCTATGTTGACTTCCAATTTTACAACTCCAAATGTTTTTTTTCCAGATATCTTTAATTGAATGGACAGTGGGCATCTTAAATTCTATATGTTAAAATTGTATTTCCTTGTCTTTTTTCCTATACTCTTCTCTCCCTAACACCTCCCTTGCTACTAGAGAAGAGAATACTATCCTTATAGTGCTTGGTTTCAAAACTAAGACATCCTGAATAACTTACTATCACTTATCTCTCTTCTCTATCTCCAATCTGATGCAAAGGCTGTCAGTTTCAGAATTTTAGCAATTCTTGAATATACTCTCTTTTTCCCTCCAACACTGCTCCCCTTCTAATGCATGACTTCATCATCATTACCATCATCATCTCATGCAGGGATTACTGCAATAGTCTTTTGTTGGGTTCTCATAGCTCAAATCTCTTCCCACTCTAATACATCTTCCATTCAGCCACTATGTTTATTTTCCTTAAGATAAACCCACTCCTACTAAATAAAATCCACTGACTCCCTATTGGTCCAGTGATGCTGTTGTCCTTGCTATACCAAGATACTCCATCATTCCAGGTATTTTCTTTTCTGTCTTTCATATATAGAATGCTCTACTTCTCTAATTATGACTAATGATCACCCTTCTTTCCCTTAAAAATCTACTAAATCCCAACTTCTACAGAAAGACGTCAGCTTCTCTTAACTTGGTGCCTTCCTTTATTAATTATGTCTTATTTATCTTGAATATATCTTGTTTTGTCATGTTTTCTCATTGTCTCCGAAATAGGATGGCAAGGTTGTTGAGGGCAGGGACTACCTATTTGCTGACTTTGTATCTCTAGTACTTAGCACAATGCCTGTTACATAACAGCTACTTAATAAATAGTGACTGATCGAATTAAAGTAGTGAGAAAAGTAGTGTCAAGAAAAATAATTTATGATAATTTCAAGGAAAGATAATGGATTGAATGTCATGTCTTGATCTCAGGGCTACCTGAATCTTAGGTCAGTCTTCATGAAATAATACAGTACATTGAAAAATATCATTGGATTTTGAGTCATATATATATATATATATATATATATATATATATATATATAGAGAGAGAGAGAGAGAGAGAGAGAGAGAGAGAGAGAGAGAGAGAGAGAGAGAGATTTACAACCTGGTACTACCACTTATTACCTATATGACCTTAGATAAGTAATTTAAATCCTTCTAGTCTCACTTTCCATATCTTAAAAATGAGATTGAATAGTAACACCTAAGTTACCATCTATCTGTAAATCTGTGATCATATGATATTCTAATTCTCTATGTATACTACATTTTATAAAACTAAACTGAATCTATAGAACATCATCATTTATCCAGTTTTGTTCAGCACACATGGCTTTGTTCACATAGGGATTCCCCACATATAAGCAGATTCCAAATCAACCACACCTTACTCAGGCCCAGAGTGATAAAATGATTTGTTCATGATCACAAGGTTATTAAGTCTGAAAGTGGGATTGAAATATGTGTCTTCTGATTTTAATTCTATATAGCGTATTATGTTTCCTCTCAGTTGAAATAATTATTGTTATGTTTTTGGACTAATAATAAATCCCCTATAATATAAAATATTGCTGGAAAAAGCAATGGCTTAAAAAAACTATCATACCAATACATCTGAGAGGTAGTCAGAAATAGTGAATAAAAATACACTTAAGATTCTCTAGATTGAAGCCCCATGTCTGTCATGGAGTGGCTATGCAACTATAGAACAATACTTTATACTTTTAATAACACAGGCAGGTCTCTCAGATGATTTATTAAAAATTTTGGTTTTGGACATCAATAAAATATGAATGAAAAGAAAGATCTGCTTTTTTAAAAAAGCCTGTATTTATTCCAGCAAATATAAGGCTTTCCATGATGCAAAACAATAATAGATATTTTATAATAACTGCAGCACTAGTGATAGTCAGAGATATCATATGAGGTAGCAAAGTCAGTCATCACTAACCAAAAACTGCAAAAAAAAAAGATTTTCAATGATATTACCTATGCAGCTGTTTCTCAACAATTTCTGATGCTTTCAGAATAAATATACTTCCTTGTTATCTGCTATAATTAAATTTTAAGTCTATGTGCTTTGCCCCTCTTTTCTCCAATCCATTTCAACATTAAGCATTCATTGCATACAGAATGTTTTTTTAAAGAATGAACTTGATTATTGTTCACTTCTGATGATATTTCTGTCATTTATCCAGGTACTATATAATATTACTTTCAGGTTTATTTTATGTATTTAGCAATACAGAATATTAAGATCTCTCTGAACATCAACTGAAAGGAAACAATCATCATCAAATTACAGAAAGTCATTTCTTTTCAAGAGCAGTGATAGCCTGATACCACTAATTGAAAAATATTCTAAGATTAATGCAGAAAATGATAATTTTATTAGTCAGAGATGAAAAATATATGCACAAGAAACATTAAAAGCAAAACCAAAAATACTGAGGGCTGAAAAATGGACTCTCTTTGTTTTCCAATGGCCTTAATTAGGGAGGTAGAAAGTGTATTTTCAAAAGTATGTCAGTTACTTTTCATCTAACAATATTCTTTTTAGAAAGAAATAGCTAAGTAGATAGATAGACAGACAAAGAGATAATAGACAAATAATTGATAGATAGTTATGTATATATATTTATATGAAATGCATATATGCAAGCATTTATCTACTCATACAGTTAGATATAAAAAACTTATAGACATAATTAATATATATTTACACATATATATGTGATGTTGATATCATGAGTAAAGCCAGTTATACTTCTCTTAAAACTTGCCTATCAACTAATAAAAACCACAAAAAATGGAAAACTGTAAAATGATATACATATAATCTATTCTTCATTAATTTCTAAAAAAAAAAATACTCTGCATTATTTTCCCAAAGAAAAGTATTTAATTTTTCCAGCTTTTTAAAATGCATTATTTGTCTACATTATTTTTAAATTTCCACAAACCTATTTGCATGTGAAATACATCAGTTTAATATACATAAATATACTGAAGTATATATAGATATAGAATAGTTTTTGAATATTCATAATCAATGTTCATTATTCCAAATATATCTTTCTAATGCTATTTTTCTAAGTAGCATCTATCAATGAACTATTTTCTCATTTGAACAATTTATTTGAAGAAATTTGCCTGTGTCAATTCATCAAGCCTACCTACTGAAAAGATTGCATTTTTTTCTTAAAATAGTATTCACAATAAAAAGATTATAATCACAGATCCTTTTATGTACCAAAAGATAAAAAAACAATTTAAAAGGGAACACAGTTAATCTTTATTTGTCTTTTTGTTTTATTCTTAATTAGAAAGATGGTCTGGACTAATTCATTGTTTTCAAGAGCTCCCTCCAACTAATAAAGTTTGTCTCCTCCAACTAATTTAGTTTTCCAGTTCATCACTAACTTGCATTTTTCAAGAGTTAGTTGGGGCTCTGAGAGCTTATAAAATTTGACTTTTATCAAACATCTACAATGTCAGAGACAAGATTTGAACCCATTTCTTCCCAAATCTAATGAAACCACTTTACCATTTATCATATACAGTGTAATAATAATAGATAATAAAGTATCAGATTCATCTTTTTATTTTAACAGTAGAAAATACTCCTTTTATCTTGCAAATTTAGTTTCAGCTTCTTCATTTGCATATTATATTCATTACCTAATGTATAGAGTACTAGATTGACATTTGAAATGTTCTACTTTTTAATCTTCCCTTACTCTTTTAGTACCAAAATAATTCTAGGCAAGACAGTCTCTTTAAGCTTCTAATTATTTATTTAGAAAATAGGATTAAAACAGTACATTATCATATCATAATAAAATAAAAGATACTTTTCAATTGTGATGACCAAAGCAGTAAAAGGATTTGAATATCCTTTATGATTTTTAAAAGACAAGTTAGTTTTATTGTAGTTTATAAAAATATTTGTCATCATATTACACAATTTGAATATCAATATTATATTTGTGACTTAAATATGTTAATTGTGTTTGTTATTATAATTCATAAATCAAAACTTGGTATCAATCAATAATTTTTAATTCCAGTCTTTATTTGGATTGGGCATTTTATGTAAATAATATTTTCTAAGCAATTCTTATACAGGAAAATAATTTAACTCATTTAATGATATAATGTGCAATAAATTTAGAATATCAGAGTGAATGATATTTTAGCCCTATCATTAAATAAATCATTTTTCATTTCACACCTTTTGATGAATTTCACTATAATAGGAGTGACAGAACTTCAGAAATAAATTAACACATTGAGTGAATTCTAGCACTTGGAATTCAATGACTCATTCTCTAGGCATTAGACTATAACAAGATTGAATTTGTATTTGAAGGCCATAAATGAGAGTTATTGATCTGTATTTATTGATCTGTCATTGAAAAACAGTATGATGAAAGTTTAATTTTTAAAAAGAGCATTGAAAATGAGTTCTGTAAATTGAGTAAATTAATCAAAATTTTAAATATTTGATGCATATTTTGAATGATATATGACACTGGGTGATATAATGGAGAAAATATGGAGGTTTCTATGAGTGATATGAGACTCTTTGCAAAAGCCATTGCATTTCATTAAAATTTAAAAGATTTTTTTTTCTCTTTGATGACCATATGACTGAAGGAAAAATTATTTGGTTAAGAACTAGAAAAACAGGGCTCTGGTATTTACGCTGTCATTTACCAAAGTCTTATAACAGTAGCTTAAATATCCATGAGCTTAAGCATTCCCATTGCATGAAAAATTTAAAATAACAACTCCATTGCTTATAATATAGCAGAATGCCTTGAACCTACTAGGTCCTTAATAATTATTTTTAGATTGTATATAGAACTTTTGTTTTAAGTAGGAAGTTCAGGACAGCCATGTCTTCATTCTTTCCAAGCTGCATTTGTGACTGTCATGGAATTGCTCATCAATGCTCTATTAATTTCTCTTTTTTTCTTTTTAATTTTACTTTAATATACATTTCTTTATGAAGCATGGTATGAGAGAAAAATCAGAACAAAAGGAAAAATCACAGGAGAGAAAATAAATTTTAAAAAGTGAATATAGCATGTATTGATTTTGACTCACTCTCCATAGTAGTTTTTTTGGATGCAGATAGTGTTTTTTATCCAAAGTTTATTGGGATTGCCTTGGATCACAGAACCGCTGAGAAGAAACAAGTGTTTCATAGAAGATCATTGCACATTCTTCCTGTTATCTTGTACAATGTATTCCTGGTTCTCCTTGCTTCACTCAGCATCAGTTCATATAAATCTTTCTAGGCATTTCTAAAATCAGCTTGTTGATCAATTTTAATAGAATAATAATATTCCATTGTCTTCATATACCACATCTTATTTAACTGTTCCCCAACTAATGGTCATCTAATTATTTTCCAATGCTTTGCTACCACAAAGAGTTTCTACAAACATTTGTGCGCACGCACATGGGTCCTTTTCCTTCCTTTATGATTCCCTTGCAATATAGATCCAGGATGTGGCACTGCTGGATAAAAGGTTATGCACATTCTTGTAGCTCTTTGGGCATAAGTTATAAGTTGATCTTCAGAATTGCTGGATCATTTCACAACCCCAACAACAATGCATTAGTATCCAATTTTCTCACATCCCCTCTAACATTTATCATCATTTTTTTCTGTCATCTTAGCCAATAAGAGAAGTCTGAAGTGGTACTTTAGACAGACTTAAAGTTGTATTTCTCTAATAGTATTGATTTATGAAATTTTTCCATATGACTATAGATGGCTTTAATTTTGTTATCTGAAAATTATCTGTTCATATCATTTGATCATTTTATCAATTGGGGAATGGCTTGTATTGTTATAAATCCAATCGCATTCTTTATATATATTTTAGAAATGAGACCTTTATCAGAAACACTGACTGTAATTTCCCCCCAGCTTTGCACTTCCATTTTAATCATACTTTTGTTGCTTTTGTTTCTAAAAAAAAGTTTTTAATATAATCAAAGAAATCCATTTTTGCATTTCATAATGTTCTCTAGTTCTTTGGTCATAAATTCCTTCCTTCTCCAAAGAACTGATAGAAAAACTATCCTTTCCTTTACTAATTTGCTTATTAATATGCAAATTCAGTCATGTTATAGTATAATGGCTAGAGAATGGGTCATTGAATTCCAAGTGCTAGAATTCAATCAATGTGTATTTTTTTTTTTATAAAATTCTCCCATTCCTTGTATAGTGAAATTCATCAAAGTGTGTGCTTTGTCTGCATTTTGACATTATTTTTGTTTGGGGTTTGAGATGCCGGCTTATGCTGAGTTTCTGACATATTATTTTCTAATTTTCTAAGCAATTTTTTTTGATGATATAGTGAGTTCTTAATTGATTCAAATACGATTTTGGATGATTTTCTAGGATTTTCTAAGTATATAATCATATCATCTGCAAAGAATGATAGTTGTGTTTTCTCATTGCTTGTTCCAATTCCTTTAATTCCTTTTTCTTTTCTTATTGCTATAGACATATTTATTATAGTGATGATAATGGGCATTCCTTAAACTTACTGGGGCACATTCCCAGTTTCTCTCCATTAAAAACAATTCTTATTGTTGGTTTTAGATTGATACTGTTTATTATTTTAAGAGTTGTCCTTATCCCTATATTCTTTCCTGTTTTTAATAGGAATGGATGCTATATTTTGTCAAAAGTTTTCTGCATCTATTGAGACTCTCATATAACTTCTTCTGGTTTTGTTATTGATAAAATACACTATGACAATAGTTTTCCTGATCTTGAACCAGCCCTGTGTTCTTTGGTTATAGTGTATTATCTTGCTGATAAGTTGCTCTAATCTCTTTTCTAATATTTTATTTAAAATGTATGCATCAATATTCATTAGGGAGATTGGTCTTTAGTTTTCTTTTTCTTCTTTTTTTTTTGACTATTCCTGGCTTAGGTATCAATCAGTACCATCACTGTGCCATTGAAGGTACTTGGCATAATTAATTTACCCATTTTTCCAAATAGTTTACATTGTATTGAATTTATTTTTTAATGTATGTTAGAATTCACTTGTAAATCCATAACGATCTGCAGATTTTTTCTTATATATTAATTGTTTCTTCAACTTCTTTTTCTACAATGAGAATATTTAAGTAATTTATATTCTCTTCTCTCAATCTGGGAAATTAGTGTTTTTGTAAATATTAATCCATTTTATCCCTTCATTCATTCAGATTTGCTGCCATACAGTTGGACAAAACAGTGCCAAATTATTGTTTTAATTTGTTTTTTGTTGGTGGTATGTCCACCCTTTCTATTTTTTATCTTGGTAATTTGATTTTTTTTCTTTTCTTTTTATAAACAAGTTAACCAAAAGTTTATCAATTTTACTGTTTTTTTTCATACAACCAACTCTTATTTTTAGTAATTAGCTCAATAGTTTTCTTAGTTTCAATTTTATTAACTTCTTCTACAAGTTTCAGAATTTCTTATTTGATATTTAATTGGGGATTTTAATTTGTTCTTTTTCTAGCTTTTTCATTCACAAAATTCATTGATCTCTTTCTCTATTTTATTCATGTAACTATTTAGACACATGAAAATTCCTGTAAGATATACTTTCACTATATTCCATAAGCTTTGGTATGTTGTTTCATTATTGTGATTCTCTTGGATGAAATGACAGATTATTTCTGTAATTTATTGTTTGATGCACTCACTCTTTAGATTTGGATTATTTAATTTCCAATTGGTTTTTATCTATTTTTTCTGCCCCTTTATTGAATATAATTATTATTGCATCATGGTCTGAAAAGGAAATATTTACTTTTTTGCTTTCTGCATTTGATTGTGAGGTTTTTGTCCTAATACATGCTTAGTTTTTGTGTAGAATACATGTGCTGCCTGTAAAAAAAAAAGTTTATTCCATTGTTGTTAATCATTTTTCATAAGAGGTGTATCATATCTATGTTTTCTCAGATTTTCTTGTTTTATTTTGTAGTTAGATTATTCTAATTCTAAGAGGGAAATGTATAGTTTTGTTGTCTATTTCTTCCTGTAACTGGCTTAAAATCTTCTCTAGGAATTTGGTTGCTCTACCACTTGATGCATACATATTTATTATCTTTATTATTTCAATTTTTACAGTATCCTTTAACAATATGTACTTTCTTATTGCTTTTAATTTTTAAAAATCTTTCTGCAGGTGATTAATGGATTCTTTCAATGACTATAATCCCTTCTGTTTCTAGTATAACAGGGTAGATTGACTTGAAGAATGCTATCCAGAATCTATTTTTTGTTATGGCTTCATGGTTTCAATTATTAGGAAAACTGGAAAACAATATGGGTGAAACTGGGCATGGACCAATATCTCACACTATTTATCAAGATAAGGAAAAAAATATATACATGACCTAGAAAACAGGGAAGTTTTTATAAGAAAATTAAAATAAAATGGAACATACTAGTTTCCAAACTTATGATTAAACAAAGAACTTATGAATAAACAAGAGGTAGAAAGCAAACAAGTGTAAAATGGATAATTGTGATTTCAATAAATTAAAAAAAGTTTTGTCTGAATAAAACAAATAAAATCAGGATCATAAAGAAATCAAGAAATTGAGAGGAAATTAGAGACAGTTCATCAGATGATGATATCACTTCTAAAATATATAAAGCACATTGTCATTTCCTAATAAATGATCAAAAATACAAACAGGCAATTTTCCAGTGAAGAATTAAAAACAATTTACACCTATAAAAATGCTCTAAATCATTATTGATTAGAGAAATGCAGATAAAAACAATCTTGGGATATTAGTTTATACTTACTAGATAGGTTACAGTGATAAAAGGGGAAAGTGACAAAAGTTAGAAAGAATATGGGAGGATGGGTTTTTAATTCATTGTTAGTAAAATTGTGAACTAATCCAACCATTTTTGAGAGCAAACTTAAACCATTCTCAAAGAATTATTAATCTATCTGTACCTTTTGATCTAGCAATATCACTGGTTGGTATATTTCCAAAGAGTATTAGGGGAAAGGAACTGATTTGTTCTAAAATGTTTTTATCAGCTGTCTTTAATGAGACTTCAAAAAATAGTTAATGGTAATGAATGAGTTTGTTTTTCAAAGTTCTAGAAATGTCAAATAAAGTTTACAAGCAAAATATAATTTTAAGTTATTTGGTTTCATTATAATATTTAATTAGTGATGATAGTTATTGGTGTACAATGAATTCCTTGCTAATTTCCCATTGTACTGGAGAATTCATAATTTCCCCTTTGATATATTCAGAAAAAAACATGGCAAAATAATCCTAAACCTTTTAAGGTTTGATTACATGCTATTAAAATATGCCCATATTGTATTTTTCTGTAATATTATTAAAATATTATTGCTTTGTCTATCAATGAGCTCTCTTTATAAAACAAGTGTCAGACATCAAGAAATGAGTTGCACAGAGAGAAAAAGAAAAAGAGAGAGAGAGAGAGAGAGGCAGGGAGAGAGAGAAGGAGAAAGAGAAAAAAAAGAGAGAGAGAGAGAGAGAGAGAGAGAGAGAGAGAGATTTTCCATGAAGGCACAAACCAATATTGTGAGACTATAGTTGAGTAAGTCTTAATTATAATGCAGTTATGGACATTGGCCTATACAAATTTTTTTTCAACTTGCTGTAGCTTCAATCTCTGCATAGTTCACTTGTAAAATAAATACAAATTATTTGCCTTAAATACTGGCAAAATAATGAAATAAAACTCCTTAAAGAACCTTCATATTCATTCTTAATGTTTACTGTTTGTAGTTTTTTTCTCTTATATATGGTATAATATTCATATTCATATGAATATATAATATTCATAATATAGTAAAATAAATACTAGGATTTATTTTATCTAATATTTATAAATATAAATATTCATATTATACCCATATTCATATGGGTATAAAATTCCCAGTACAATGGGAAATTAGCAAGGAATTCATTGTACACCAATAACTATCATCACTAATTAAATATTATAATGAAACCAAATAACTTAAAATTATATTTTGCTTGTAAACTTTATTTGATATTTTGATATGCATCTCACATCATAACTCCTCTCATACCTCCTATATCTCCTATCTCATATCACCTATAAATTGTTAACTTCAAAAGACAAACTATTTGAATATCTTTATATCCTCCTCCTTACCTAAGATACTTGTACATAGTAGAGACATCACATTATTTCTTTAATATTATTAAACAAATATGCCGTTCCTATGAATGAAATATTAAAGGAATAAATCATTCATTAAACTCTTATTATGTATAAAGCACTTTGTTAAGTGGTGAAGATACAAATGAAAAAAGACAGAATTTAGGGAATCCA
Organism: Dasyurus viverrinus; assembly: GCA_020854095.1. Classification (NCBI taxonomy): domain Eukaryota; kingdom Metazoa; phylum Chordata; class Mammalia; order Dasyuromorphia; family Dasyuridae; genus Dasyurus; species Dasyurus viverrinus. The sequence continues at coordinate 432,659,240 of CM036997.1, read as the reverse complement.
CATTCAATTGGGGGAAACATAACATAGAAAAGTTTTTAGTTGAAATTCAAATGGAAAAATCTTATGGCCCTCAGGCTGAAGTGGGTAAGTAAATAGCAACAGCTCTTTTGTAATGTCATTTCCAATTGCAAAATTATAATCGTTTTTAAGATTTAAACATGTGATAGTAACAAGGACTTTGAAGGTTGGAACTTTTATTTTTGTGTCTTCACTAGCTATGTTGCTGCACTTTCAGGAACAGTTGCCAATAGGTATCTCCATGTTTCCTAGGGTGGTAGCTAAAAGTAGTAGACTAAAAATAATGATATTCTCCAGGCTATTGGATTTAGTCACAGTTGTCAGTTGTAGTAGTCATTTTGCATGGTTGATACAAGCTGCCTCCTAACTCTTCTTTAGGTGTCTTATTGACTGAGGTGGGTCGGTCTGTTTTATCTCTGTGTGGCAGCCATTTATAATTTGGTGGGGACAACTAATGTCATCAAAAGTTACATCCCTAGCTGTTACCTGAGACTGGACCGAAAGTAGAACTGGTGGTCAGTGAAGTTCTGTTACAGGCGGGAATTCTGAGCCTATCTAACCATTGTTGGCAGTTGATCAAAACTTGTTGCTAATGTTAATAAAGAGGAGGTTGGGCTAAAAGGACTGCATTTTTTTTGGACGGCAATAAGTAGAGTGTTTTTCTCAAGAATCTTAGACTCAAGGTTCTCCATTAGAAGATGAAGCCAAATTGTGGTCAGATAGTAGTGATATTGATAACTTGGAAAATCTGTCTCTTCCCCACGGTATTTTTATTGATTCAGCTTACCTAGCTTGTATGTAGTAAACTGTATAATGCACAGGATACTACACTAAACAATTTAGAATTTCAAAAAAAATTATATGTAATATCTCAATTCATAATACTTACAGAACAAATGAAGAATCTATATTATCTTGGTTAATCCCTTTACTACCAGGACTAGGAAAGAGTGACTATTATCAAAATCTAGAAATTACCTATAGAATACATTTAGGTCAGCTGTCAACTATGGCCACCAACTCCCTGGTATATTTATGAACTCAGGAGCTACTTCTAGATTCTCATCAGGATTATGTCCAAACATATACAGATATGTAGAGTCTCATAAAGGAAAAATAACAATATCTGGTGCCCTCCCCTCCCAACAGTCTATCCCCACTCCTTCATTTCTACTATTTAGTATGATTTGTTATTGTCGTGATTGTATGCATTTGGAAACTTATCTACTGATACATGAGAAGGAAAGGAATGGATGGACAACCTTGTTCACTTTACTTTTTTATTCTTGATAGAAAGTAGTTCTGTGAAACATTGTGTTTCTGTGAGGCACTAGAAAACATGAATTAAGGTTTTAACAAGGGTTGGGTGATATTAGGAAAAAATGTTGCTACTTAGATTAAGTGAAAAATTTAGAAACAGAGATAAAAGTGAAAATAAAAGAAACAGGTTACTTCTAGAAAGAATCATTAACATGATAAATTCCAAGAAATTGTAGCCAATATATAGAAGCTTTCAGGTCAATGAAAAAGATAGTTCAAGCATCCAGGAAAAAAAAATCAATTACCAAAGAACCATAATTATATATATATATATATATATATATATATATATATATATATATATATCAAGTAGTGGAGAGCTTGGAATATAATATTTCAGAAGACTAAAAATGTAAGATTACAATTTAATTAATCCAGTAAAACTGAATATAATCCTACAAGGAAGAAAAATGTACCTTTTGTGAAATAGGGGACTCCCAAGCATTCTTCATGAAGGGACCAGAGCTGGGTAGACATGTTTTTTCTTTAATATGTCTAGCCATGTTAAAGATAAAGCACAGGAGTTAAGAGAAATATAAAAAATGAAACAATAATTAAAAAAAACTAAACAAGGAACTTCTTCAAGCCAAATATAGGGGAAATGATGTAGAGTTCTCTATTGTTATTAAGGGTTTTAGAGGGGAACCAAAAGCCCAAGAGTAGTGTTGTAACATACTTATGCTTTTTTAAATATGGAAAGAGAGAAGAAGGGTAACAAAATGAATTTGAGAGGTAAAGAAAGTTAAATAAACATATCACATAAGTGGGGTACTAAGCTGAAGTCTGTACAAATAAAAGGGGAAAGGCTAATGTTGCAACCTCAGTCTAGCATGAACTGGCAAAAGAATAGAAGAATACAGATACACAAAAACAATTCAGTATAAAGTACATTTTACTCAGTAAGGATATAAGAGGGAAAAGAGAGATAGGGGAATTAGAAGAAGGGTAGAAGGAGGTTAGTCCTAAGCAAAAGAAATTCTATCTTAGGTACTTGAAATTCCAAATATAGAGAGCACATTTCTGTTTTATCTATTTAAGAAAAATAGTACATCTAAAAACAAAATAGAGAATTATACTCAAAAAACCCTAATCTAAGAATAGATTTACCCTCACACTTTCCTTTAAAAAGTTATTGCATTTTATAATTTATAAGGAAAAATTCTTTTCTGCTCTCATTTCACTAATTCAGCATGTGGTAGATCACTGAAAACACACTGTACACTTAATATTTTCTCCAGAAGGCCAAATATATATACACAAAAAGTGATGTATGTGTATTTGGGTGCATGTGCGCATATGTAGAAATACAAACATACAATAACACATATCTATATCTCTCCATCTATAGTTACTATTTATATATAAATTTTAAATCATTCAATAATCCAGGAATTCATAATGCTTTATAGTTTCATAGTATCTGAATGTTGGTGGAAAACATGATAAGCATAAACATATATTTACATGAATTTCTCTATTAAGTTTAAGGAATAATATACATGTATTTATATGTATATAAATTTATTTAAAATCCAGAAAAATAAATTATTTAAAATTAAAATTACCATTAGCATAAATAATTGATATTTAATGTCTATACAGAGAGAAATGGGGTGAAGCATAATATTGAACTGATATATTATGTCTTATTCAGTTTTAGAAAGATGTTCTTTTAGCCCAATTGACAAAGATGGAATGCTATTCTTTTTCTTACCTGGCAATAGGATAAACTTGTTAGCTTCTAAGTTTTAATGAAATTACTGACTAACTATGAGTGATTGTTGTTTTTCCTTGGGTGTGAAGATTCATTTTGTTTAGGTAGAAATTAACATTTTTATTTCTGTAGCTTTTCTTTGTTTTACTGATCGTTTTTGGGCAACTGATTAACAATATTAGAAAGCATGAATGTATTTATGAATGAATGAATGATAAAACGTTAGGTGCTTATGATATGTACTGTGATACCCCATTTGCAGTTTTCTTGGCAAAGGTATTAGAATGATTTGAATTTCCTTCTCCATACCATTCCATAGATGAGGTGAGTGAAGCAAAGTGAGGTTTAAGTGACTGACTCAGGGTCACCCAGCTAGTGTCTAAGGTCAGATTTAAACTCAGATCTTCCTGAATGCAGGCTCAGTACTTTATCCACTATGCCACTTATCTTTTCCACTGTGATAAATACTAGGAATAGAAATATTAGCAAGATAGTTGCTGTTAACAAAGAGCTTGGTGTCTTGCTGGAGAAGGCTAATACTACTAATAATAACTGTTTTTATTGTTATTAATACATTTAATGTTCTTATATTATTATGACATAAATAAATATTAATATTATATTACCATCTATAAAATTCTTTAAGATTTAAAGAGCACTTTACAAATATTATCTTCTTTTATTCTCATAATAACTCTTAGATACTCTTGTGCTACCATATCCCAACTTTAAAATGGAAGAAATTGTGTTAGGCAAAAGTTAAGTTATTTGACTGGAATCTCATAAATTGGAAATGAATGGAGCTGGATTTAATGACAGGCCTTCTGACTCCACCTCTAGTATTCAATCCACCAAACTACCTAATTGCTTAAAACTTATATAAAAGGAAACTAGAAGAGGAAGAAGTAGTTGTTTAAAAAAAAATGCCAGGGTGCTGAAGCAAGGGCTAGTTCTCAGCAAAATATGGCCTAAAGTTTATTTATGGGAACCCAGGGAATTAGTTTCACTTTCCATCAGAAAAAAAAAAATGAAGATAAGAAGAATAAGGATAAATGGCTTGGAAAAGTCAGCCATTTGACTTTTCAAATCCCCATATTTCAGATTCACCTGCACATTATAAATATCTACAAGATAACTTCCTCATTAAGAATGGAATCAATACCTCCTTGCTGATTAGTGGTATGCAATATGGCTAATTTTAACATTTATCTGTTACATGCAACTCATTTCCAACAGGTATATTCTTTCTTTAACAAAATAAAATATTTTTATCATAGAATAAATGGTGGGATAGTAAATTAATGAAGTAAACATCTTAAATACTAGATGCTAGATATATTTACAGATAGAGGGAAAAAAACCTCTCTTTACATAAGTAGCAAATAATCTAATAAATTAGGGGAGAGAAAGAGAGAGAGAGAGAAATAGAGAGAGAGAGAGAGAGAGAGAGAGAGAGAGAGAGAGAGAGAAGATGAAGAAGAAGAAGAAGAAGAAGAAGAAGAAGAAGAAGAAGAAGAAGCAGCAGCAGCAGCAGCAGCAGCAGCAGCAGCAGCAGCAGCAGCAGCAGAAGAAGAAGAAGAAGAAGAAGAAGAAGAAGAAGAAGAAGAAGAAGAAGAAGAAGAAGAAGAAGAAGAAATATAGATACTGCATATGTAAAATAGAACATTTTTTCCCCTTATTTGACTCTGGGCTTCATGAGAATAGCACTCTCCTTTGTCTTCTTTGTTATCTTCAGCTTTTACCATAGATTTTGGCACATAGTAGGTGATTAATAGATGTTTTTGACTGAGATAACAAGGCAATTTTAGTGAAACAGTGCTGGCAGTTGGGGAATCAGGAAAAAAATAATTTATAAGATCTTGCTTCAGTAAAACTTTGAAACAACCAGGCTTTGTAGAAAATTCTAAATTATGTTAGTTTCCCATTTTGTTTACCTGATTTACAGATTATGTATCATTACACATATTATAATGGAATTATACTTAGAGATACATAAATAGTCATTTAGTTAAGAATTTCATTTTAAAAATAAGTAATACAAGATTCTGAAGAGGCAGTTTATTTGCCCAGGTTCATACAGGTAGGAAGGGAAAACAGTTAATCAGCCAACAGGCAAGAAGCATTTATATTCTTTACATATTCCAGGCTAAGCTTTGATTATACAGAGAAAGAAAATAAATAACCCGTTCCTCAATGGAGCTTACCTTCTACTTGATAAATGCAACATGCCATTTACTATGTACAAAAAGATGCATAAAGAGTACAACAGTTATATGAACTTGGAAAAATCTTGGTAGAAGATAAGATTTGAGATGATTCTGAAAGAAAATAGAGAACCAGGGGAGTATGTGTAACTTTCCAAGCATAGAAGATAGCTTATCATAGGCAATGAGTGAGGAAATAAACTTGCATATTCATGAACCTTCAAGAAAACCAGTATAACTTAATCATAGAATGTATAGAAGGAAGCAAAATTTAGGCAAGCTAAATAAATAGGTATGAAGATTTTGAAGAGCTTTAAAAAACAACAAACAAACCAAAAACAATGGATTTTACATTTAATCCTTAAATTAATAGGGAGCTACTAAAATTCACTTAGCAATAGAGAGACATGATAAGAACTTTGCTTTAGAAAAATCACCTTGGCAACTGAATTTAAAAAAAATTTTAGTGGGAAGAGAGTTGAGACAAGGAAATCTTTTTATAGTCCAGGTTAGTAGTGATGAGGGACTAAACTAGGATAATACCCATGTCAAGGAAAAGAAGAAGACAACATATAGCATATTTATTGGAGCCATGCCAGAAGATGTGGCAATGGAAGGGATATGTGGGATGAATAACAATGAAGACTTGAAGGTGATATTGATAATGTAGCCTCAGTGACTGAGAGGATGCAGGCATCATATTAGTAACAGGAAAATTAGAAAGAGAACTGTTAGGTTTCATCTCTAAAATTAGAGACTTGGATAGGATATCTTTAGTGGTACCTGAAAGCTATAAATCTGTGTTCCAATGGGATAGGCATTTGTGTGATACGATTTAACTTGGGAGGAAGAAAACTGGGAGGACTGAATGAGACAAGAATACTCAAGAGAGTGCTTTTCAAACACTGAATAAAGAATATCAGTAATATCTCTAATCTAGTTTGGTATATTCTGTGTTCTTTTATGTCAGGTTATGCTATGTAATCCTATCCTATACATATGTGTGTTTGAAGTTAAAGAGAGAGAGAGAGAGAGAGAGAGAGAGAGAGAGAGAGAGAGAGAGAGAGAGAGAGAGAGAGAAGGAGAGAGAGAGAAAGGAGAGAGAGAGAAAGACAGAGACAGTCTCAGAAACAGAGAAAGAGAGAAAGAAGTATGAGAGTAATATTGCATTCCCATAAGTCTAAGGACAAACACTCTTAAGTTGGTATGTATTTGTTTTGTATTTATTTTGAAAGAAATATTTATTTTTCTACTATATTAATCAATTATTAATTTAGAACTGAGGTTTTCCCTTCCTATTCCATCATTCAGGGACTAGTTAGTGTAAGTTATTCAGCCAGTATCTGAAGTACTGAGTGTATATTCTATGATCTTCTATGATTCTATGATCACCCAACTAGAAAACCTTATTTTTATTTAAATAGAATCTAATCTAGGTGAATTACAGCCATAAAGCATTAAGATCATGCCCTCATAATCCTCCATTGTAGTCTAGGGAAACCCAGTTCTTGAAGGGGAAAACCTAGTAGAGTAATCTGGATAGAGATTGATTCCTTTGTCCAAAGTGCTTGAGGGAGCTGAGTCTCATGATCAAGCCATATTCTCAAGAAGTTAGAATTGAAAACTTTTAGCTTATCTTTTCTTTAATATGCCTAACCTCTAATTAATTTTTAAACATTTGGTTCAATTTTTCTTATGAAGGTACTTTATTTTTCTTAAAAAAGAAAAAGAAGAACAAACAAACGACCATGCAAACATAAATGAATAAACAAGACATTTAGCATCTACATAAAGTGTTTAATTAATAAAACCACTTAACATGAATGTATCAATTTCCAGATAGCCTAATTAATAAATTGATATTACACAGAAACTCCATCTTCAAGGTTTTTCATTAATCTAAGTTTTTATTCCCAGGCAGGGGAAACCAGTAGATTCCAACACCCTGAAGATGAGAAAGGGAGAGAGGGGATTAAAGGCACAAATAAAGTTATTTGCCTAGGCAAGACTAAGTGGCAATTTCTTTCATCTAACCAGGCAGAGTGATGTGATGGAAAGACTCCTAATTTAGGCATGAGAATTCAGGGTTCAAATTCTGCCCCTCACTTATTATGGATTAAAGGACATGAAGAAGCTCAGTATAGAAAATTGTAGAAAATCTAATAAGAAGTAAAATAAAGTGGAATAGGGGCAATGAACTAAGAGAAGAAAGAGAAATGGAATGACTAGGGTGCAAAAAAGAAGTATGAAGTAGAGGAAGTGATAGGAGGACAGGACATTTTTTTTTATACATGACCAAAATGTTATTTTGCTGTACAAAAAGAATCAGACTCTGAAATATTGTACAATTAGCCGGTGAAAGAAATCCAAAATGCAGTTGGGCAAAAATATTGGGATTGAGAATTCAATGTAATGGTTCTTAGCCATCTCTCAGAGTTCTTTCCTTGGGTGTAGCTGGTTCAGTTCAATACTGCTCCATTGGAACTGATTTGGTTCATCTCATTACTGAGGATGGCCAGGTCCATCAGAATTGGTCATTATATAGTATTGTTGTTGAAGTATATAATGATCTCTTGGCCCTGCTCATTTCACTCAGCATCAGTTCGTGTAAGTCTCTCCAGGCTTTTCTGAAATCATCTTGTTGGTCATTTCTTATAGAGCAATAATATTCCATAATATTCATATACCCCAATTTATTCAGCCATTCTCCAACTGATGGGAATCCACTCAGTTTCCAGTTTCTGGACACTACAAAGAGGCTGCCACAAACATTCATGCACATACAGATCCCTTTCCCTTCTTTATGATCTCTTTGGGATATAAGCCCAATAGTAACACTGCTGGATCAAAGAGTATGCACAATTTGATAACTTTTTGAGCACAATTCCAAATTGCTCTCCAGAATGGTTGGATGTATTCACAGTTCCAACAACAATGTTTTAGTGTCCCTGTTTTCCCATATCCCCTCCAACATTCCACATTATCTTTCCCTGTCATTCTAGCCAGTCTGACAGGTGTATGGTATCTCAAAGTTGTCTTATTTTGCATCTCTCTGATTAATAATGACTTGGAACACTTCCGGCCAAGATGGCAGTGAGGAGGCACACAGCTGTGTAAGCTCCGCATTTTCTCTCAGAATCCATCTCATTACAAGCCTCTGAATCAATGCCTGACTGAAAAAAAAAAAAAAAACCCACAAACAGTTACCAAGAGAAGACATCCTTGAGATTCGCCAGGAAAAGTCTGTTTTTGCTCGAGGGAGGGACGGTATTAGATTGGGCACAGGCTGAGGGCAGCAGCAGTGAGAGCTTGGCAGGCAGCTCACAACTGAGCAGACCGGAGGGGGTTGGGGTGTGATCTCAGCCGTCTCTGTGGGGAGAGCTTCACTACAGGATTGGATACTTTGCCCTGGCAGCAAGTCAGTAGCCCAGCAGAGAAGCTAAAAACATGGGAGGGGGGGTGAAGAATACAACCCCAAACAGCTGGAGTTCCTTGAGACCAGCCACCCCTCCCCCACAGCGTCTCAGCATGCTCTCAGAGTCTCAGAGCTCAGGCGCAACACAGTCCTGCTAGTGCCTCGCTGCTGCCCCCTCAGTCTGTAGAGGAAACTCGGTTACACCACCCAGCCCCTCCCCCAAAAAATCAGATTCCATTTGTTTTTTTTTTCCTTTTTTTTTTCTTTGCTAGTTTGTCTCTGATTCTTCTCTGACAAAATGAGCAAAAAGTTAAAAAGGACTTTAACAATTGACAGCTTTTATACAGAGAACAGACTCTAAATCCTGAGGGACTAAAAACAGATTCTCTTCAGGTGAATCCCCACAGGAGGAGATCATCTGCTCCTCGGCACAGATAAATCTCATAGAAGAAATTAAAAAGGCTCTCACAAGAGAGCTAGAAGAAAAATGGGAAAAGGAGAGGGAGGCTTGGCAAGAGAGACTGGAGAAGTCATTCCACTCATTTAAAGACAGAGTGGATAAAGAAAACAAATCCTTGAAAAATAGGATTAGTGAACCGGAAACAGAAAATAGCTCTCTAAAGAATAAAATTGGCAAAATGGAAAAACATTCCATAAAACAAATTGGACAATTAGAAAAACATATAAAAAAATTGAGTGAAGAAAACACTTCATTGAAAATCAGAATAGAACAAATGGAATTGAATGACTCGAGGAGACAAGAAGAATCAGTAAAGCAAAACCAAAAAATCCAAACAATGGAGAAAAATGTGAAATACCTTCTCGAGAAAACAACAGACCTGGAAAACAGGTCTAGGAGAGACAATCTGAGAATCATTGGACTCCCAGAAAAATACTATGAAAAAAAGAGTCTGGACACTATTTTCCAGGAAATTATCAAAGAGAACTGCCCAGAAGTCATAGAAACAGAGGGTAAAATAGACATTGAAAGGATTCATCGATCATCCACTGAAAGGGATCCTAAAATCAAAACACCAAGAAATATAGTGGCCAAATACCAGAACCCTCAAACAAAGGAAAAAATACTCCAAGCAGCTAGAAAAACCCAATTCAAATATAGAGGAGCCACAATAAGGATCACACAAGTTCTAGCAGCATCCACATTAAAAGATCGAAGTGCCTGGAATATGATATTCCTAAAGGCTAAGGAACTCGGTATGCAACCAAAAATAACTTGCCCAGCCAGAATGAGCATCTTTTGCCAGGGAAGAAGATGATCATTCAATGAAATAAGTGAATTTCACCTATTTTTCGTGAAAAAAACAGAACTTAACAAGAAGTTTGATCTGCAAATATTGAACTCAAGAAAAACCTAAAAAGGTAAAAAGAAATCTTGGGAACTGTATTTCTACTGTAAAGATGTATAAAAAAATGCATGTATACCTTGTTCTAGAAATTAGAGGTGGAAAGGAAATTGTATCAGAAAAAGGGTAAAGTGGGGGTACTATATCTCATAAAGAGGCAAAGGAAACCTATTATATCTGAGAGAAAGAATGGAGGGGGATGAATATTGTGGGTATTTTACTGCCATAAGAATTGACTGTAAGAGAAAAAATTTTAGACATATTCAATGTATGGTGAAACTTCTCCCATCTCATTGAAAAGTGAGAAGGGAAAAGTGAAAAGGGAAGGAATAAGCTAAGCAGAATGGAATACAGAAACTTGTGAGGGAAAGGAGTAAAATAGGGGGGAGGAACTCTAAGGTGGGGAGGAAGGATACTAAAAAGGGAGGGCTGTGAGAAGCAAGTGGTGCTCACAAGTTTAATACTGTGAAAGGGCGTAAGGGGGAAAGAAGGGAGAAAAGCATAAAAAGGGGTTAACAAGATGGCAAGGAATACAGAATTGGTAATTTTAACCATAAATGTAAACGGGGTAAACTCCCCCATAAAGAGGAAGCTATTAGCAGAATGGATTAAAAGCCAGAATCCTACAATATGTTGTTTACAGGAAACACACCTGAAGCAGGGAGAAACATACAGAGTAAAGATGAAGGGCTGGAGTAGAATCTACTATGCTTCAGGTGAAGTCAAAAAAGCAGGGGTAGCCATCCTGATCTCAGATCAAGCAAAAACAAAAATTGATCTAATTAAAAGAGATAAGGAAGGGCACTATATCTTGCTAAAGGGTAGCATAAATAATGAAGCAAAATCAATATTAAACATATATGCACCAAGTGGTGTAGCATCTAAATTCTTAAAAGAGAAATTAAGAGCGCTGCAAGACTCTTTGCAGATGATATGATGGTATACTTAGAGAACCCTAGAGATTCTATGAAAAAGCTATTAGAAATAATCCATACATTTAGCAATGTTGCAGGTTATAAAATAAATCCCCATAAATCCTCAGCATTTTTATACATCACCAACAAAATCCAACAGCAAGAGATGCAAAGAGAAATTCCATTCAGAATAACTGTCAACAGCATAAAATATTTGGGAATCTATATATCAAAGGAAAGTCAGGAATTATATGAGCTAAATTACAAAAAAACTTTCCACACAAATAAAGTCAGACTTAAACAATTGGAAAAATATCAAGCGCTCCTGGATAGGGCGAGCGAATATAATAAAGATGACAATTCTCCCTAAACTAATCTATTTATTTAGTGCTATACCAATCAGACTTCCAAGAAAATATTTTAATGATCTAGAAAAAATAACAACCAAATTCATATGGAATAATAAAAGGTCAAGAATCTCAAAAGAATTAATGAAAAAAAAATCAAATGAAGGTGGCCTAGCTGTACCTGATCTAAAACTATATTATAAAGCAGCATTCACCAAAACCATTTGGTATTGGCTAAGAAATAGATTAGTCAATCAGTAGAACAGGTAGGTTTATAAGACAGAATAGTCAATTATAGCAATTTAGTGTTTGACAAACCCAAAGATCCTAACTTTTGGGATAAGAATTCATTATTTGACAAAAACTGCTGGGATAACTGGAAATTAGTATGGCAGAAATTAAGCATGGACCCACGTTTAACACTGTGTACCAAGATAAAATCAAAATGGGTCCATGATTTAGATATAAAGAACGAGATTATAAACAAATTGGAGGAAAATAGGATAGTTTATCTATCAGACTTGTGGAAGAGGAAGAAATTTGTGGCTAAAGACGAACTAGAGACCATTATTGATCACAAAATAGAAAATTTTGATTACATCAAATTAAAAAGCTTCTGTACAAACAAAACTAATGTAAACAAGATTAGAAGGGAAGCAACAAACTGGGAAAATATCTTCACAGTTAAAGGTTCTGATAAAGGCCTCATTTCCAAGATATATAGAGAACTAACTCTAAATTACAAGAAACCAAATCTTTCTCCAATTGATAAATGGTCAAAGGATATGAATTTTCAGATGATGAAATTGAAATCATTACCACTTATATGAAAGAGTGTTCCAAATCATTATTAATCAGAGAAATGCAAATTAAGACAACTCTGAGATACCACTACACACCTGTCAGATTGGCTAAGATGACAGGAAAAAATAATGATGATTGTTGGAGAGGATGCGGGAAAACTGGGACACTGATATATTGTTGGTGGAGCTGTGAACGAATCCAACCATTCTGGAGAGCAATCTGGAATTATGCCCAAAAAGTTATCAAACTGTGCATACCCTTTGATCCAGCAGTGTTTCTACTGGGCTTATACCCCAAAGAGATACTAAAGAAGGGAAAGGGACATGTATATGCCAAAATGTTTGTGGCAGCCCTATTTGTAGTGGTTAGAAGCTGGAAACTGAGTGGATGCCCATCAATTGGAGAATGGTTGGGTAAATTGTGGTATATGAATGTTATGGAATATTATTGTTCTGTAAGAAATGACCAGCAGGATGAATACAGAGAAGCTTGGAGAGAATTACATGAACTGATGCTAAGTGAAATGAGCAGAACCATGAGATCATTATATACGTCAGCAACGATACTGTATCAAGATGTAATCTGATGGAAGTGGATTTCTTTGACAAAGAGACCTAATTCAGTTTCAATTGATCAATGATGGACAGAAGCAGCTACACCCAAAGAAAAAACACTGGGAAATGAATGTAAACTGTTTGCATTTTTGTTTTTCTTTCTGGGTTATTTCTACCTTCTGAATCCAATTATCCCTGTACAACAAGAAAACTGTTTGGATCTGCACATATACATTGTATCTAGGATATACTAGGACATATTCAACATATATTGTACTGCTTGCCATCTAGGGGAGGAGGTGGAGCGTGGGAGGGAAAAATCGGAACAGTAGTGAGTGCAAGGGAAAATGTTGTAAAAAAAGTACCCTGGCATAGATTCTGTCCATAAAAAGTTACTATAATAATAATAATAATAATAAAAATAATGACTTGGAGCATCTTTTCATATGACTAGACATAGTTTTCATTTCTTCATCTTAGTATTATCTGTTCATATCCTTTAACTATTTATCAATTGGAGAATGGCTTGATTTCTTATAAATTAGAGTCAATTCTCTATATATTTTGGAAATGAGGAATTTATCAGAACCTTTGACTGTAAAAATATTTTCCCAGTTTATTGCTTCACTTCTTCTAATCTTGTCTGCATCAGTTTTGTTTGTACAAAAACTTTTCAGTTAGGTTTAGTCAAAATTTGCTATTTTGTGATCAGTAATGATCTCTAGTTCTTCTTTGGTCATATTACTTCCTCTTCCACAGGTCTGAAAGTTAAACTATCCTGTGTTGCTCTAATTTATTTATAATCTCATTCTTTATGCCTAGGTCATGAACCCATTTTTTTTCTTTTTTTTTTATTATAGTAACTTTTTTATTGAAATGACCAACAGGATGATCTCAGAAAAGCCTGGAGAGACTTACATGAACTGATGCTGAGTGAAATGAGCAGGACCAGGAGATCATTATATATTTCAACAATAATATTATTTGATGATCAATTCTGATGAACCTGGCCATCTTCAGCAATGAGATGAACCCAATGAGTTCTAATGGAGCAGTAATGAACTGAACCAGCTATACCCAGCAAAAGAACTCTGGGAGATGGCTAAGAACCATTACATTGAATTACCAATCCCTATATTTTTGCCCACCTGTATTTTTTTTTATTTCCTTCACAGGCTAATTGTACAAAATTTCAGAGTTGGATTCTTTTTGTACAGAAAAATAACAGTTTGGACATGTATACTTATTTTGTATTTAATTTATATTTTAATATATTTAAGATGTTCTGGTCATCCTTCCATCTAGGAGAGAGGGTGAGGAGAAGGAGGGAAAAATTGAACCAAAAGGTTGGCAATTGTTAATGCTGTAAAATTGCCCATGCATATAACTTGTAATTAAAAAGCTATTAAATTTTTTTTTTAATTTTTAAAAATGAAAAGGGAGAACTCGCCACCAATGAAGAGGACATTAGAGTAATAATTAGAAGCTACTTTGCTCAAATTCATGCCAATAAATTTGACAACTTAAATGAAATGGAAGAATACCTTCAGAAATGTAGCTTGCCCAGATTAACAGAGTAAGAAGCAAATAGACTAAACAGTCCCATTTTAGAAAAAAGAAATAGAACAAGCTATTAACCAACTTCCTAAGAAAAAATGCCCAGGACCAGATGGATTTACAATGTGAATTCTACCAAATTCCAATGCTACATAAGCTATATGAAAAAACAGGGATTGACGGAGTCCTATCAAATTCATTTTATGATACAGACAAGGAACTGATACCTAAATGAGGTAAGTTGAAAACAGAGAAAGAAAATTATAGATCAATCCCCCTAATGAATATTGATGCTAAAATCTTAAATAAAATATTAGCAAAAAGATTTCAGAAAATCATCCCCAGGATAATACACTATAATCAAGTAGGATTTATTACAAGAATGCAGGGTTGGTTCAATATTAGGAAAAGTATGAGCATAATTGACCATATTAATAACTAACTTAACAAAAATATATGATCATCTCAATAGATGCAGAAAAAGCATTTGATTAAATCCAACATCCATTCCCAATAAAAACACTTGAGAGCATAGGAATAAATGGACTTTTCCTTAAAAATTGTCAGGACATCTATTTAAAACTATCAGTAAGCATCATATGCAATGGGAAAAAACTGGACCCTTTCCCAGTAAGATCAGGAGTGAAACAAGTTTGTGCACTATCACCATAATTATTCAATATTGTATTAGAAACACTAGCCTCAGAAAAAAGAGTTGAGAAAGAGATTAAAGGAATTAGAATAGGTAATAAGGAAACCAAACTATCACTCTTTGCAGATGATATGATGGTATACTTAGAGAACCCCAAAGATTCTACTAAAAAAGCTATTAGAAATAATTCATAACTTTAGCAAAATTGCAGGATACAAAATAAATCCCTATAAATTCTCAGCATTTTATACATCACCAACAAAATCCAACAGCAAGAGATACAAAGAGAAATTCAATTCAAAATAACTGTCAATAGCATTAAATATTTGGTAATCTATTTATCAAAGAAAAGTCAGGAAGTATATGAGAAAAATTTAAAAAAATTCCACACAAATAAAGTCAGATTTAAGTAACTGGAAAAATATTAAGTGCTCTTGGATAGGCCAAGTGATTATAATAAAGATGACAATCCTTCCTAAACTAATCTATTTATTTAGTGCTATACCAATTATACTCCCAAAAATATTTCAGTGATCTAGAAGAAATAACAACAAAGTTCATATGGAAGAACAAAAAGTCATGAATCTCAACGGAATTAATGAAAAAAAAAATCAAATGAAGGTGGCCTAGCTGTACCAGATCTAAAACTATCTTATAAAGCAGCAGTCACCAAAACCATTTGGTATTGGCTAAGAAATAGATTAGTTGATCATTGGAATAGGTTAGTTTCACAAGTCAAAAATACTCAACTGTATCAATCTAGTGTTTGACAAATCCAAAGATCCCAACTTTTGGGATAAGAATTCATTATTGGACAAAAACTGTTGAGAAAACTAGAAATTAGTATGGCAGAAATTAGGCATAGACCCACACTTAACACTGTATACCAAGATAAGATCAAAATGGGTCCATGATTTAGGCATAAAGAACGTGATTATAAATAAATTAGAGGAACATAGGATAGTTTATCTCTCAGACTTGTAGAGGAGGAAGAATTTTGTGACCAAAGATGAACTAGAGATCATTATTGATCACAAAATAGAAAATTTTGATTATATCAAATTAAAAAGCTTTTGTACAAACAAAACTAATGCAAATAAAATTAGAAGGGAAGCAATAAACTGGGAAAACATCTTCACAGTTAAAGGTTCTGATAAAGGCCTCATTTCCAAAATACATAGAGAATTGATTCTAATTTATAAGAAATCAAGCCATTCTCCAACTGATAAATTGTCTAAGGATATGTACAGACAATTTTCAGATCATGAAATTGAAACTATTTCCACTCATATGAAAGAGTGTTCCAAATCACTATTGATAAGAGAAATACAAATTAAGACAACTCTGAGATACCACTACACACCTCTTGTGTAAGATTGGCTAAGATGACAAGAAAAAATAATGATTAATGTTGGAAGGGATGTGGGAAAACTGGGACACTGATTCATTTTTGGTGAAGTTGTGAATGAATCTAACCACTCTGGAGAGCAATCTACAATTATGCCCAAAAAGTTATCAAACTGTGCATACCCTTTTATCCAGCAGTACTACTACTGGGCTTATATCCCAAAGAGATACTAAAGAAGGGAAAGGGACTGTATTTGCCAAAATGTTTGTGGCAGCCCTGTTTGTAGTAGCTAGAACCTGGAAAATGAATGGATGCCCATCAATTGGAGAATGATTGAGTAAATTTTGGTATATCAGTGTTATGGAATATTATTGTTCTATTAGAAATGACCAGTAGGATAAATACAGAGAGGTTTGGAGAGACTTATATGAACTGATGTTAAGTAAAATGAACAGAACCAGGAGATCATTATATACTTCAACAATGATACTCTATAAGAATGTGTTCTGATGGAAGTGGATTTCTTTGACAAAGAAAAGATCTAACTCAATTTCAATGGGAAATGAATGTAAACTGTTTCCATTTTTGTTTTTCTTCTTGGGTTATTTTTACATTCTGAATTCAATTCTCCCTGTGCAATAAGAGAACTGTTTGGTTCTGCATACATATATTGTATCTATGATATACTGTGATATATTTAACATGTATAGGACTGTTTGCCATCTGGGGGGGGGGTGGAGGGAGGGAAGGGAAAAGTCAGAACAGAAGTGAGTGCAAGGGATAATGTAAAAAATCACCCAGGCATGGGTTCTGTCAATAAAAAGCTATAATTAATATATATATATATATATATATATATATATATATATATATATATATATATATATATATATATATATTGAACTACTTGTCATTTAAGGAAGGGCATGGGAAAAAGGAAAATTGGAATACAAGGTTTTAGAAAGACTAACATTAAAGGATTGTCTATGCATATGTTTGGAAAAAATAAAAAAGCTTTAATTAAAAAAAAAAGATGTTCACCATTTTTTCTTTTCCTGATGATATTTGCTAAGTAAGTGTCATACAACCTTAGGGCACTATATAATTTCTTTCAATGCAATTCTTAGATAGTTTTAAAGCAGGGGGTAAAGCAAGTGGTAAATAAACAAAGCCTACATATATTATAAAATGCATTTAAATGAGAGACATGAAATTAATACATGGATGGTGAGTAAATATATGTGTGTGTGTGTGTGTGTGTGTGTGTGTGTGTTTAAAAGCACCTAATCTTAGTGCAGCTGTTGGTAACCTCCTATTCAGGTTCTAGTTCTGCCTCATATACATAGTAGCTATGAAATCTTGGACAAGTTCTATAACTTCAGGTATATCTACAAAAATATAAGTTTTAAAATTACTCTTGATCTGCAAAGACATTTGGAGCTCCATTAACTTTAACACTGAAACCATATATTTGATTCAATACAACCTGATTCTGTTATCTACTTCAATGAACATGATTTCAACAATCCAGCTAATTCAGGAAATAACTATCCACTTATTTTTATCATGTGTTATCTTCATCTATTTCTTTCATTTCTTCATAAGACATCCCCCAGTTCACTGAGGACCTAAGTACAGGAACTAAGAATGATTTCATTTCTTTCATTACATGGAAAATATTTAACTTTTTGGGCTTCTACATTTCATCATTGAGATCTATACAGCATTCGAAAAATGATGTTGGTAAAAGATGGATGGTAATTTTAAAGAAAAATTGAGGTTGTATAAAATATTGAATGATTTCAAAGAAAATCTTATTTAACACAGCCATGTATGTAGGGAAAGTATGGTGTCAAATTTTGAATAAAAAGAGAAATTTTGGCTTGATAAGTTTTTGTTTGTTTTTCCCCAGTGTTTTCAGTTTTCCCAAATTGCTTCTGCAAGGCAAAAAAATTAATCTGTACAACAGGAGAAGACCTTGTATCTAACCAAGTATAGTTGTTTCGAAATGTATCATATTTTCCTACTAAACTATAAATCCCACAAGAATTAATATGACCTATTTTAGACAGTCTTTAAATCCTCATATCCCGTATCTGAATGTTTTCCATGGAACAGTTACTTAATAAGTGTCTCCTGAATTAGATTTCAATTTCTCTAAGTTTCCTCTTCCTTTCTTTTTTCCCTTTCACCTCTTCTTAATGTACTATCATACTTTTAAGGAAAGTTTACTGATACATGCAAACCAGTTACAATTGACCTAGTGGGAAGAAACTATTCTGAATAGAAAACTTGGTGGTGACAAGTAAATAATTCAAATTAACTTCTCTCTGTGGTACTCAAGTAAAAAGATCCATAATATCTAGTGTATGGATATCCAGGTTAAATTTTTAAAACTATCAGATGCGTATCACACACAATGCATATGTTATCTTAAGTTATAGATAGATGGATGGATGGATGTTTGGGCCAAGAGATGAAAAATGTCTCTTTGGAGCAACTTGACATTTCTGGGACACTGACAGGCACTTCTACCTTTGACCATGTACAATTTAAGCCATAGTTGTTGTATTATGCTACCTTAAATGAGTTTTAGTTAAGTGTTTCCAATAAATATATAATTCACTGTTGGATCTCGGCTTGATTTAAAGACAATAAAATTCTCTGCAAATAGCTCAGTGGGACTCAGCTCTTCCAGGGAAAAGAAACTCAATTGACTGTTTTGCTATTATCAAGATGAACACTTCAGCTTTGAGCTTCTCTGACCAATTTAGCCTTTCTTTGGGTATATGTAAGGCCATTTATTTTCCTGAGCATTTAACTCTAGCAAGTTAAAGGCTGTGCTATTCAGATTGAAGATACATATTACCTGTAAACTGAAATGCCATGCCACAATTAAAGGGAACAGAAACTGCTTATGTATTGGCAATCTATTTCTCCCTACTTTCAGCTATCTGATTCTTTTAAAGAACTGCAAAAAGCATGATGGGGAATTCTTATGTGAAAGGAATATTGAAATTGTACAGGAGATGCTGTGAAATGCAATTTAAAATGTTTCCAACCTTTTAAAAAGTAATTTATATAGCACCTATAATTTGTTAAAACTTTAGAGGTTTTTGAAGTATTCCAGAGGCCTTATTAGAGTAATAGATTCAAGTTAGTTTGGTCAATGACAACTAATTTCATGAAGAAAAAGATAGGAATTTAGACAATGAGAGGGGATCATGTTAAGAAGCCAAGACGTTTAAAGATGTGCAGGATGATGTCTATAAATTGAATAAAAATATGAAGCAATTCATGATAAAGCATTTTCTAATATTTAATATTTTGTCTTAATCTTATAAACTGATCCTACCTTTAATGGAAGGCCGGAATTCCTACAATGTTTTGTAGCTAGCATTTCATCTAAAGTGTTACCTAACATACAGTTTTCTTTCCTTTCAGGAGTTCTTTATCTGTTCCTATGGTATTTAGAATAAACTGCCCATTCATAGTTTCATTAAAACGACTGATCCTTTTCTCTCTAATATTTCAGTAGTTTCTTATTGCCATACGGGATCCCCAGATTATATATGCTCTATACATATACTTGAGAGAATTAAGTGATTTTATTTTTAATGAGAGAAAACTTCAGAGAAACATCATAAATCTTCACATATTTGATTTGTCATGTGAAAGGCTTTCTTTTTATTATTTATTGTTTTTACTTGGCTTATGTAGAAATTATAAATAAACAGTTTTAATTTGTCAATTAAGACAAATGGCATGCTATCACAGTACCTGGACCTAGTAACCTCTCAGTTTCCTACAAATTCTTAAATTTTATTTATTTAGGATTGTAGTAAAATATTAGAAACCATATGAATTATTATTTGTCTTACTTCAACAATTTTAGATTAAGCTGTTTCTTTGACTCCCTCACTGTTCTACTATAATCCAAAGTGTCTTCCATATTTTATTTAGTGATATGCTCTAGTAATTCACAACTCAAAAGAAAAAATGGTATTAGAGAGCTTTACTAAAATGTATGGAGACGATTTATAAAAAGAAGAAAAGAAGTAGAAAGGTGGAATTTCAGTGTTAACATTTAATTAATAATTCCACAACAAGAAATCAATAAAACATGTTTCTAAGATTTCTTAGAAAAACTGAAAAAAACACAAAACAAAAAGGATGAAAAGAGGCCTGTGACATAGTACATCATAACTTAGGAGGAAAAGACTAATTTGATATTAGACTGAAAAGAATGAAGAGATCAGTTATGATTCAAGAGAGATAACAATTACATTATACAAAGCTCTTCTGAAAGCTCACTTGGAACATTCAATCCAGGAATGGGCATTTAATTTGAAGAAGGATATTCAAATATATCTAGAGTTCAGAGAAGAGCTACAAGGCTTAACTGGGGATTAAGAGGTCTATTATGATAGGCTTTAAGGCTTTAAGGAATGAATATGTTTATACCTGGAAAAATGGAGGAAGAGAAGAATAGAATGTCTCGATATGAACCAGAATCACTTTAATTATTTTTATCTTTCACTTTAGAAGATTAAAATTCATTTGTGCTTGACCAGAGGGGGCAATGAAAAACTCTATGATATTTTGAAATTTTAAAAAATCATGTATTTGAGGCACAGAAAATTTCTTTCCACTTTCAACCGGGATCAAATGGAATACAGTCGGGTAATCAGAGAATATAAAAAGAGGTAGTATTAATTTATCTCAAGCTAAATTATATTCTCATTCTGTGTGGTTCCTCACTTTTTTCTCCATGTAGTCTAATGTATGATCAAATCTGTGAAAGACACCTCTTTTAAACTGGATTTTGGATTTTGTGCTAATGAATAGGAGATCAAATTGATTGAAATTAAATCTCCCTCCATCATTAAAGTAAAATCTCATTCATAAATATGCAGGTGGATATCAGAAAATATAACTGTTATCCCTGAAAAGGAATATAGAAATCCAAATGTATTTTCAATGTACTTGATGAACTTATTTCATTATTATTGTGTTATATATATATATATATATATATATATATATATATATATATATATAATAGCAAAACTTTCTGGGTTTTTTTTCCCTCTTTCCTTTTTATTGTAGAGAATTGGATAATTGACATGATAAAAATTGGATTTTTAACTATTGAAATTATGTTTTGAATTTCCAAACATGTTTCTTATTTAAAAATAAAGGAGACAAATCTGTTAGTAAATAGCTAATTGGGTTGACCATCAATAAACTCATCTGAATGGTTGAATAGAAACACAGATCCACAGGTATGATAGCCATGCCACAATCATAATTGCCAGGGAGTCTGGGGAACTGTAATTTATCCAAAAATAAGGAGAGGAGAGTGGAGCCATGAAGTGGGAAGCATCTAAATCATGATGAATGAAATATAATTCATCTCATCTTTTGCCTGATAATTTACCTTCCATGAACCCTTTCCTCTGCCCCCCCCAAAAAAAATGCTCCAGGAGAAAAGGAAAACAGGAAAATTGTAGCTGCTTGTGTTTCCTTTTGATTGTCTTAGATAGATTTTTCTTTTAAAAGTGGACTGGATTTATAGCAATCTTATTTTGCAATGAATTATCTTTCTTTCCAAACTTTTAATCTAATTTTCCCTGGTGATTTTGCTTTCATTTCATGCATATTTCTGTAAAAATCATACATAGATTACATCTTATTCACAACTTGTGTTTGATAGAGCACTGGACTGGGAATTGGGAAAACTCATTTTCATGAGTTCAAATCTGACTTCAGACACTTTTGAATTATATAACTCTCTGGATAAATCAGTGAACCCTTCAATTTACCTTCATTTCCTCATGTGTAAAATAAATAACAATAAAGGAAATGATAAACCATTCCAGTATCTTGACCAAGAAATCCCCAAATGTGGTCGTGTAGATGAAGAGTACTGAATTAGCTGAGCAAAAAAAGGTGGTAGGGTTTATGTTAAATTATTTTTACAAATATTATATTTGTTAATTCTCACAATAACACTACAAGTAGTGTTATTAGTATCCCCTATACAATTGAGGAAACAGGAAAACAAGCTAAGTGTCTTATCTAGGGTCACACAATTCATCAGTATCTGAAGCCAGATTTGAACTCAGATCTTCCTTTCCCAGTATGCTTTCCATCTTCAAGATCACCAATTCAAACTTTTTAATTTACTGGTGTGGCTATTTAATCACAATGAAAACATTTCTTGTTCAGTGGTGCATGATCTAGGAAGTATTTCAAGAAATAACAAAAACAAGTTTTCTTTATTCCAAATCCAGTGCTCTTTCACTGTACCACCAAAAACATGTTGACTAACTTTTTGGAAAAAAACTGATCATTTAGATAAAATCTTCTCTTTTAGGATTTGACTCTAAAATAGCTGAAAATAGAACATTAGATAGCACAATTCTAACATCTACATGGTTAATTTATTTGGTATAAATCTGCTCATGTAAGCCCAAAATTTCAGATAACAAAAAAGGCTTAGTATTTGTGTTGAAACGAAATAAAAAATATTATTAAATTACACCTTTGTTAATTATTTGTTGTGGGTGTGGCTTCAGCATTTGATTATGCACTTAAACCTAAATTTATTTGAGATTATGTATGTGTCATATACTATAATTCTATCTAGGATTTAGTGAGAATGCTTCTTATCATCTTCACTTCATTTTGTGATGGTTTCTTACAATTATGGGAATTGCTTTCAAAATTCATTTAATATTCATTTTGGTATAAAGCATCTGTTGTGGCAGATGGGGCAAATGACATGAAGTTCAGCTGGTATAATAATTCTTTAGGATTTACGTCTAGTTTACAAAAATAATTTGTAATTCATTTTGGATTAATTAATTTGAATTTATGGTGCTCCATCAAGACATATTGTAGCTGCTCCCAGTATACACTGGATTAAGTTTAACTGGCTGCACTTCTGAAAACATGCATTTAGGGAAAAAAAAAAGATTAGGCAGTTTCTCATTATACATTCTTTACATTTACCCATAACAAACATCTACATGAAATCTGAAAAGATAACAGCTTTGCCCAAAGTAATGTATTTACTAAACAGTCATAGAAATTTAACAGTCCATACTGTGCACTCTAAACTACTTGTGTGAGATAGAAAGATACATAGTGACAAACCAGATTATTCAATCACTTACAATAAATGTTTTCTTCCTCTTCACCTACCCCCTGCTTGTCAAGTACATGGAAATGTTTTGAAGAAAAATTATATATTTTCATATAGAAATAAAACACCTAAAGCAACTCAATTCCATTTTGGGTTGGAGTTGAAGAGAAATGATAACTACAACTATCCCCAGACTTCTAAAATACACAACTAGACAAAGATATTTAGTAGTCCCTTATAAGTATCTATTAACTATTCAATCAACTTTTCAATTTTATTTGAAAGATTTTTAGAAAAAATATATTTATATTATAATTTTTAAAATTAAAATATCCAAATTTAATTCTATACCATGAAATATAGCATGTGATATATAAATTTTATCAGGTTTTGTTTTAATATCGACTGAAATGTTCAAGGATAATGTTCATAAATATATTGTCCCAACAAATCAATGGTCCCCACATTTTCTGTGCTTTATTATTGTGCTTTTCTCTGATTTAAATTGTTATTCAAAAGTTATCTATTGCAGCTCACAATTTGTGCCTCATGTCTGTCTTCTCCCTCTGAATGAACATAACTATAACATTTCAAAGTTTGCAATAAATAGTCTATGGTAATTTCATCACTTAGATGTCTTATCTCCTATGTTTTTATGATGTTATTCAAATATCCACAATTTGTTCAGTTGTGGTAGGAATTTAAGTTATTTATTTATAATTTTTTTGTGAATTTTCTTGAGTTGAAAATTTTTTGTCAGTGTAGAGATATTTTAGGAATGTTGCGATAACAATTGTTTAATTTTGTAATCTTTTTAAAAAATAAAATAATGAACTCATAGTGTCTAAAGAAAATAATAATATCTAACCAGTATCTAAGTATGTAATCTATTACAACATCCCTGAGAAATGATAAAATGAAAAGATAAATGAATTTCTAATGAGAACATATGGATTCAAATCCTGACTTTGTTGCTGGGCATCTTAAACAATTTAATACATTAATATTTTCTTCACCTCAGCTTCTTCATTTGTAAAATGAAATTATACACTTGATTTTTGAACATTAATTTCATCCACTGACTATTAATTTTTACTATGTTTTAGGAAGTAAATATGATACTAATGATCCATCTCTTGAAAATGTCCATTGATTTTAACCCACTTGATTATTAGGTAATCTATAAGTTTACATTAAGAAATGATCATAGTGACCTAAGAGGGATCTTACCAGTAAAATTATCCACCCGTTGCTCTAAAAACTATTATTATTATTTTCTTATGGGAGACAAATTGGACTCGAGGTTTTTTTGCAAGCTACATAACACTAGATTCAATAATGAGTTTGACAGAGAAAAGAGAAGCATTCAGAATAATATATGGGGATTCCCTTTTCTTATCCTAGCCTCCCAAAGAGCAGCTTTACCTCTTTGATCTGATTATGCTTTTAAACCCATAATAACTACTAAAAAATAAAAGAAGCAAAAAACACTTTTGTCCTTCACCTTAATGATCAACCTCATCCAATTCTCAAACAATAAGAAAAGAAAAGATTAAAAAAAATTAGGAACAGTTAGGTGGCATCATAAATAGGAGTACTAGCCCTGCAGTCAGGAGGACCTGAGTTCAAATTTGATCTCAGGAACCTAATACTTCCTAGCTGTGTGACCTGGGCAAGTCACCTAACCCCAATTGCCTCAATAAAACAACAACAACAACAATAACAACAACAACAACAATAATAAAGAAAAAAACAATTCCTGCTTTGACAGGGCTCACCCTTGATTGAGGGACATAAAAAAAGAACAGTTGTTAAAAGCAAGTTATTTATAGGATAAATTGGTAAAAGTAAGAGAATTATAGATTAAGAGCAATTGTGAAAGGTTTTTTATAGGAGGTGAGATTTTTGATGGTACATGAAGGAAGTCAGAAATCCCAGGAAGCAAAGAGAAGAAAGAGCATTCCAGACTAGGGAAACAGGCAGAAAAAAAATGTTTTTAATTGAGAAGTGTCTTGTTACAGGAATAATTGAATTGAAGAGATTAGGAATGGTGCATAAACTGTAAGAAGACTGAAAAAGAATGTGGGGGTCATATTGGCTATTAAGGGTTATGAATACTCCCCCAAAATGATAATTGATCCTGGAGATGTTTGAAAGTCCTTGGAATTTTTCAGTATATGGATGACTCAGTAAGACAGTTAAATTAAAAAAAAAATATATATATATATATATACCTTTGTAGCTGAATGCAAGAAGGACTGATGTGCGGAGACAATTGGTAGTCAGTCCAACCAGTAGTCTAGACAAGAAGTGATGATGATCTACCATAGAAGTGGTGGTTACATCTCCAAACATTTATTTTGTTGTACAAAAAAAACTCAGACTTTGAAATAGTGTACTATTAGCCTGTAAAGGAAATAAAAAATGCAGGCGGACAAAAATAGAGGGATTGGGAATTCTATGTAATGGTTCATAGTCATCTCCCAGAGTTCTTTCACTGGGTTTAGGTGGTTCAATTCATTCCTGCTCCCTTGGAACTGACTTAGTTCATCTCATTGTTGAAGATGGCCAAGTCCATCAGAATTGACCATCATATAGTATTGTTGTTGAAGTATATAATGATCTCCTAGTCCTGCTCATTTTGGTTAACATCAGTTCATATGCTGTGCTGAGTAGCCTATACTTTCTGTACAGTAGGTGCTTTACGAATGTACTAAGAAATGAACAATTTGAGCAAAGGCACAGGAATAAGAAGTGATAATACATATTTCAGAGGGTAGCCTATTTTATTTGGAGCTTAAGGTAGCTAAAAAAAGAAATATGAGAGGGGCTACAAAATGACAATCTTTGAATACTTGCCCAAGGTCACACAACTAATTAGTGTTAAGTGTCTGACACTAAAGTTGAACTCAGGTCCTCCTAATTCAAAATACACAATATGGAATATCTAATGACGAAAAGTATCAATTGCTTACAAAATATATTTTATTGGGAGAAAAGAATGACATGAATTTCTAAGATATGAAAAAGGGCTATATAAGAAATAGTGGGATCATATATATTTTAAGAAAATATAACTTACCTATTGAATTCTATGGATAATTTAAGAATAAAATTAAATACCATATACTTTATGAATCCATTTATTTCTTCTCCACATTTCTCTTCTCATGTATTTTATGCATTGTCCCAATTTGCTTATTCATCTTATCTTCTTTTATATAATAACTTAATGAAAGACCTCTAGCTAAAATTATTTCATCTGCAGACCCTAGCACAGTTATCTGTACATAATGAATTTCAAATAAAAAGATCTTGAGAGTTTCTAAGCATTTTCCCAACCATAAAGTTCCACAAAATCTGTAAGTGTTGAAGCACAAATCATAAATGATTTGGGGACTTTGCAGGAGAATTATTTTGATTTATTTATATGTATTTCTAAATCACTTCTCCTTAGATTTCAGAATTTAAGTAGATTGTCCTCCAAATAAATAAAAGGACTATATTCTTTACTATCAGAGAAGCTTAAGGCAGGAAAAAAGAAATAAACATTGTTATCTGAACAATTTTTCTAGAAATAAAATAAAATATCATTTCTCACATATAGTCTTGGTCTCCCCAATTCTACTTGTAAGGATTAAAAAGCCTCTGGGAGCAAGGAATGTGGCTCAAAGCATGTGGGAGGACCTGAGGGATGAGAGGTA
Organism: Dasyurus viverrinus; assembly: GCA_020854095.1. Lineage (NCBI taxonomy): Eukaryota > Metazoa > Chordata > Mammalia > Dasyuromorphia > Dasyuridae > Dasyurus > Dasyurus viverrinus. The sequence continues at coordinate 432,632,175 of CM036997.1, read as the reverse complement.
TGGAGGAGTGGGCAAATCCTAAGTGGAGGTGGGGCACAGTCCCAGGAGACAATATCTGATCCCAGGTACCACACCTCCCTCCTTAGTGCTCTCTAAACCTAGCATGTCTCCCTCCTTCTTAGGGCCAATCCTATTATGCTAGGTTCCTAGAGACCTCCCCTTCCCCCCTCCCCCCTCCCCCCCCCCTGATCCTCAGTGGGGTATAAATATGTACTATCTAAGAATAAAGCTCTCTTTCCCTTCCCCACTAGCTCCTGATGGTCTGTCTCTGTGAGATCCAGGTTGGTGCCTGAAGATGGGTAAGTGTGTCCTAGTCATGCCTTTGATGAATGGGCATTAAGAGCAGCTCAAAGGGGAGCTACCATGTTAGAGTAGTTCATAGGGGTGTAACACTACTTTCATATTTTTTTCTTTGAAATTTTTAAAGCAAAGAAACAATGTGCCTGTAATGATTTTGAAAGATGAGTAAAACCAAAAGTCATTACAGGAAAATAAAAGGTAGATTTATGAAAGTTTTCACTGGCCTTGTTACATGTCAGTTAGCATTGAAAATCATAAATCACAACTCCACAGTTTTCTCCATTACATTCTCAGAATCATCTTTCCATTTGCATTTTCTTTTTTATTTATTTGTTTAGCTCCAGAAACCCCTATTATTCTTTATTTCTACATGGTTTTAATCTTTCATCTGCTTATAACAATTTCTAGCCTTCAAACTCATATATTCAAAGCTATGAATATTATAAAAGAGTTGAATGTGATTAGTATTCCATTAAGTAAGATTATAGTTTATTTCTTTTTCTGTAAATAAAGGTATAAAATATTTCATATACACATATATAATTCCTCTTGTAATCTTGATTTTTAAAAAATGATGGAGAAATTCACTATCCTAAAACATTTTTTTGAAATATTCTCAGAAACTTACACTTTCCTTGATAGTAAATTAGGGGAGTGCACTAGGAGAAGTGAGCTTTCTTTTCTATTTAAGTTGTCTCTTTTGGTTCTTTAGCTTCTCTGCAAGTACTTCACATTTTTTCCATAAATAAACTCTTAACATGCTGACAGCAGAGGCTATCAAGAACTATTGTTTTTCCTATCCTTAAATGATTTCATTTATTATGTGTTATGATCCAGCTGCAGCTATATATTCATGCATCATCTCAACTTTCTTCTCAAGAAAGAAAAACTCAAAAAAGTTGAAATATTCTTACATTCCTTTTCATTATATAGCTAAGGCATTAAATATGAAAGTTTCACATTGCTTATGGTATTGATATTCTCCATAATATACATGGAAGAGCTACAATTTCAACCTAATAATGTTTTCATATGAGAAATGACCCTATTTCTTTCAACAAATTTAAATTATATTTCCAAAAGGAATTTTAATAACTATTTAAGGCAGAGAAATTTAGAATATACAAATGTATTTTGATGATATTATAAAACATATTTTTATTTATTATGAAAGGATTATAAAGTGAAAATTTATATTCTACACAAAATTTTAACATATGCTACAGAAAAAGTGCTCTGTGATTATTGATAATACTTAGTAAAAACAAACATGTATATAGGAACCCTAAAGCAATGATTACTTATCAACATACACACAAATGTAAATATGTATACACACATATATGTACATATACATATATACATATGTATTTCAATAATTATTCATATTTTAGCAATTATAAGTTAAACTTTTACTTTTGAAATATTTCCAGAGGATTCAAATAGACAACTACAGGAAAACCACAACTCAGGAAATGCAAATGTAGGTCTGAACCTACATTTATCAATTCTGTAACTTTTCTGATTTATGCATATTCCAACTAAATTATATTTGTTCAAAAATTTTCAGTTGGAAGAAAATTGAAGTCAATATCATAAACCATAGTAAATATACTGACTAGTAGGAGAGAGAGAAAACATGGTGACTTAAGTAGGTACACACAAGTAAACCTAGAAAACACAATAAGCAATGTAACACTACAATAACAAAACAACATGAATAACAATCAGAAGCAGTACACTGTTCTTAACAGGATAAAAATATCCCTTTCTAAGGAGCACCACAAGAAGACAAAAGACAATTCTGTATCCTGAATAATTCAACTATAAATCAAAAATGGAATTATATTTTTTCAACCCCTAAGAGATCCATGAACTTATCAAATGTAGCTCCCAACTATATACATTGCAGTCTATCTATTTTTTATCATCTTTTTTGTTTTGTTTTATTTTCATGTTCCTATAATTCCCTACAAGGGTTCTCATCCAATGTTCCAGAGGATTTGTGGATTGATATTTTTGGAATTTTGATGGAACACTGGAGATAGTCCTCAGATATTACTTACTTTCGATGTGTGAGCAGTTCATTTTGTTTTAATTCTCCACATTTTTGGTGATAACATTTTTAATTTTTCTGTAAAATTCTTCAATTGTACTGTGTGGAAATCTATTCACATCCAATCTCCTTTTTGCCTTTGTTGCCCTTTGAATGAATCTCAACTTTATTTTTATTGAGAAGAGTAGTATTCCATGACTTAGTAATACATCAGTGGAAAAAATATTATTTAAGCAATGGGACCTGCTTTCATTTAATATTGCAAAAAGTGTGTTTGCTATATTCAGGAATATGTTGATTATTATTTGTTAGTACCACAGAATATTTTTTAAAGACTGTGCAAAGTAAAAAAAAAAAAAAAAAAAAAAAAAAAAAAAAGATTTGAAAACAATGTAGATAGCATAATCTTATTCAAATATAGAAAATTTAACTAACATTTTATCCTTAAACATGAAGAATAAAACACATACTGTGTAAGAATTTCAGAAAACAATTCTGATGGAATACCATGGTTACTAATTTGTCCATATTACATATGATCTGATAGCAAATTACAAATATTATACAATTTAAGAGTAAATATAGTATTTTCTAAATTGTCCATAAAAAATGGTATTGGCATCATTCTCAAGGATAGGGTATGGCAAAGGGAGACAATATCCATAGACTGAAAGCAATATTTTTTTCAGGAAGGGGAAAGGCTGATCCATCTTTTTATCTATATCCATGGGAGATGGTAATCCATTTTTCCTTCACCCATATATTTCATAGTATCTCTTGTTTAAGTGTATTTATATACAATGGCATTAATGATATATTATAATTAAAATCAGAATTGCAGTGGTGCTAGATAGCTTCCAATAATGCAGAGGGATTTTGATGACATTATAAGAAAATATTGTAATGGGCCAGAACTCTGAAAAAAGGATTCTTACACTTAACTAAGTGGAATTGATAAGGCGATGGTTATCTAGTTTAACATGGTAATTAGTAGGTCTCTAGTTCAGTATGACTGACTTATTTTTACAACAAATAATGGTTCCCTAATGATATAATGATTGGTTTATACTCAGTATATGTAAAGGGCTAAAATTCTGAATAGGTGCACTTGAATCAGACAACTGAGCACTTAGGTTAATTACCTATTGGACAATAACTATATTAGCATGTTTGGAACTTCTCTTCTCACAATTAATGCTAGTTCAATGGTTGGGGTTAAGAGAATTGTAGATAAGGATTAGAGGGTGGAAAGAGACCAGCTAGACTCACTTGAGAGGAGGACAAGGAGAAGGAAGGTTGGTGGAGAGCTTATGGCAGTTTTGCCCATCTCCTTCACTTCTCCTAAAGACCAAGGACTTTTGCTTATCCTGACTCTGATTGATTCTGAGGCCTCCAGGGAGCTAGCCCAGAGTTCACAAGTGCACTGCATATAAACTGGGACAAAATCAGAGAAAGACTCAAAGGGGGAATGGAACAGATTGGTGGAAGACAGTGACTGGAGGCTGGAACTCATGTTCTTGGAGCCAAGGAGAGACATTCATTCCATTTTGTACCTTTGTGGTTGCTGGAGGCTGGAGCACAAGCTCTGGTGTTGAGACAGACTTCAAGACAGAGACCATCCTGGTGGTCCTCCTGCCTCCCCCACAGAAACAAAGACACATTCTGGAGGACCTCAAGAAAGCTAGCCTGGGCTCCAGGCAAGGAGACAAAACTTTGAAGGAGATAATAAAGAATTTTGACCTTATCCTTGGCTATTCTTATGGCGTTTACTCTGCTGAAACAAAGGCTGGTCCAGAGACCTCAAGAAAACCAACCAGAACAATACATTTTGGTGTCCAAATGTCGGGCTAAGGACTTACATCTGTGACCCAGAAATTAGGGTGAATACAAAAATAGACAAGCATGGTTGGACTGATTAAAAAAAACAAGGTTTGATTGTAAGTTGGGACCAGATCATTGGACTTTTAGAAACATTACAGTACTTGTCTCCTTGGTTTTCTAAGGAAGAAGAAAAGAAGAATTAGAATTACAAGTAGAAATTAATAGAAGAACAACTAAGTGAATATTACAATCATGACCATCCTGATTAATTTTCTAAAGAAAAAAAATACACACACACACACACATATATATATATATATATATATATATATATATATATATATATATATATATATGAAAGTGCAGAAGGGGGAGGGTATTAACATAGCAGTTGAAAAGCATAGAAAATTAGATTAAAAAGGAGTTAAGTACAAGCTAATGAAATTAAAGCATGTGGTGCTTCACAGCAGGAGTTCCCCATCCTATGTCCCTCAATTAATCCTTCATAGGTGGAGGGTGGAGGACAGGGAAGGGCAATGACACAATCACTATCACCTATGAAGCAGCCTATGACACAATTACAAAAGGCACTAGTTAAAGCTAAAAAAGGAAAGAATATATCTGATTTAAAAAAGTTTGACTCTTCATATCAACAAAGGAGAAGATACACTCCTTTTGATCTGGAAAAAATCAAAGATTTGAAAAAAGGGTTACACTCTTTATGGGGCTACATTGTCTTATGTTAAGATGGTGTTAGAGAATTTGGCTTATGAAATTTTATCCCCTAGTGACTGGAAATCTATAGCAAGGACATGTTTAGAACTTGTTGTGGCTTTCAGAATATAGTGAACTATGTAGAATACAAGACTAACGAAGTAGGCAAACTGGAGTTAAAATACCAGTCACCTTTGATCAACTAGCAGGTAAGGTCAGTATATCAATGCTTTAGGACACGATTGAGTTGATGCACTGAGGTCCCAAGTACGTGAGGCTAAATAGTAATTGGGCTGTACTCTATTAATATACATGATTGGATAAAGAATGGTCCCTGCCCACTCTCTGTGCAAGTCCTGATGTGTTGTATAGGAAATGACGATTTTGGTGGGTGGAGGCAGAGAGAAGGACAGGAAGAGAAGCTGGGAGATTGGGCCTGGGTTTTAGACGCTCCGAGCTGCTGGGTGTGTGGCTGCTGGTCGACCTAGCTTCTTGACTCAGCTGCACACATTTGCTATCGCCTATTCTCTTCCACCTGCGATCCTTCTTCACTGACAATAAAGACTGACGATTTTCCCCTAACCTGAATTCCTGACTCCTGATGATTTAAAAATACACGATCTTTACATCTGATTGCATATGAGCAAATTGCTGCTGCTGTTATCAAAGCATAGAGCACCCTCGCAGGAAAACAAGATAGAGGGGAAGCCTTCATGAAAAAAGAGCAAGGTCCAAATGAACCCTTTGTCGATTATGTGGGATGTCTGCAGTCAGTTATCATACAAACCTTTGGTGAAAATGCAGCAACAGGAATAATGATAAAACAACTTGCTAGAGAAAATACTAATGAGGTTTGTAGAAGAATTAATCTAGGCTTATACAAGGATGATCCTTTACAGGAAATCAAAAGACACTGTGCCACAGTGGGTAGAAGTACCTTTTATACTCAGGCTACAATGCAGAGCATGGGAAGACAGGGGCCCTCATGGCAAGGGACTTCCAGGGTGACTAATCAATTCTTTCAATATGGTAAAGTAGATCATTTGAAAGCTCAATGTAGACATAGAGATAGAGTGAGAAGAAAGGGTGAGAGAACACGGTACAAACCCATGACCAAAATTGAACAAAGGCTTCCATTGGACCTCAGAATATAGATTGACCCAGGAAAATAAGAGGTGGGGCCCAACTCTAAGACCTCAAACAAAAAAACAGGTGGAGCATGATGACAGCCAAGTTCACACCCAGAAAGTCTTTAGAAGTTCAATACTCTGATATGATTGATCAGTAGAAAAGCAATCAGATGGGAGAAAGGGATTACAACTGGGGAGAATACAGGCTTTTTAACCCAACAGAAGGGCAGTATCAAGTGCAAGCAGCTCCAATATAATCTCCAGGTGATATGGAGAGATCCAGAAAATGGTGAATGGAAAGGACCAGACAGGTGAACTGCTTGGGGGAAAGGGTTTGCTTGTATCTCTACAGATGCAGAAGGGTTCAAATGGGTACCAACAAGCTGTATTCACCTTATCCAATTGGAGAGAGACAGAAAAAGAGGAAAAAACCTTGAAACAAAGGGGAAGACCTAAGGAACATCTTACACTGAAAGAATATGGCTGATAATGAGACTGTTAAAGAACTTCAAAATCCACAAGAATCATTGGATTCCTTGAGATGAAAAATTGTTGAATAAGACTGTTGCAGAACTTCAAAAGAAGCAGGAGTAATTGCATTCCATGAGATAAGATTAGACTGATAGAGGACTTCAAAATCTACAAGAATCATTGGATTCCCTGATACAAGATGAGACTATTGCAGGAGTTCAAAATCTGCAGGAATCATTGGATTCCCAACATATCTCCCTTCATGAAATATAAGAGAGGGTGTGATCACCTCCTTTTATGGTGTTTTCACCCCTTTTTCTGAGAATTCAGGAAAGATGTGATCACCTCCTTTTTAGGGTTCTCACCTCTCTGAGAAGTCAGGGACGGCATGACCACCTATGTTCTAAAACAAACAAACAAACAAAAAGTGGGAGATATAATGGTCCAGAACACTGAAACAAGGATTCTTACAAGGTGTTAACTAAGTGGAATTGATAAGACAATGGTTATCTAGTTTAGCATTATGATTAATAGTTCTCTAGTTCAATATGATTGATTTAATCTTAAAACAAATAATGGTTTCCTAGTGATATATTGTTTGGTTTATACTCAGTATACTGGGACAAACTCAGCCAGAGACAGACTCAGAAGGGAACTTGAACAGACTGGGGGAAGACAGTGGCTGGAGGCTGGAGCTCAAGCTATCAAAGCAAAGGAGAGACTTTCATTCCACCTCCCACTTTTGTGATGGCTGGAGGTTAGAGCATAAGCTCTGGTACTGAGACAGACTTCAAGACAAAGACCATCCTGGTGGTCTTCCTACCTCCCCTACAGAAACCAAGACACATTCCAGAGGACCTCAAGAAAGCTAGCCTGGGCCCCAGGTAAGGAAACAAAACTTTGAAGGAGATGATAAAGAATTTGGACTTTATCCCTGGCTATTCTCATGGCGATTGCTGATCTGCTGAATCTGCTGAAATGAAGGCTGATCCAGAGACCAGCAGAAAACCAACAAGAATACTACAAAATGTCATATTGAAGAGGGGGGGGAATCAAATAGTTTTATAATATTCCATGAATCATCAATATATATCATTTTATGGAATATAGAGTAACCTTATATTCCAGTACTCATGATGTGACTAACATTAAAAATCACTATTAAATTAATGACAATCCACATACCAGCATCATTTGAAGAAGATAATGAAATAATGTAAGTTTGTAAAGAATTCAATAAAACTAATCAAGTTAAAAAACACTTTTAAAAAATGAAGGTGAGATATATTTAGAATACTGAGTTTGGAATAAATAATTAGAGAAGCTAAAGTTATATAGATGACACACAAGCTCATGCCCTTGAAGTTGTTGGTTGTTGTGCTATTTTTTCTATTGGCATATTTTTAAGTGACATTGTGCTTTTCTGATTCTCTTTTAACTTGATTGAACTTTCTTTCTTAGTCTCCATTTATTATTTTTGTTGATCATTATTCTATTAGTGAAGGGTTTCCCTCAAGATACTTTCATAGTTCTCCTTTTTATGGTATATTAATTAACTAGGTGGTCTAACCAAGTGTCATATATTAAATTTCCTTATATAGATGATTTTTTGATCTACGTATCTAACCATTTGCTTCTCTAAGCTTTTTCTTGGAAAATGGTGAAGCTATAACTGAAGAACAAGCATCACTGGATTTGGCTCAAATAGGGGAATAACACATATACTCAATTGGGTATAGAAATGCATAGTTGCTAAACATGATTATGAGGAAAAAAAAACAGTGAGTTTCTTGATTTCTCAATCAAGCATATATAGGAAATGAGCAAATGTATGCTATAAGAGCTATTTCTAAATTGATAAATAGTCAAAATATTTACAAGCTTTTTTCAGATAAAGTAATCAAATCTATCTAGTCATTTGAAAAAGAATGCTATGAATTACTATTTTTTAAAATAGCTTTTATTGCCAGAACCCATGCCAGGGTAATTTTTTACAACATGATCCCTTACACTCACTTCTGTTCCAACTTTTCCCCTCTCTCCCTCCACCCCCTCCCCCAGATGACAAGCAGTCCTATACATGTTAAAGAGGTTACATTATATCTTAGATACAATATATGTGTGCAGAACCAAAAGTTCTCTTGTTGCACAGGGAGAATTGGATTCAGAAGTCATAAATAACCCAGGAAGAAAAAAAATATGCAAGCAGTTTACATTCATTTCCTAGTGCTCTTTCTTTGAGTGTAGCTGCTTCTTTCCATCCTTGATCAATTGAAACTGAGTTAGATCTTCTCTTTGTCGAAGAAATCCACTTCCATCAGAATATATCCTCATACAGTATTGTTGTATGAATTACTATTGAGAGAAATGCAAATTAAAACAATAAATGGCCTTTTACCTCATACCTAAAAGATTGGTGAATAAAACAGAAAAGAAAATGACAAACATTGGAAGGAATTCAGGAAACTTAAAAATGTAGTATTAATGTATAAAATTTAATGTAGGATTTATTGATTAATTAATGTAGTATAAAAATTAATGTAGTATTGGTGAAGTTATATTTAACCATTCTGAAGAACAATTTGGAACTATGCTCAAAGTGTGATTATACCATACATAGCCTTTGACCAAGCAATACTATTACTGTCTGTACCACAAAAAGATTTAAAAAAAAATTACAAACGAGGATTTGTGTGTACAAAAATATATGTAGCAATCTTTTTTTTTATTAGCAAAGAACTGAAAATTGAAGGGATATACATCAATTAGGTAAGGCTGAACAAGTTATATATGATTGTGAATTAATAGTACTGTGCTTTGAGTATATATAAACAGCATGGTCTCTGAAAAAAAAAAAAAAAGCATAGAAAGACTTCCATGAATTTATACCAGGTGAAATGGCAGAATTAAGACAATATTCTACACCTCAATATCAATATATTATGATAATCTACTATGAATAACTTAGCTATTCTTATCAAAACAATGATCCAAAACAATTCTGTAATACATACATTGAAAAGTGTTGTCCATCTTTGGAGAGAGAATTGGTAGAACCTGAACATAGATTAAAAATACTTTTTTAAAAATTTTTCTTCTTTTTCTTGTGCTTTGTTTTGGTTTTGGATGTGCTTTCTTTTACGTGATAACTTCCATGGAAATGTATTTTGCATGAATAAACATGGGTAACCTATGTCCTAGTGTTTATCTCAGTGGGGGAGGGGAGGGACAAAGAGAATGTGGAACTCAGAATTTGAAAAAAAAAGTAAAGGTAAAATTGTTTTGACATGTAACTTGTAAATATAACATAGTAAATGAAATTTTAAAAAATACAGCCTTCCAGTAATTCAGACTCATAATCTCAGTGTCATCCTCAATTTAACATTCTCTCTCAGTTAAGGTATCTAATCCATTACCAAGGTATGCTTTTGTTTTTCCTCCCACAGCATTGTGATCACATACGACATTCTCTCCTTCCAAATAGCTACTATTGTAGTTTAGGACCTTAGCACCTCTTGTCTGATTTATTGAAATATGTGTATAATTAACTCCCTGCTTCATATGTTACCCTATTCCAATCCATTTTCCACTCAGCCACCACCATGATTTCCCTATAAGTGTATGTCAATCCATATCACTCTCAGAAAATTCTACACACTGAAAAAATTTCACTAACATCATATTTCTTCTGTGTAATGGGCCAGAATTCTGGAGAAATTCTTGCAACAAGGCATTAACTCAGTGGAATTGGTAAGACAATAGTTATCTAGGGTAGCATGGTGATTAATAGTTCTCTAGTTCAGTACATGTACTTAGTAATTAACATAGTTCTACAAGATTGACACCTATTCTACAAGATTTACAATTACAATGATGTAATTATAATAAGAGTATATAAAAGCCATAAGGACTGGATGAGAGTTATTTACTTCATGTCACACCAACTTGCTGGCTGGCCTATCCTCCTGCATGTCCTCCACTGAGACCAAGGCCTATCTAAAGGGTCTCCAGAAAGCTAGCCCAAGTTCCAGTCAAGGAAACAGACTGTGAAGGAGACAATAAAGTTTTGAACTTTATCCCTGGCTATTCTTGTGGTGATTATTCTTCTGAAATGAAAGCTGGTCCAAAGACCTCCAGAAAATCAACCAGAACCTTACACTTCTAGAATCAAATTTCTTTATAATATTGTCCTCTTCCACCTTTCCTGTCATTTTACCCTTCTCTCCTTTTTATGTACTTTAGGAAGTTAAAATGTTTTACCATCTATTCCTCTATATTCTGTTTCTATGTTTGTGTAGTAACTGTTCATTATACTTTGAGTATGGTCCCTCTTTATCTTCAAATCTCAATTTCTCTGTGTACCTTTAAGTAGTTTTTCAAATTTCATCCTCTACAGAATTTTTTATCTGGCAGAACTAGCTGCTAATACCTTTCTCTATGAGATTACACACCATTTATTCTGTATGCATCTTTTTTGTTTACTTATTTATATTTTTTCTCCTTCCATCCCACACAATGTAATGTGAACTCCTCAAGGCCTAGAATTATTTTTAGCTTCCTTTGTATCCTTAGCACTTAGTAAAGTGTCTGGTTCATAATAAATTTCTGATAAATGAGTTTAATTAAATGATGGATTGATTTAAATTAACTGCAGAAAAATTATTGGGTATAGGATATAGCACAGGAAAAAAATAAATTTATTTTATTTTATGAGATATTAAAATACTTCTAGCTTATATGGAATAAATCCATTTATTGCTATATATTTATATTCAGATGCCTGACTTGCTAAAACAAAGATATAATTAACATAAAAATAAAATAGACATTAATAAATTGATATAAATCATTAATTAAGCAGTTGGAATATACAGTAGATATATCAGTACAAATTACAACAATTTTGTGAGAAACTTTAGCTGAATTCAAAAAAAACCAAAAACTTAAAAATTGTCTTGGTTAGCAAACATAATTTCCCAAAGGGGAAAAAAAAGATACAGCCTAATGTAAACATTTTACATTTTAAAATGTCTTTAAAAAAATAAACCAAATTGTACAATTTCAAAATCAAGATGATGAAAGATTATGAATGTTCTATATGTCAAGGGTGAAATTTATTTATTTAAAGAAAACTTAGTGGGAGATTCAACTAAACAAGAGCATATCAAGTAAAATCAATGATGAAAATAGAGAAAAAACTAAAATAGAAGAGATTATATATATATATATATATATATATATATATATATATATATATATATTATAAAAGATTATTTCATCACCTAAGAACCTACTGTCACATCTCCTGGATTTTTGAATTGTACTTATCTAAATATGCTTAAAAAGAATCAATAACAAAAGTGGATAATGCAGCTAAATTGAACCAAGTTTACATATGACTTTCTAGGGTCATCACAAAATAACAGCCTAAGAAATTTAAAAATTAATATCTAGTTACAGTGTGAAAAAATTACTTATTTTTACTGGCTAATAACAAGTACTGCATTACAATTTAAAATGTATTTAGCATTCATCTGCATATGTCAATTGGATTTTAACATTGTTTTTATATAAATTAATCTCTTTATGGAAAGATTTCTCTTTAGATATTTCTTTCTTTTGTGTCACTGACACTGAAATTATTTCCTCATGGAACTTTTACTGCACAGTTGACCACTTACTCAAAAAGTTTTTATGAAAGTCATGGAGATACAGGCAAAGCTACCTCCTACAAACACAAGGAGCCCCTGTACTAAAAACCAATGCTCAGAGATGCACAGGAAGCTGGCAACAGTGTCACCTTTACCCCAGGCACAGAACTTCACCTTAAAAGCTAAAAAAAAGAAAGAAAATGGGCAAGAAACAGAAAAGAATCTTAGCCATTGAAAACTACTATGGTGACAAGGAAAACTAAAAGACAAAAATAGAAGAGGACAGAATGTCCACAAAAGAAATCTCAAAAAGTGATATGAATTGTGTCAAACCCAAAGAGACTTCCTGGAAGTGATCATAAAAGATTTCAATAGAAAAATAAAAGAGGCAGAGGAAAATAATAATAATAAAAAAAAAAGAAATGACATATTCATGAAAGAGTCAACAGCTTGGAAAAGAAAAGAAAAAACATTGTCTGAAGAAAACAACTCTTTTAATAGTAGAATTAACCAAATGGGAAAAATATACAAAAGCTAACTGAAGAAATTGACACTTTAAAATCTAGAACAGGGCAAATTTGAAGCTAATGAGTATTGAGACAGCAAGAATCAGTCAGACAAACTAAAAAGAATGAAAAAATCGAAGAATATATGAAAAACCTCATGGGGAAAGCAGCCCACCTGGAAAATAGATCCAGAAGAAACAATTTAAAAATTATAGGCCTACCTGAAGGCCATGACAAAATAAGAGCCTATATATAGCATTCTACAACAGGAAATTAAGTAAAATTGCCCAAATATTCTAGAAACAGAGGGGGAATACTAATTGAAAGAATCCATCTATCACTTTTGGGAAGAGATTACACAAGAAAAACTCCAAGGTTTATTGTTTCAAAACTCCAAAACTACAATCTCAAGGAAAAAACTGTCAAGCTTCCAAAGAAAAACAATTCAAATGTTAAGGCACAATAGTCAGGATTTCCCAGGATCTGGCAGCTTCTAAAATAAAGTATTGGAATATTGCTATATTCCATAAATCAAAGAATCTGGGGTTACAAACAAGAATTAACTACACGGGGAGATTCAGCATCATCTTTCAGGGGAAGTGAGTGAGCTTCAGTGAATTAAAAGACTTTCAGTCATTTGTATTGAAAAAAAAACAGAACTAAAAAGACAATTTAATCTAAAATCACAGGGCTCAAAAGATGCAAAGAAAGTTAAACATAGGAAAATATATATTAATTAAAATTTAAACTTGTTATCTCCCTAGATGGAAAAATGATATTTGTAACTCTTGAGAACTGTATCTGTCACCAGGACAAACAGAAAGGTGCATCACATAGATTGAGTGTGTGGTTGTGAATGGATCCTAATGTGATATTACAAAGAAAAAGACATTAAAAAGTGGGGAAATGTCTGTACTGGGGGGGAAAAGGAAAGCAGAGGTATAATGGGACAATTAATTCACATAAAGTGGTGCAGAAGACCTATTAAGATCCAGGGAAAGAATCCAGGGAATGAGTCTCATTTGAAGTTTGATAAAATCAATATTGGCTCTAAGGGAAAAACATTCATTTGGAGATGGAAATTTATCTAGCCCTATAAAGAAGTAAAAAGATAAAGAGGAAAAGAAAAGGAAGGGACAGGATAGAAGGAAAGGCAGAAACATTAGGGGAAAATGTAAAAAAAAAGGGGTTAAGGGCTGATAGAAGATAAGATAATGGGTGGAGTGTGTTAAAAACATAACCAAGAGAAGGGAAAGGGTGATAGAAATTAAGTGGGATAGGTAGAAAAAAATTACACACAAGTGAAAACAGGGTGGAAAGAGGGAACAAAAGTATAGATAGAGAGAGGAGAAAATAGAATGGAGGGAAGTACAGAGCTGGGAAACATAACTGTGAATGTGAATGTGAACTCTTCCATCAAATGGAAGCAAATAGTAAAGTGGATTTAAAAAATAAAGAATCCAATAATATGCTGCTTACAAAAAACACATATGACACAGAGAGTTACATATAAAGTAAAGGAAAAGTTTGGAATAGAATTTATTATTCTTCAGTTGAAATAAAAGAAGCTGGGGTAACAAATATGATCTCAGATAAAGCAAAAATAAAAATAGATCTTATTACAAGATAAGAAAGAAAAGTACATCTTGATAAATGTACCATAAAAAGAAGTAATAAAAATACTAAATGCATATATATCAAGTGGTACACTCTACAATGCTAGAGATTTTAAGTCAAGTGTAGGAAAAATTAGACAGCAATACTATTCTAGTAGTTTTTCCCCTCAGAAACAGACAAATCTAATCATAGAGTAAACAAGAAATAAACTAGGGAGGTTAATAGACTTAGAAAAATCTAATATGATAGACTTCTGGAGAAAACTGAGAAGGAACAGAAATGAATATTTTTCTCTGCAGTACATGGCAACTACACCAAAACTGAGCATTTATTAGGGCATAAAACCTCACAATCAAATGCAGAATGGCAGGAATATTAAGTGATGTCTTTTCAGACCACAAAATGCAATAAAAATTATATTCCATCAAGAGCCAGGGAAAGATAGAATAAAAACTAATTGAAAATTAAATAATCTAATTCTTAAAAATGAGTGTGTAAAACAACAAATCACAGAAATAATAAATAAATTCATTCAAGACAATGAAAATAATGAGACAACATGTCAAAATCTATAGAATGGAGTCAAAACAATTCTTTATTTTTTAATTAAGGGAAATTTTATATCTCTAAATAGCCACATGAATAAAACAGAGAAAATGGAGATCAATGAGTTGAGCATGCTACTAAAAAAGCTAGAAAAAGAACAAATTTAAAACACTCAATTAAATACAAAATTAGAAATTCTGAAACTCAAAGAAGAGATTAATAAAATAGAAACAAAAAATCTATTGAAATAATAAATAAAATAGTTGATTTTATGAAAGAAAATGACAAAATAGATAAATCTTTGGTTAATTTGATCAGAAAAAGTAAAGAAAAAACTAAATCACCAAGCATCAAAAATGAAAAGATTGAAATCACCAATGAAAAAGCAATTAAAGCAGTACTTAGGAGCTATTTTGTCCAACTGTATGGCAGCAAGTCTGAAAATCTAAATGAAATGGATGAATATTTACAAAAGGTAAATTGCCGAGGTTAACAGAAAAGGAAATAAATTACTTAAATAGCTTCACTTTTTTTTTAAAAAAAAGGAGCAATTCATCAATGAATTCCTGATGAAAAAATCTCCAAGGCCAGAAGCATTCACAAGTGAATTCTACCAAAAATTAAAAAAAAAAATTCCAATTTACGTAAAGTATTTGGAAAAATAGGTAAGGAAGGAGTAATGACAAATTCCTTCTTTGACACAAATATGTAACTGATAGCTAAGCTGGAAGAGTCAAAACCGAAAAAGAAAATCACAGACTAATCTCCTAATGAATATCAATGTCAAAATTTTTAATAAAATATTAGCAAATATATTACAGCTACTTAAAAGCAGGATAATATGCTATGATAAAGTGGCATTTTTAACAGGAATGCAGGGCTGATTCAGCATCAGGAAAATGACTACTATTATAAACCATATTGATAACAAAACCAACAGAAATAATATGATAATCTCAATAGATTTAGAAAAGGCTTTTGACAAAATATAGCACCCATTCCTATTAAAAACATTGGAGAACATAGGGATAAAGGAAGCTTTTTTAAAATAATAAGAATTATCTAAAATCTACAGCAAGTAGTATTCATAATGGAAAGAAGCTTAACACATTCCCAGTACAATTAGGGTGATATAAGGATACCCATTATTTCCACTTTTGTTCAACACTGTACTACAAATGTTGGCTTTAGCAATAAGAAAAAGAAATTAAAAAAAATTTAAATAGTCAATGAGGAATAATACTATCACTCTTTGCAGATGATATGATGGTATAGTTAGAGAATCCTAGAAAATCATCCCAAAATCTTCTCAAGACAATCCATAGCTTTAGCAAAGTTGCAGGATACAAAATAAACACAATGAAACCATCAGCATTTCTCTGTATTATTGACAAAACTCATCAGCAAGAGATAGAAAAAGAAATTCAATTTTAAATTCTTGTAGACAAAATAAAAAAGACAAACCTAAGAAATACATGAACACAATTACAAAACACTACTCACATAAATAAAGTCAGATCCAAACAATTGGGAAAATATCAATTGCTCATGGCTAGGCTGAGCTAATATAATTAAAAATGACAACTCTATCTAAATTGGTCTACTTGTTCAGTATCATGCCAATCAAACTGTCAAAACATTATTTTATAGAGCTAGAAAAAATAATAACAAATCTCATCTTGAAGAACAGAAACTCGAAAATATCAAGGGAATTAATAAAAAATATAATAGATGGTGGCTTAGCATTATTATATTATATTATATTATATTATATTATATTATATTATATTACATTGTAAACTATATTATAAAGCAGCAATCATCAAAACTATTTTGTACTAATTAAAATATAGAGTAGTAGTAGTTCAGTGGACTACATTAGATATGCATGTCAAAATGATTAAGGTCTACAGAAATTTAATATTTGATAACCACCCCCCAAAAAACCTCTAGTTTGTAGAATAAGAACTCATTATTTGACAAAAATTGCTGGGGAAACTGGAAAATAATGTCAGAAACTTGGCAGAGACCTACTCACACCCCATACCAAAATAAGTTCAAAATGGATACATAAGAAATGATACCATAAAAAATTAAGAGAAGAATTTACCTATCATAACTTTGGAGAAGGGAGCCATTTATGACCAAAGAAGAACAAGAAAAAATTATGAGAAGTGAAATAAACAACTGAGATTACACTGAACTAAAAAGGTTTTATACAAACAAAACCAACAGAAAGAATAATAAAAGGAAAGTAATACTTGGAAAAAATTACAACCAGTATTTCTGATAAAAATATCATTTCTAAAAAAAGAATTGTACCAAATTTACAATAATACAAATCATTCCCCAATTGATAAATGGTCAAAGGATAAGAACAGATAATCAGATTATGAAATTAAAGCCATTTGTAGTCAAATGTAAAATGCTCTAAATCACTATTGATTATAGAAATGCAAATTAGAACAACTCTGAGACACCACCTTATACTCTCAAACTGGCTAAGATGACAAGGAATGATAATAAATGTTGGTGAGGATGTGGGAAATCTGTGGCATTGATGCATTATTGGTGGAGTTTTTTAGTCATCAAATGATTATGCAGAGCAACCAGGAACTATGCTCAAAAAGCTATAAATCTGTGTATACCCTTTGACCCAGCAATGCCATTATTGGATCTGTATCCCAAGGAAATCATAAAGGAGGGAAAAGGATCCCCATGTACAAAAATATTTGCAGCAGCTCTTTTTGTGGTATGAAAGAATTAGAAAATCAGTAGCTCCCTATCAATTGTGGAATAGCTGAACAAGTTGTGGTATATGAAGGTAATGGAATATTATTGTTCAATAAAAAAAAATGATGAACAAGCTGATTTTAGAAAGGCTTGGAAAGATTTACATGAACTGATGCTGAGTGAAACAATGTGATGATCAACTATGAAACACTTGGTTCTTCTCAGTGGTTCAGTAATTGAAAGCAATCTTAATAGACTTTGGAAACTCTATTTGGAAAGATGGAAAATGCCATCTGCATCCAGAAAAAGAACTAAGACACTGAATGTAAATTAGCACCTGCTATGTTCACTTCTTCTGTTTGTGATTTCTCCCATGGTTTTTTTTTTTTTTCCCTTTTGCTCTGATTTTTCTTTCCCAAAACAATTCATAAAGAAATGTGTGTTTAAAAATAATTAATTTTTATAAATCTTAAAAAACAAAACAAACTCTAAATGGGGTCAAAAAGAGTTGGATGCAAATGAAATAACTGAAGAACAAAGGTAATAGTATAGTCAATATGTGTGTTACTTTTAAAAATTGAACTCTTCCATCTACATATTTGCTCTTAAAATTTTCTTTCAAGGACCTCACTCTCATCCATACATCAAAATCATTCAACATTCCCTTACAGATAAAGAAATTGAGAGACTTGTTTAGCTACTTAGATGTTATGACAGTTGAAGAACCTGATTGTTGTAATTATAGCTTTACATTGCCAAGAACAAACCTTGATGGCCTTAGAGGCTTTGTGTGAATTTTACTAAAAACCTGTGGGGAAGTTCATGGAAAAAAGATTTATAGTTTACTCTCCAATAGATTACAGACTACAATTGTGCAGAAAACATCCAGTCAATAACATACAAAATCTATTTGAATATTTCTTTTAAAGTAACATTACAAAACTAAGAAAATTCATCTTACAAGTCCTAAATAATATTTTAATTATTTATTAAACCCTTTTATATTCTAAATTCTCTCATCTCATAAAAATACTCTAAAAATAATTATTAAATATAGAAGTTTTCTAATTTGCTCACATCAGATCCATCATTTTACATTTTTGATATTCCCAGTATCTAATGATCAAACTGATTTTCAATAACTTGCTACAGTATTTACTTAATGATAAAGCATCTTATGCCTTACATGAAGTAGATTTTAATGGCCAACAAAAATACAGGAAATGAATGAAACTCATTGGACAATTGAAAAAATATTTTGTTACAAATTGAAAGAAATTCATTCAAGTCTTTGTTTTCTAATCCTTCCATTTGTGTTGATTTAAGAAAGGGTTACAATAGAATGTAAGCTCTTTAAGGGCAGTAATCCTTTTAACATCATCTTTTATCTCTAACACTCAGCATAGTTTTTAACAGAAATTTGGTTTTTAGATATTTTTTGAATGATAGGGGAAATGTAGGAGCCTCAATGAGGAAGAGGAGGAGGAAGAGAACAAGGAATAGTAAGAACATAAGAATGATGATAGCTGGCATTTATAGAAAAGGAAGTGAGTGCATAGAGAATTTAACTTGCTCATGGTCACACAAGTAATGTGTCTAAGGAGAGATTTGAATTCTAATCTTTTAACTTTATTCTAGTACTTAATCCACTAACCTGCATAATTGGTTTATTATTAGATCATTGAATGGATGAGTAAACAGAAAATTGACCTTTGAATTTAATTATTTTAATTATTTTAGTTTAAATTTCTTTTAATTATTCTAGTCTTCCTGATTTTAGGTACTGGCTCTACCATTTTATGGCCCAATATAAGTTTTGGAAAAAGACAAAATTAGTTTACTTTCTTTCTAAAATCCTTTACAATTCAAAAATTGTAACAAGTCTTAAATACCTTTAGTTGCAAATCCATTTAAGCTGTATTTACAGGAATGTATGTGGGTGAGAAAAAGATGAGTGGAAGCCACCTGTGAATCCAGATGAAATCATCCCTTAATCATATCCACTTTTCTAAAGGAATCCAGATTGCTCCCTATGCTTATTACCTCATCCCCATCAGTAAGGGAACTAGTTTCATTCTAAACTATTTGCAGCTGTATGTAAATTAATTCTTTACTTGGATAATTAAAACAACACAATAATATATACCCCCTGAAGCTTCAAGGAGGCAGTTTTAAGACAAAGAAAAGGATGTTCTTCTTAACACAGCAGGTAGTAAACATATGGGCCTCATTACACCAAGAGTTTTACAAGCTGATTATATAAACAGGTTCAAGAAGGATTTAGCTACATTCTACATTCATAATGTACAATTAAAAGGAACAGAGTCCATCCCTAAGTGAGATCATTTTTATACAGAGGAATTGCCTTGCTCTTCCACAAAATATTGTTTGATACCACTTTCAAGGTCAACATATTAGATTTATTATGTGATTCAGCAAAATATTTCTTATAAATAATAATGTTTTATTGCTTAAATATTGAATACAATTTTTAGAGTCTACATAACTTTAAGCAACAATTTAATGGATTTTCAGAGGAACTAATAAATTGGTAAGGTTTGGGAGGAAAGAAAATAAAATTTATTAAATGCCCACAGTATGCCATGTGACATGTAAAAATATAAGCATGAACAGATAGATATTAAACTTCATGAGTTTGTACTTTTAATATGGTGGAAATAATATCTTGCTTCTCTAGGAAAAAATTTCTTTGAAAATTATTTTCATTTAATATAATGGTTTTCCAGGGGAGGGTGTAGATGAAAGCTAAAGATTCATACAGTTTTTAATATACATTTTTCTTAATAGGGAATGACTTTTTATATTTTATGGGAATTGTGACTATTATCCACATTATTTTTTGAGTTAAAAGATCTGAGATGAACTCTCAGCCATATTAGTTATTTTAACTGTAATGGGCTGAGGTTTGAGTAGATGCACTAAGGTCCCAAGTACGTGAGACTAAATAGTAATTGGGCTATACTCTATTAATATACATGATTGGATAAAGAATGGCCCCCACCCACTCTCTGTGCAAGTCCTGATGTGTTGTATAGGAAATGACAATTTTGGGGGGTGGAGGCAGAGAGACAGCAAGAGAAGCTGGGAGAGATTGACCCTGGGTTCCATACTCTTGGATGCTGGTTGTGTGGCTGCTGGTCTAGCTAGCTTCTTGACTCAGCTGCACACATTGCTATTGCCATTTCCCTTCCACCTCCCACCCACCTTCTTCACTGAGAATAAAGATTGATGATTTTCCCCTAACCTGAATTCCTGACTCCGGCTGATTTTAAAATACATGGTCTTCACATTTGGCGCCCAACGGTGGGAACCAAGGACTGAAGAAGTCTCCGGTGACTAGGAACTTGGGTGAGTATTGTTAATAGACAAACAGGGAACTTATTTTCTTAAAAACTAAACCAGTAATCTTTTTTTTTTTTTTTTTTTTTTTTTTTTTTTTGGCTGAAATGGGACAAATGCTAGCTAAAGACTCTCCATCCCTGCCCCCAACCCCTTCAACCCCAGCCAAGAGTGGTGCTATAGAAAGCATGCTTAAGCTGATAGAAGGACAAGGGCTACTTATAACTTGGGAACAGGTAGCTAGACTTGTGGGTACATTAAACTGTATCTCCCCTTGGTTCGTAGAGGAGGAGCAGATTTCTTGAGATAACTGGTCCCTGGTTGGACAACAGTTGTCCACATATTACAGTGAAAATGATCCTCATTCAATTTCCATTGAGGCATTCTATTTATACAATATAATTCAGTTAGCACTAAGAAACCCTATCTCTAGAAGAAAGAAAAAAGCTGGTGCTGCTGCTGCTGCTGCTCCTGCTCAGAGTAGCCAAATAGGGAAGCCTGATATTAAGGAGGAAGACAATGAAGAGATTAATGACCATATCCCCACAGGGCATGGAGACTTAAGTGAGCAAGGGTGTGGTGACTTTCCACCTCAGGAGGCAGCATCAGCCCCACCTCAGGAGCAAGTGATTGACTCTCCTCCATCAACTCCACCCTCCGGGATGGAGGGAGTAGGGGCAGTGGGGGGAGGCAGTGACAGCACCAGCACTTCCCCCTCAGCACCCAACTATTCCTATGAGTAGATTGCAACAGAGCTTAATGAAGGCCAAAGAAAAGGGTGTAGATGTGAGGGAGCTACAGTCCCATATCTTTCCTGTAATTTCCCAGTTTAATTCCTCCAGTCAAGAAAGTCAAAGATACGTTCCTTTTAACATAGAAATACTCAAAGACCTGAAAAAGGTTTGCACTCTTTATGGGGCTACATCAGCTTGTGTTAAGATGCTATCACAGAATTTGGCTTTTGAAATCTTGACTCCTAAATACTGGAAATCTATAGCAAGGGTATGCCTAGAACCTGGACAAAATTACATGTGGCTTTCTGAATATCGTGAGGATAAAAATAGTCAAAATGCTGTTCATGCTGCAATCACCTGTGACCTACTAACAGGTATAGGTCCCTATGTAGATGTCATAGCACAGATTAATTATTCAGTAGCAGCAGATGAGCAAATTGCTGCTAATGCTATCAAAGCGTGGGCTTTGATTCACAATAAAAATGACAAAGGTGAGGCCTTCACAAAAATAACACAAGGGCCAGATGAACCCTTTGTTGTCTTTGTGGGACGTTTGCAGACTGCTATCACAAGAACTAATGGGGAAAATTCATCAACAGATGTTTTAATAAGGCAACTTGCTAAGGAAAATGCTAATGATGTCTGCAGAAGAATTATACTAGGACTGCGCAAGGATGCTTCTTTAGATGAGTTCATAAGACGCTGTGCAACAGTGAGCACAAATGCCTTTTATAGCCAGACTATGATGCAGACTTCCCAAGATCCCAACATGGGTAGACTGGGTCCCTTCTGGCAAGAGACTTCTAGAGAGACAAGTCCATGCTTTCAGTGGGTAAAGTAGGGCATCTGAAAGCTCAATTTTGGTATAGAGGCAGAGTGAGAAAACAGGGTGGGAGAACAAGACCCAGTACCCCATGTCCAAAATGCAACAGAAGCTTCCATCAGGCCTCAGAATGTAGACAGGTTCAGGGAAACTGGATGAGGGGCCCAGCCCCAGGGCTTCAGGCAAAAAACACTTGGGGCATGATGGCAGTCAATGGTGCACCCAGAGAGTGCCTAGACATCCAATACCCCAATATGATCAATCAGCCAGGAAGCCATATGATGGGAGAAAGGGATTACACAATCAACCAGCCAGGAAGCAACCTGATGGGAAAAAGGGATTACAATTATTAGGGAGAATAGAGTTGTATGCAGCTGAGACAACTGAGATACCACCTAGAGAGGTGAAATCTGTTCCTCTCCAGCCAATGGATCCCTTGCCTCCAGGCACAGTAGGTTTGACCATTTTACCTCCTGAGAGTACGTACAAAACAGTGTCCATCCACACACTGATATGGGAAACTGGGGAATGTGTAGATAATATCCCAGTCACCAATACAGGCAGACAATGTGTGACTTATCACCCAGGAGAAGTAGTAGCATCAGGTTTATTCATACAGAATCCTAATAAGCAGCTTGGTGATAGTCACCCAGACTCTGATTCCAGATCACAAAATCCAGTAATATACTGGACAGCAGCTGTAACAACTGACCAATCTATGCTCATGATCTATATAAATGGCCTTCTATTGGAAGGATTAGTAGACACTGGTGCAGATCGGACAGTCATTAGAGGTGCTAATTGGCCCAGTCACTGGCCAAAGATTAAAGAAGACACCTACATGTCTGGCGTGAGAGGATCAATAGCAGCTGAAGTTAGTGCTGCCCCTATGAGATGGACTTTTGAAGGCAAAACAGGAGTTTTTACTCCTTTTATAGTTGAAAAAATCCCCATCAATCTGTGGGGAAGAGACGTTTTACAGCAATTAGGGTTAAAGATGAGTACTTCAGTTTTTTAAGTAGGGCTGCTGTTGAAGGCCTGCCAACACTTTCACCTGTTCCTATCCAATGGAAAACTGATACACCAGTGTGGATAGAACAGTGACCCTTGAGTAACGATAAAATTCTGGCCTTATTAGATATAGTACAGGAGCAGCTTGACCAAGGACACTTAAAACCTTCTCTAAGTCCTTGGAATTCCCCAGTGTTTGTTGTAAAAAAGAAATCTGGAAAATGGAAGATGTTAACAGATTTAAGAAAGGTGAATGAACAGATGCAAACTATGGGAACTCTTCAGCCTGGACTTCCATCTCCTACTCAATTAGCTAGAGAATGCCCTCTTTGGGTCATAGATATTAAGGATTGTTTCTATTCTATCCCTCTGGATAAGAAGGATATGAAAAGATTTGCCTTTTCAGTGCCCAGCGTTAACTTAGCTGAGCCTTATAAAAGATATGAATGGACAGTTTTGCCACAGGGAATGAAAAATAGCCCTACTATGTGTCAAATGTATGTTGTTCCTGCTCTTGCTCCAGTAAGAAAAGCATTCCCAAAAGTTATGCTATTACATTATATGGATGATATATTGGGATGTGCACCTGAGGAACAAATGTTAGAAGCATGTCTACAAAAGACCATAGAAACACTAAGGAATTACAAATTATACATAGCACCAGAAAAAATTCAAAGGCATGCTCCTTTTCAATATTTAGGATATGAAGTATGCCCTAAGGTGTTTACAATTCAAAAACTGTCCTTAAGAACAGAGAAGCTAAACACATTGAATGATTTATATCCAATGGCTGCGACCAGTGTTAGGTTTGCCTACCTATCAATTACAACTGTTATATGACATTTTAAGGGGAGACAGTGCTTTAAATTCACCACACCAGCTTACAAAGGAAGCTCAAGAGGCTTTGAGAGAAGTTGAACTGGCTTTATCCAATGTGGTTGAAAGAGTCACTCAAAAACCCTTGGAAATATCAGTTTTTCCCACACAAGAGGTAACCACAGCACTCCTTCATCAAGGAGACAGTGTGATAGAGTGGGTGAACCTCCTGGAACAACCAGAACAAAGCCTTATTCCCTACCCAGTGCTTGTGGCTAGAATTTTATTAAAGGCCACTAAGCGAGCAGTACAATTATCTGGGACAAGACTGACAAGATATACACCTTTTATACCAATAAACAAATTAATGTGTGTTGTGAGACCATCTCAGAGTGGCAAATTTTATTAGTCATGGCTCCAAATTTTATACATGGGTCTCCATTAAAGATAACCAGACTATTACATAATTGGCAATGGCTTCTTGAAGAAAAATTTTCTAAAGTTCCTCTTAAAGGACCAACTATCTTCACGGATGCAGCCAAACATAATATTTGTGTTGTGTACTCTCATGATCTAAGTATAAAGAGAGTAGTCAGAATTCCTTTTCTGTCCACTCAGCAGAATGAATTGTACGCAATCATTCTAGCTCTTACTTATTATCCAGGAGACATAAATATAATATCTGATTCAGCCTATTCTGTAGGTGTGGTACAAAGAATTGCCACAGTCCAAATAAAATTTGCAGCCTCTAATATATATCAGCTCTTTAAGAAACTTCAAGAGCAAGTGAGAAAGCATCCAGGTAAGATCTGTATATTACATGCCCACTCTCATAGTGGACTTCCAGGTCCCATTTTTGATGGCAATTTAAAGGCAGATAGCCTTCTAACTATGTTGGTCAATACCCCTTTATTCCAAGAGACCCAGGCATCTCATTCTAAATATCATTATGCTGCTTGAACTTTATGTTTACAATTTGGAATAACAAGACAGGAAGCTAGGAGCATAGTTAAAGCCTGTATGGCTTGCCTTCCTTTCCACGCTCCTACACTGCCTCTAGGGAAGAACCCTAGTGGTTTGAGACCCAGTGAAATCTGGCAAATGGATGTGACCCATTATAAATCTTTTGATCATCTATCTTTTATCCACGTTGTGGTAGACACCTTTTCGGGATTTACTTTTGCAATTCCAGCAGCAAAAGAGACAGCCTGAGTGGTAACTGAATTCCTCACACTAGCATTTGCCATTATGGGTGTGTCGCAAGCAATAAAAACAAACAGTGGTCCTGCTTATACTTCGAAACATTTTGCACACTTTTGTGCACAGTATAAGATTTTACACACCACTGGCATACCCTTTAATCCTCAGGAGAGGCAATAGTAGAGAGGAGAAACAGAGATAGTAAGATGCTCCTACAAAAACAAAAGAAAGGGGGAGCCACAGGTAATCCTAGAGAACTTCTAAATCTAACTCTTTATACTGTTAACTTCTTGATTTTTGACAAAGATGCACTGGCTCCAGCAGACAGGTTTTATAACCCACCGGAAGGTCAGTGTCCAGGGCAAGCAGCTCCACTATCTTTTGATAATCGCCAGGTGATGTGGAGAAACCCAGAAAATGGTGAATGGAAAGGACCAGATAGGCTAACTGCTTTGGGGAGAGGGTTTGCTTGTGTCTCTACAGGTGGAGAAGGAATCAGATGGGTGCCAATGAGTCATATTTGCCTTGTCCATCGCAGAGAGACAGAGCAGACCCTTGAAACAAAGGAGAAGACCCAAGATATATCGGATGGTTCTGTTGCTGATTGTGCTCACCATTGAAAGAGCGTGGCAGTAATGGCGTTTGACTCATGGACATCAAAGATCGTTGGACTTGAAAACCCTCAGGAATCATTGGATTCTCTGAGACATAAGATTGTTGTAGGACTTGAAAACCCTCAGGAATCATTGGATTCTCTCAACACAGGACATAAGATTTGAAAATCCTCAGGAATCATTGGATTGTCTGAGACATAGGACTTGAAAACTCTCTGGAGTCATTGGATTCTCTGAGAAATGATAAGACTGGTACAGGACTTCAAAATCTGCTGGAATCATTGGATTCCCAAACACATAAAAAGACTTTTGCAGGACTTCAAAAACTCAGGGGGATCATTGGATTCCCTGACATGTGAAGCAATGGACAATAGATTGGTTTTGGACTATCTCTTGGCTGCTGAAGAAGTTGTATGTGTGACTGTTGTTTACATACCCTCCTTCTAGGACTTCTGGTCATCTTTTCCAACACCATGTTGATTTATATTGTTTGCTATTCTGCTACTTGCGTGTACAATTCATTTTTGTTACACCACATTGAGCCTGCACTGACTGTGGGGAGAATCATCCCTAATGGCCTCTGCGTTATTGCTATGTGCTTCTGTAATACCTCCCATGCTGACGGGTTTGTGCATAATAAGACCCTTCAGCCCAGAAAACCACTAGCAACCCCCACTTCCTTTTGGTGCTTTTCATCACCCTTCCTTAGATGTCAGGGAGAGCTTGATCATCTCCTTTTTAGTGCTTTCACCGGCTTTCCTGAGAAGTCAGGGAGGCTGTGATCTCCTCCTTTTCGGTTCTTTTACCTCCTTCCCTGAGAAGATAGGGAGGGTGTGATCACCTCCCCTTGGGGGCTCTGAGCTCCTGAAGAGTCAGGGAGGGTGTGATCACCCCCCTTTGGAGGCTCTGAACTCCCTGAGGAGTCAGGGATGGCATGACCACCTGTGTTCTAAAACAAAAGAAAGTGGGAGATGTAATGGACTGAGGTTTGAGTTGATGCACAGAGGTCCCAAGTACATGAGGCTAAATAGTAATTGGGCTATACTCTATTAATATACATGATTGGATAAAGAATGGCCCCGCCCACTCTCTGTGCAAGTCCTGATGTGTTGTATAGGAAATGATGATTTGGGGGGTGGAGGTAGAGAGACAGGAAGAGAAACTGGGAGAGATTGAGCCTGGGTTCCATACTCCTGAATGCTGGTCGTGTGGCTGCTGGTCTAGCTAGCTTCTTGACTCAGCGGCACACATTGCTATTGCCTATTCCCTTCCACCTCTGATCTTTCTTCACTGAGAATAAAGATTGAAGATTTTCCCCTAACCTGAATTCTTGATTCTGGCTGATTTTAAAATACGTGGTTTTCACATTTCACTGTTACCTTTTAAAAGCAATTGCTTTTTTTACTCTTTTTTGTTGTTGTTCTTTTTGTTTGTTTGTTTGTTTGTTTTACATATAAAATGTAAAGATGCTCACTCTTAAGTGTTACATCCTCACTGAAATTTTTTCCACTTAAGGCTAAATATGACAATTTCTTGAACAAACCTTCATATAGCATAGTTATCAATATCTTATTTCTTCTTCTCAACCACAATTAACATTTATGAATATCTTTCCCAAAATGTGATGTAACTACTGAAAGTGGAATGATCAGCACTTAATATAGATTTTTTTTTGGGGGGGTGTGTGTGTATATAAGTGGTCTGATTAGCACTTAATATAGTTTTTTTTTTGCGTGTGTGTGTGTGTGTGTGTGTATATATATGTGTGTGTGTGTGTGTGTGTGTGTGTGTGTGTGTGTATGTATATATGTATATGTATACATGTATATATATATGTATATATATATACATATATATACATATATATATATATACACATAGACTCATTCATTCTTAGTAAGAAACTACTATTTGGCTACAAGAAAAGCTAGAATTTTTAAAATTAGAGCAAAATTAAAATCTTGATTTCTGAAAAATATTATTAAAAATAAATTATAATGCAAATTATTTTCACATACACAATCTTCTAGTCATTCCACTGAAACTTTATAAGTGTTATTGATCACTTGTCATTTATTTAAAATAATAAAAAGGAGAGAAATATTCTATTTGATTTTAAAAATCATGTTTTTTATGTAAACCACATCCTCTTGTTAAACAAATTATGGTATATAACTGCAATTGAATATGGTGTTATAAGAAATGAGGAACTGAACAAATTCATAATACTTCAGAAATACTTACATGAACTGATAACAAAGCTAGGAATCAGAAGATTTTACATGGTAGTAACAATATTATACAAGGATCAACTGTGAATAAATTAACTGTTCTCAGCAACAAAAAAAAAAAATCCAAGAAAATTATAAAGTCCTATTATGAAAAATATTATTCATCTCCAGAGAAAGAACCGATGAAATCTGAATCCAGATAAAAGAATACTTTAAAAAATTTCAATTATCTTTTTTTGGTCTTGTTTTTCTTTCATAACATATTTAATATGGAAATATATTTTAAATAATTGCACATTTAAAACTTTTATCAAATTGTTTGCCTTCTCAATAAGGGGAAAAGGGAAACAGAATTTGGAACTCAAAATTGTAAAAAGAATGAAGATTAAAATTAGTTTTGTAATTAATTAGAAAAATAAAACATTTTAAAAGAATATATAAGAGATGAAAATGTCATAGAAAGAAATAAAGTGCAGAGATTTAGTTATGGAAGATTTAGTAATACCTTTAGGAATAAAACCTGTATTGAAGGTGAAATTTAAAATAAGGAAAAACTATGATTCTGTCATTTTAATGATTCCTAGAGTATTTTACATCAACCATATTAAGAAATTATAGAAATTCAAAGTTTTAATTAATCTCATTGTCCCTTATTGTCTTTAAGTCAAAACCCAAACTTGTAAATCTATCATTTATATATTGCTACATTAGGACAATAATTTTTCCAATAGATATCATTGCATCTATTAATCTCTTGTATTAATTTTCTGCTTTGTCTCAACTGGTCTATTTAATATTACCCAAAAATACTCTGCTTTTTTCATATCTAAACATTTATTTTTCATTTTACTCCTTTAGGTTTTTTTCCCTCCTAAATACTCATCTCTATTCTCAAATCCAATATATCCTTTTCATAATACTTTCTATTATTACTATTTTATTCACTCAGATCTAAGATTTAAAACAATATTTCATATTTCAAGTGTTTCAGAGAAAAATATATATGGTTTCATGACCTGATTTTCTTGAGGTTAAGTAGATGCAGGACTAGTTAAAAAAAATTCTTAGTTTCTGAAGAAATGAAAATAATGTCATAGAGGAGATAAGAGCTGGGGTATTTATCTAAAGAAACCAATGTGCATACACAGGGAACTGATTTATCAAAAGTATTTTGAGAAAATGGGGAATGAATTCAAAATCTTGAAAGTTCATGAAAGAAGAATGTTGGGGCTTAGCCCTCAAAAAATAATGTTTTTGAAGGTTGCTAAGGCTACACAATTTAATTTTAAAATATTTTAAAGGTGTCTTGGAGAAAGAAGAATGTCAAAGAAGTAACACAATTCAACAAGTTTGCAATGGTGGTAATGCACAAGAAAAAATAAGAATTTCTCAAAGTTAAATTTTGTTTATATTTTATCTTTATGCAAAGAGATATATTTTCACTCAAATGGACTAAATAAATTGCTAATGAAGCTAATAATCAAGGAAAGTAGGTAAATTTCGCCTTTGAGCCTTTGAATATTTAAAACAAACACATGGAAAAAGACTAAAGTGCTCCTTATTTTAACAAGAGAGAAAGAGACAGAGTCAGAAAAAGAGAAAGCAGAGATAAAGGAACAGAGATAGAGATGCAGAGATGTATAGGAAGACAAACACAAAGAGAGAGAGACAGAGACAGAGACATATAAAGAGAGAGAGAGACAGAGAGAGAGACAGAGAGAAAGAGAGACAGAGAGACAGAGAGACAGAGAGACAGAGACAGAAAGACACAGATAGAGAGAAACAGTGATGCAGAGGGACAAAGACAAAAATAGAAAGAGAGGAGAGAAACCTTAGGAATAAATAGCAGTAATCTGAAGTTAAACAATTGGAAAACCAATTTAGAAGATTATTATGAAAGAGATATACAATGAATATTAAAGAACTGAAATAGTGAAGTGCAAGAACTAGAGGAGTTCATAAAAATGTCATATAAAATATCCTCTATTTTTTTGACAAAGCCATTCAACTAATTATCAATAAATGAACAAGCTTTTATTAAGCACAGATTTTTAACAAAAAATGAAGTAGTGAAAAATAAGGAAAATAGCAAAGTCATGAAATTTCCCAAAATTTTACCCAAATATTTACCAAATCTCC
Organism: Dasyurus viverrinus; assembly: GCA_020854095.1. NCBI lineage: Eukaryota > Metazoa > Chordata > Mammalia > Dasyuromorphia > Dasyuridae > Dasyurus > Dasyurus viverrinus. The sequence continues at coordinate 432,601,702 of CM036997.1, read as the reverse complement.
TCATGTTATTCTTGGAGAAAATGAGAAATTATAAAATCATGTGAACAAAGTACTTGATAAATGATTAATTTCAAAATGATTCATTAATTACTTGGGTTAAAATCAGAGATGGTATGTTTATCAAATAATATAGATACTATTTCAGTTTGTAACACTTACTATGCCCCTACTATCTTTTTGATACCATGCTAAACACCAGTGATACAAAAACAAAACAAAACAAAGAAACAAAAACAGAATACAGACTTAAAGCAACTCAAAGTCAGTTGGGAGAGACAAGACACAAACGGTTATGGCTAAATAAGAAATCAGAACAATTCAAATTATGAATATGTGTATGGTTATGTGTATATATTTGTATATGTGTGAGTTAGGAATGAAGGAATTGACCGTATAAAAGGAATAAGTTGAATTGTCACTTTGGGGTGCTTGAAGTTTAATTACTATCTTAAGAATCTTTAGCTAGAGAAAGATTTGAAGATGAGAGAAAGTCTGTGAGTCAGATGCTGAACTCATCAGAGAAAGAAAGGGATTGTCCTGAAAGCGAGTAAATAATAATTACTAAAATTTTATAAAAGTTTTTTTTTTCAAAATATACGCATGGACAACTCTTAAACATTAGCCTTTAAAAAACCTTGTGTTCCAATTTTCCCTCCTTTCCTCCATACCCTCCCTAGATGGCACGTAGTCCAATATATATTAAACATGGTAGAAATACAGGTTAAATCCAATATATACAGACATTTATTCAATTATTGTGCTGCACAAGAAAAATCAAATCAAACCAGTGAAGAAGAAGAAGAAAAAAAAAGAAGAAAAAGATGACAAAGAACAAGAAGACAAAGAAGTAGAAAAGAAGAAGAAAATGCAAGCAAGCAATAATGAAAAATTAAAAATGCTATATTCTGAACCACATTCAGTTCCCACAGATCACTATCTGCATGTAGATACCTCTCTTCATCACTGAAGTATTGGAACTGGTTTGAATCATCTCATTGTTGAAGAGAGCCACATCCATCAGAATTGATCATAATATAAACTTATTGTTGCTGTGTATAATGATCTCCTAGTTCTTATCATTTCACTTAGCATCAGTTCATGTAAGTTTTCTAGGCATCTCTGAAATTATCCTGCTGATCATTTCTTATAAAACAAAAATATCACATAACATTCATATACTATTCAACCACTCTCCAATCAATGGGCATCCATATAGTTTCCAGATTCTTGCCACTATAAACAGGGTTACCACAAAGATTTTTGCATATGTGGGTCCCTTTCCCTCCTTTAAGATCTCTTTGGGATATAAGGCTAACAGAAACACTGTTGGGTCAAAGGGTAGCAAAGTTTGATAAGTTTTTCAGCATAGTTCCAAATTGCTCTCCAAAATGGTTGCATCCATTCACAGTTCTACCAACAATGTATTAGTGTCCCAGTTTTCCCACATCCCCTCCAAGATTCATCCTTATATTTTTTTGTCATCTTAGCCAATCTGAGAGGTAAGTAGTAGTATCTCAAAGTTGTCTTAATTTACATTTCTCTGATCAGTAGTGATTTGGAGCACATTTTCATATGACTAGAAATAGTTTCAATTTCTTCAATTGAAAATTATATGTTCATGTCCTTTAATGATTTATGAATTGGAGAATGGCTTGAATTCTTATAAATTTGAATCATTTCTCTATATAATTTAGAAAAGAGGCCTTTATCAGAACCTCTGAATGCAAAAAGATTTCCCCAGTTTATTGCTTCCGTTCTGATCTTGTCTAAATTAGTTTTGTTTGTACAAAAATTCTTTAACTAAATATAAGCAAAATTACCTCTTTGGGGATCAATAAAAAACTCTATTTTCTTTTTTAACAAATTCCTTCCTCTTCCACAGATTTGAGCAGTAAACTAATCTATTTGTTTATAATATCATTCTTTATGTCTAGATCATGAATCCATTTTGACCTTATCTTGGTATACGATTTTAGATATGCATCAATGCTTAGTTTCTATCATACTAGTTTCCAATTTTCTCAGCAGTTTTTGTCAAATAGTGAAGTCTTGTCCCAAAAGCTGGGGTCTTTGAGTTTGTCAAACATTAGATTGTTTTAGTCATGGACTATTTTGCCCTGTGAACCTAACCTATTCCAATCATCAACTATGCTATTTCTTAGCCAGCAGCAAATGTTTTTGATGACTGTTGATTTATAATATAGTTTTAGATCTGGTACACCCAGGCCACCTTCATTTGCTTTTTGCTTTTCATCAATTCCTTTGAAATTCTTGACCTTTTCTTCTTCCAGATGAATTTTGTTGTTATTATTTCTAGGTCATTAAAATAGTTTCTTGGGAGTTTGATTGGCATAGCACCAAATAAAGAGTTTAGTTTAGATAGTACTATCATCTTTATTATATTCATTCATCCTATCCAAGAGCACAATATTTTCCAATTTATTTAGATCTGACTTTATTTGTGTGGAAAATGTTTTATAGTTTTCCTCATATAATTCCAGTCTTCCCCTTGGCAGATAGACTCCCAAATATTTTATACTATCGATAGTTATTTTAAATGGATTTTCTCTTTGTATCTCTTATTGTTGGATTTTGTTACTAATGGATAAAATGCTGATGATTTATGTGGATTTACTTTGTATCCTTCAACTTTGCTAAAGTTGTGGATTATTTAATAGCTTTTTGATTGAATCTCTGGGGTTCTCTAAGTATACCATCATATCATCTGCAAAGAGTAATAATTTGATTTCCTCATTACCTAGTCTAATTCCTTTGACCTCTTTTTCTTCTTTTATTGCCAAAGCTAGCATTTTTTTTAAATAACTTTTTATTGCCAGAACCCATGCCAGGGTAATTTTTTACAATATTATCCCTTGCATTCTTTTCCCCTCCCTCTCTCCACTCCCTCCCCAACATGGCAAGCAGTCCTATACATGTTAAAGAGGTTACAGCATATCTTAGATACAATATATGTGTGCAGAACCGAAAAGTTCTCTTGTTGCTCAGGGAGAATTGGATTCCAAAGGTATAAATAACCCGGGAGGAAAAAGAAAAATGCAAGCAGTTTACATTCATTTCCTAGTGTTCTTTCTTTGGGTGTAGCTGCTTCTGTCCATCCTTGATCAATTGAAACTGAGTTACATCTTCTCTTTGTCAAAGAAATCCACTTCCATCAGAATACAACCTCATACAGTATCATTGTTGAGATACATAATGATCTCCTGGTGCTGCTCATTTCACTCAGCATTAGTTCACATAAGTCTTGACAATCCTCTCTGTATTCATCCTGCTGGACATTTCTTACAGAACAATAATATTCCATAACATTCATATACCACAATTTACTCAACCATTCTTCAATTGATGGGCATCCATTCATTTTCCAGCTTCTAGCCACTACAAACAGGGCTGCCACAAATATTTTGGCACATACAGATCCCTTTTTCTTCTTTATTATCTCTTTGGGGCATAAGTCCAGTAGAAACACTGCTGGATCAAAGGGTATGCACATTTTGATAACTTTTTGGGCATAGTTCCAGATTGCTCTCCAGAATGGCTGGATGTGTTCACAATTCCACCAAAATGTATCAGTGTCCCTGTTTTCCCACATCCCCTCCAACATTCCGTATTATCTTTATGTCATCCTAGCCAATCTGACAGGTGTGTAGTGGTATTTTAGAGTTGTCTTAATTTGCATTTCTCTGATCAATAGTGATTTGGAACACTCTTTCATATGAGTAGTAATAGTTTCAATTTCATCATCAGTGAATTGTCTGTTCTTATCCTTTGACCATTTATCAACAGGATAATGGCTTGATTTCTTATAAATTAGAGTCAATTCTCTATATATTTTGGAAATGAGGCCTTTATCAGAACCTTTGAGTGTAAAAATGTTTTCCCAGTTTATTGTTTCCCTTCTAATCTTGCCTGCATTAGTTTTGTTTGTACAAAAACTTTTTAATTTGCTTTAATCAAAATTTTCTATTTTTTAGTCATTATTGATCTCTAGTTCTTCTTTGGTCATAAATTCCTTCCTCTTTTTCACAGGTCTGAGAGGTAAACTATTTTATGCTCTTCCAACTTATTTATAATCTCATTCTTTATGCCTAGATCATCAACCCATTTTGACCTCACCTTGGTGTACAGTGTTAAGTATGGGTCAGTACCTAGTTTATGCCATACTAATTTCCAATTTTCCCTGTTATTTTTGTCAAATAATGCATTCTTATCCCCAAAATTGGGGTCTTTGGGTTTGTCAAACACTATATAATTAAAGTTATTGACTGTTTTGTACTTTGAACCTAACCTGTTCCATTGATCAATTAGTCTATTTCTTAGTCAATATCAGATGGTTTTAGTAACTGTTGCTTTATAATATAATTTTAGATGTGGGACAGCTAACAAAGCGAGCATTTATAATACAATATTGAAGAATAATGATGATAGATAGTGTGCAACCTTGTTTCAACCCTGATCTTACTGGGAATCATTGCAGTTTATCTCCATTACATATTATATTTCTTAATATTTTTAAATAGATGCCACCAAGTATTTTAAGGAAATGTCAATTTATTCCTGTACTTTATAGTTTTTTCATAGGAATGGATGTTGGATTTCATCAAATGTTTTATCTGCATCTATTGAGATGATCATATGGTTTTTGGTTAATTTGGTTATTCGTATAGTCAATATTTTCTAACATTGAACCAAGCCTACATTCCTGGTATAAATCCTACTTAGTCATGGTGTATTATCCTGGGCATGACTTTCTGTAATTTTATTGCTAATATTTTATTTAAGATTTTTGCATCACTATTCATTAGGGAGATTGGTCTTTAATTTTATTTCTCTTTTTTTATCTTACCTGATTTAGGTGTCAGTGCATGTCTATGTCATAAAAGAAATTTGCTAAGAGGACTTCCCCCCCTTTTTTTTTCAAAATATGTAGTTTATATAGTTCTTTAATTGTTATTTAAATATTTGGTAGAATTTAAATGTAAATCCATGTGGTCCTGGAGATTTTTTCTTAGGGAGTTGATTCATATCTTATTCTATTTCTTTTTCTAAAATAGGTCTATTTAAATAATATATTTCCTTTTCTGTTAAACAGGGAAATCTATAATTTTCTAGGTAGAACTCCATTTCACTTAGCTTATCAAATTTATTGGCACAATATTGGAAAAAGTAACTCCTAAATATTACTCTAGTTTCCTCTTCATTGGTGGAAAGTTGTCCCTTTTCAATTTTGAGAGCAACAATTTGATTTTCCTTTCTTTTTTTCTATTCAAATTAACTAAATGTTTATCTATTTTGTTATTTTTTTTCATAAAATCAACTCTTAGTTTAGTATTTCAATAGTTTTTTTTTTAATTTCAATGTTATCAATCTTTCCTTTTATTTTTAGAATTTCAAGTTTGATATTTGATTGATATTTTTAATTTGCTTTTTTTTTTAAGTTTTTTTTAGTTGCAGGCCCAATTCATTAATTGTCTCTTTCTCTATATTATGAAAGTCAGCATCTCTTGTTATAAAATATCCCCATGTTACCACTTTGACTGCATTCCACAAAATTTGGTATATTATCTCATTATTGTCATTTTCTTGAATAAAATTATTAATTGTGTCAATGATTTGCTGTTTTATCCATTCATTCTTTAGGGTGAGATTATTTAGTTTACAATTATTTTTTGGTCTATAGTCCCCTGGCTTTTAACTGAATGAAGTTTTTATTGCACCATGATCTGAAAAAAAATGCATTTACTATTTCTGCCTTTCTGCATTTTATTTTGAGGTCTTTATGTTTTAACATATGGTCAATTTTTGTATAAGTTCCATAAACTACTGAGCAGAAAGTGTACTCTTTTGTGTCTCCATTCATTTTTTCCCAAAGATCCATTGTACCTAATTTTTCTAGTGTTCTATTTATCTCCTTAGTATCTTTCTTATTTATTTTTTGGTTCAATTTGTCTAGTTTTGAGAGAACAAGGTTGAGATCTCTTAGTATTATAGTTTTTTGCTGTCTATTTCCTCTTGCATGTCTTTTAATGTCTCCTTGAGCAATTTTCTATGCTATACAACTTGGTGCATATATGTTTAGTATTGATATTGCTTCATTACCTATATCACTCTTTATCAAAATAGTTTCCTTTTTTATCTCTTTTAATTAGATCAATTTTTGCTTTTGCTTCATCTGAGATCAACATGGCTACCCCTGACTTTTTTGTTATTACTTCACTTGAAGCCTAATAGATTCTGCTGCAGCCTTTTACCTTTACACTGTATATATAACCTGCTTTAAATGTGCTTCTTGCAAATAATTTATTGTAGGATTCTTGCTTGTAATCCAGTCTATCCTCTTTCACTCTATGGGAGAGTTTACCCATTTACATTTACACTTAAGACCCTGCTTTCTTATTAAGCCCAAATTATTCTTTTCTCTTTCCTTTTCCTCTTTCTCTCCTACCCACTACTTTACTATGAGCACTACTTGCCTCAAGCAGCCCACCCCCTTTAGAGGTCCTCCCCCTTTTCCCTTTTTTTCTATTTTCTTTTCTACTTAGCCTTCTCCTTCTCTTTTCCCCTTTCCCCTTCTGCTTTTCTATAAGGTGAGAGAAGTTTCCCTGTGAAACCAAACATGTTTACTATTTTCTCTTTGAGCCAAATCTGATAAGAATAAAATTTATAAAAGGTTCATCCCCCTTCCTTCTTTCCCTCAAATATAATATATTTCCTTTGCCTCTTTGTGAGCTGGAATTTACCTTATTTTACCTCTGCTTTCTCCATTTTCTGGTACAATCTCTTTCTACCTCTAGTTTCTTTTTTGTATTATAACAATAAAGTCAAATTATATATGGACTCTTTATGTATACCCATAACAAAAATACAATTCTTGAGAGTTCATTTCTTTTTTATCTTTTTATGCTTCCTTTGAGTTCTATATTTGGAGTTCAAATTTTTTGTTTCGCTCTCATCTTTTCATCAGAAATAAATGAAATTCTCCTGTTTCATTGAATGCCCATCTTCTTCCCTGAAAGGAAACGCTCAATTTAACAGGATAGTTTATTCTTGGCTGCCTTCTTAGTACCTTTGTGTGAGGGATGTAGAAGACCCTTACCCAAAATGACTACTCAGAGATCATTCAGTAAATAGCAGAAAAGTTGTTTATTTAAAAACCTTTGAAGGATGAGCGTTCCACCATGAGATAAGAAAGAGAAAGCTCTTGGTAGGAGGGCTAAAGAAGTAGTAAAGATAGATAGTTTTTATATAAGAGATTAAATCACAAATAAGAGAGCATTGAAAAGGAGAAGGGGAGGCATCTAATTTGTTGTTGCTATTCAGAGAGATTTGAATGGAAGGCTTCTGTTTCCCTGTAATCTCCTGATTTCTAGGAAATAGAAAAATCAGACCTTTAGGCTTAATCAAGCAAATAGTGGTCCAGCTAATAGACTAAATATCAATAAATGTCTAATACTGATAAATATCATCAGCTCAGGTTAAGTAAATATATTTATAGCTGGCCAAGGCTCAAGTAAATATGAGTCTGCACATATTATATAGGTCATAGGAGAAACACAGAAATAATGAAAATACAATACAGAAAAAGAATTCATACCTTCCTGTAAGTTCTTCACCTTATCTCTCTCTATTCCACACATTTGTCTTTAGGAATATCAGATTCCAGCACCTTTGATCCTTTAAGGTGGAAGCTGCTAGGTCCTGGGTAATCCTTATTGTGGCTCCTTCAATATTTGAATTGTTTTATTCTGGTTGCTTGCAATATTTTGTCCTTGGTACGATCATTCTGAAATTTAGCTACAATATTCCTTGGTCTTTAAATTTTGGGGTCTCCTTCAGGAAGTGTTTGGTGAATTCTTTAAATGGGTATTTTGCCTTTTGATTCTATGACATCAGCACAGTTCTCTTTGATAATTTCCTGAAAAATAGTTTCTATGCTCTTTTTTTCAGCATGGTTTACAGGAAGTTCAATAATACTTAGATTGTCTCTCCTAGATCTATTTTCCAGGTCAGTTGTTGTCCCAAGTAGGTATTTTACATTTTTTCCTAATTTTTTTCATTTTTAAAAATTTTGCTTGACTGATTGAATTTTTAATTGAGGTGTTTTGTTATAGATTTGTTTTTTCATTTCAAAAATTCTATTTTTTAAGAAATTTTCCTTTTCCATTTCACAAATTTTGTTTTTCAGGGATTTGTTTATTAACTCAGAGATTGTGTCAACTCAGTTTTTAAGGAGTTATATGTTTCCATTTCATTATATCTATTTGTAGTTAATTTTCTTCAAATAATTTCTGTTTTTTATTTTGCAAACTTTTTTGTAAAGTTCTCATTTCCTCTCCCCATTTTTCTTCCAGCTCTCTTTAAGGATCTTTTAAATTTCTTCTAGGAAGGCCTTGTGTGATGGGGACCAATTTATATTACCCTTTGGTCTTCATCTGAAGATGATTTGCTTTTAGTCTCCTCAGGGTATGAAATCTTTTCTTCTCTTTCATGATTAAATCTGTCTGTTAGAGTTATTTTGCTTTTTTACTCACATTAAAAAAAAGTTGAGATCTGCACAGGTCTCACAGGTCCTGTGAGATTTTGGTGTTTTAGGGTTCACTATGTACCTTTTGTATTTGTGTTGGATTTTTAATAACTTCTCTGCTAATCTACTGGCTTGCAACAAGGGCCAGGTAGCCAACACTGCTGTAGATTACTCCCTGTAGAATCTCTAGCACCAGCCTGGGACTGCACTATCTGTACTGGTGTCTGTATTAGACTTTCTTGCACTTGGCTCACCCCCTCCATAACTCGTTGAAACAGACCCTTTCTAGTGATCTTCAAAATTATCTTCTGCGGGTAATTTGTTGTACTCCCAATATTTGTGGTTTCTGCCAGTCCAGAACAAATTCAGAGGCTGGATTTGGTAAATAGTGTGAGAGTCATGGAAAAACATATGAAAGAAATGTATGTTTTCTGCACCATCTTGGTTATGCCCCCCCAAAAAATATATCAAACTTTTATTAAATTGTACATTAAGATTGAGTGAACTTCTAAGATGGATAGATTAGAAGCTTATTGTACTAGAGGTAATACTCAGAAAGGGAAATGGGAAGCAAAGAAGATTCTAATTCTCCAATTTTTCCAATTGAGTCCATAGAAATGATGACAAAGACACCCAGAAGGTAGAGTCATTAAGAGGGATCCAGATATAAGAGAGAGAGCCAAAAGATGGAAAGAGGGTACATCAAAAAATTTAAGGAAAAAAACATTCTTACGATAAAGGAAATATCCCATATCATATAAAGTAATCTCTAGAGAGGTTGAGAATGAAAGATTGGTGGAAGTGATAGTTGACAACAATGAGAATAAGAGATTATGCAGCGGGGAATGGGGGATGGTATTTCAATGGTGACAATTCAGGTTCAAATAAATTTAATGAATTTCTGAGAATAATCCAGGGATGGAGGTTTTGAGGGAAGGTAGGTTTTCATTGAAGAATGAGTTTGGGTTTCATTGTCCAAAGGGATTTGGTCTGAAGGTGAAATATTATCAATAACTTAGGCAGTTCAGTAGGAGGAAAAACATGTGAGTTCAAACAAATCTTTTTTCCCCAACCTAAAGGCAGGTGACCAGGCTAAAGACTTTATGAAATGGCCTTTCTTCTTTGTCCTGAAAATCAGGGATTTGGTGGTAGCTAGGATGGTCAGATGTATAGTGACTATATTTAACAACCAGCTCTCTGAGAAAAAGTGTATGTGACACTTTGAAATTAATCTATATTACTAACATTCCTCATTGTGTCTGTAAGACTACACATTCAACAAAACAACAGATCCAGCCCTGATTTTTAGGGTTTGCCAATTGTTAAGGCACAAATGATCAGATTCAAACTTTAAAATCAGTTTTTCTGAGCTCATTTAACTTCTCTTCAGGATATCTCTGACATTCACCCTATTTCAAGGAAGTCAGGAGACTAGTCCAAGAGGCTGATGCATAATGGAAAGATATTTCTGGGAATAGCTCACATTTTAGATAACCAAGTAAGAATACAAAAGAAAATTACTTATGTTCTCTAGAATGTTTGCTTGAATATAAGATAAATGTTGTAGAAACTGTAATGGGCTGAGGTTTGAGTTGATGCATTGAGGTCCCAAGTACGTGAGGCTAAATAGTAATTGGGCTATACTCTATTAATATACATGATTGGATAAAGAATGGTCCCTGCCCACTCTCTGTGCAAGTCCTGATGTGTTGTATAGGAAATGACGATTTTGGTGGGTGGAGGCAGAGAGAGGACAGGAAGAGAAGCTGGGGGAGATTGGGCCTGAGTTCGAGACTCTCCGAGCTGCTGGTTGTGTGGCTGCTGGTCGAGCTAGCTTCTTGACTCAGCTGCATACATTGCTATCACCGATTCTCTTCCACCTGCGATCCGATCCTTCTTCACTGATAATAAAGACTGACGATTTTCCCCTAACCTGAATTCCTGACTCCTGATGATTTAAAAATACACGATCATTACAGAAACAAAAGCAAAAATATTGTCAAAATTAACTTCACTTATACCCAAAGGACCATCAAACTATGCATATGCTTTGATTCAGTACAGTCTCTACTGGGTTTGCATCCAAAAGAGATCAGAAAAATGGCAAAGGATCTACATGTGTAAAAATGTTTGTAAAAACTTTTTTTATAGTGGTAAGGAACTGGAAATTCAGTGGATGCCTATCAGTTGGAGAATGGTTGAACAAGTTGCGGTATGTGAATGTAATGCATCATTGTTCTATAGGAAGTTATCAGCAAAATGAGCCTCACTTACATGGATTGATGACAAATGCAGAACCAAGAGAACATTGTACAGAGCAACAACAAAATTATGTAAAGATCAACTTTGATGGACTTGGCTCTTTTCAACAATGAGGTGTATCAGGCCAGTTCTAATAGACTTGTGATGAAGAAAGTCATCTGCATCAATAAAGAATACAATGGGGACCAAATGTGGATCACAACATAATAATTTCACCTTTTTGTTATTGTTGTCTTGCTTTTTTCTCATTTTTTAAATTTTTGACATGATCTTTCTTGTGCAGCATGATAAATACAGAAATATGTTTAGAGAAATTGCACACCTTTAGGCTATATTGGATTACTTGCTCTCTATGGGTGGGCAAATGGCGGGAAAAAATTGGAATACAAGATTTTCCAAGGGTGAACATTGAAGACGATCTTTGTATATGTTATTTTTTAAATTTAAATTTTTATTTTTTTCCTTTAACGTAATTTATTTAATAATTTCCCCAGTTGCATTCAAAACAATAATTTTTACCATTTTTAAAGCTTTTTTGAGTTCTCATTTCTCTCATTTATCCTTACCCATAATTAAAAATACACATGTGAATTTATGCAAAACATTTCCATAAAATTCAAGTTGTGAAGGAAAACATAGATCTTTTACCCTAATGAAAATAATCTCAAGAAAAATTAAGTTTAAAAGAAAGAGATGGAGAGAGAAAAGGAGAATGCTAACATTCTATATTTACAAACAATCAATTCCTTCTTTGAAAATGAATAGGAATTTTCATCATGTTAGAATAGTCCTGGATGATTGTACTATGGAGAATACAAAAGTCATTTACAATTGGTCATCCCAGAACACCAATAATATGGTGTATACAGTACATTTCACTTTGCTTGAGTTCATGGAAGACTTTACAGGTTTATTTTATTGTTTTTTTTCTGAGAGCATCCTGCTCATTATTTCCCATTAAGCAATAATATTCATCACAAAACATGCCAATTTATTGACCCACTCCTCAATTGATGAGTATCCCCTCAATTTCCTTTGTTTGCCTGACAAAAGAGCTGCTATGAAAATTTTTATACATCTAAGTTATTTTCTTTTTTTTTAAAAAATCTCTTTTAGTATTCATGTGTAGTAAAGGTGCTATTAGGTCAAATATGTATTTATACCCCTTTGGGCATGGTCACTTTTAATCAGTTATCAATTGGGATATGGCTCTTATTATTATTTTTTTATGAATTTGAATCAGTCCCCTTTATGTTTGAGAAAAGAGGCCATATGGGAGAAGTTTGCTTTAAAATTTGTTTTCCACTATTACTACTCATATGAAAGAGTGTTCCAAATCACTATTGATCAGAGAAATGCAAATTAAGACAACTATGAGATACCACTATACACCTGTCAGATTGGCCAGAATGACAGGGAAAGATAATGCAGAATGTTGGAGGGATTGTGGGAAAACAGGGACACTGATACATTGTTGGTGGAATTGTGAATACATCCAGGCATTCTGGAGAGCTGGATTTGGAACTATGCCCAAAAAGTTATCAGACTGTGCATACTCTTTGATCCAGCAGTGTTTCTACTGGGCTTATACCCCAAAGAGATACTAAAAAAGGGAAAGGGACCTGTATGTGCCAAAATGTTTGTGGCAGCCCTGTTTGTAGTGGCCAGAAGCTGGAAAATGAATGGATGCCCATCAATTGGAGAATGGTTGAGTAAATTGTGGTATATGAATGTTATGGAATATTATTGTTCTGTAAGAAATGACCAGCAGGACAAATACAGAGAGGATTGGCGAGACCTAAATGAACTGCTGCTGAGAGAAATGAGCAGAACAAGGAGATCATTATATACCTCAACAATAATAATGTATGAGGATGTATTATGATGGAAGTGGATTTCTTTGACAAAGAGAAGATGTAACTCAGTTTCAATTGATCAAGGATGGACAGAAGCAGCTACACCCAAAGAAAGAACACTAGGAAATGAATGTAAACTGCTTGCATTTTTGTTCTTCTTCCCAGGTTATTTATACCTTCTAAATCCAATTCTCCCTGAGCAACAAGAAAACTGTTCAGTTCTGCACACATATATTTTATCCAAGATCTACTGTAATCTATTTAACATGTATAGGACTGCTTACTATCTTGGGGAGAGGGTGGAGGGAGGGGGGGGGGAAATCGGAACATAAGTGAGTGCAAGGGATAATGTTGTAAAAAATTACCCTGGCATGGGTTCTGTCAATAAAAAGTTATTTAAAAAATAAAATAAAATAAAATAAAATTTGTTTTCCAAATATTGTATTTCTCTCCTTTTATTGTTTCTCTCATTTCACCCTGTCTCTATTTAAAAGTGTTTTGCTACTGACCAGTCCCTCCCCTAATATATTTTCTCTTTTATCAAACTTCCCTCTCTTTCCATATCCCATTCCTCTCCTATTTTCCTTCAGTATAAGAAATTTCTATACCCCTATTATGTATGTTGTTTCCTATTTGAGCCAGTTTTGATGAGTAGATTCAATCCTACTCTTCTTCCCTTCTTCCCATCCATTGTAAACGTTTTTCCTTGCCTCTTTTGTATAGTAATAATTTGCACTGTTCCACTTCTCCTTTTCCCTTTCTTCCAGTATATTCTTCTTTCACCCCTTAAATTCATCTTTTGATAAAAAAGGTATTATCCCTTCATATTCAACTCACTTCTGTGACCTCTGTCTATATATACTCCTAATTGCCATAACAATAAAAAAGTTATAGTGAGTTACATATATCATTCTCCCAAGTAGGAATATAAAAATATAAACTTTATTAAGGCCCTTATAATATCACTTTCCTGATTACCTTTTTATGCTTCACCAAAGTCCTGTTTTTGAAAATCAAATTTTCCTTTCTTCTCATAACAAATGATTAAAAATCCTCTATTTCAGTGAATGACAATTTTTTTCTCTGAAGGATTACACTCAGTTTTGCTTCGTAGATATATTCTTCATTGCAATCCTAGCTTTATTGTATTATGGAATATCATATTCCAAGGACTAAGGTCCTTTAATGTAGAAGCTACTAAATCTTGTGTTATCCTGACTATGGCTCCACTATACTTGATTCTTTCCTTTCTGGATGCTTGCAGTATATTTCCTCGTTCACCTGGGATTTTGAGATTTTGAATATAATAATCTTGGGAATTTTCATTTTGGGATCTGTTTCAGCAGGTGATCATTAGATTCTTTTTAATTTCTATTTTAGCCTCTCATTACAGAATTGCAGAGCAGTTTTACTTGATAATTTCTTGAAAGATGGTGCCCAGGTTCTTCTGTTTTTTATCATAATTTAGACCAATCACATTGATATTCTCTCTCCTGGTACTATTTTCCAGTTGAATTTTTTTCCAATGATATATTTCTCACTTTTTCTATTTTTTTTAACTTTTTTGGATTTCTTTTATTTATTTTGTTTTATCATAAAGTAATTTGCTTACATTTACTCAATTCTATTTTCTAAAAAATTATTTTCCTTACTGAGCTTTTGTACCTTCTTTCTTGAGTGGCCAATTTTGCTTTTAAGGCATTTGCCTACTCATTAACTTTTGTATTTGCTTTTACACCACTCTCAATTCTTTTCCTAATTTCCCCTCAATCTCTCTTACATGATTTTAAAAGTCCATCTTGAGCTCTTTAATGGCCTGAGTCCAATTCTTATTTTTGTTGGAGGCTTTGGATGTAGAGGCTTTGACTTTGTTGTCATATGATTGTATGTTTAGATCTTCCTTGTCACCACGGTAACTTTGAATGATCAGAATTTTGTTACTGTTCTTGTGGTCTGCTCATTTTCCTAGTCTATTAGTCAACTTTTAATTTTTTATTAAAGTAGGTTTTTGTTTCCAGAATAGAGGATTCACTGTCCCAAGCTTCAGGGGTTTTGTGCAGCTTTTTCCAGAGATCCTTCAGGAATCTAATTGCACTCTTTTCTGTCCTGGAGTTTTTAGGAGTGCCTCTGTCACACTGTAGCTGCAAGATCCAGTGTGTTAATGCATCATGGCCTAGGGTTGCAGCGGGGGCAGTACTAGCATTGCCACACACAGCTCTACTGACCTTTTATGTCCTGCCTGGTATCCCTGTGATGAGAGATCCAGAAGTCTCCATCACTGCTGCTGTTTCAGGGGCTCTACTTCTGGGATGCTGGGGTCCAGGCTGTGAGTGAAGCCAGGGGCAGCTTTGTATTGGCAAGTTCTATGGGGGGGGTTGTGTACTAGCCTCCTGCTCTGATTCCACAGATCTTTCCTGCTGCCCTACCAGATCTTCTTTAGTACCTCTGTGCTGAGAGGTTTAAAAGCCACCACTATTGCCACTGATTCAGAAGTCAGGCTGAGTCTGGATTCGGGAATGGATCTGGGTCTGGGTCTAAGGTTGTGTCGCCATGGCCTGCACCAGGACAGATGCTGAACTCCCATCCTGGTGTCACATAACTTTTTTGCTGACTTTCCAAGTTGCTTTCAGTTGGGAAATGCTCTACTCCATCTTTTTGAATGTTCTGTTACTGTAAAATTTGTTCAGTCATTATTTAAAGGAATTTGGAGCAGTTTGGGGAAGAGGTTGAGTTTGTTCCTTCTTTTACTTAGCTTTTGACTCCATCTCTCCTCTTTTTTGTATATATTGAAAATTAAAAGCTATTATTTAAAATTTTTAAAAAAGAAAAAAATAGTTTCATATAAAATTAACTTCACAAGGTAAAATAGGAGTGATGTGGCTAGATGGAGTTTGAAAAAATGATTAAATTTTAATAAGCTATAAGTTCATTTTTTGTTTGTTTTTAACCTGTTTTTAGGATGACATTGTCCATAAAACTCCTGTTCATAAATTTCCAGGTCAAATATAGCTGGGGTATTATACTAAAGTAGGAAGTACTGTGTAAGAATTGGCTGAAGGGTTTCTGAAGTGAGGGGCAGGAAAACAGAATCAGAACAGGTCTCAAAACTATGCCTAACTTAATTTGGTCTAGCATAGAAAAGGAAAGGTGAAAAAGAAAGTGCTCCTCCCTGATGACTAAATTATCTGTCTTCAAGCATTTAAAGGATTATCTTTTAAAAGTCTTAAACTGTTTTATACAATTTAAAATAATGTTTCACTATATATGTAAATATATATGTATATTTATGTATATATTACAAGATAGTCAGTTCCACCTTTCTAGATATATAAATCAAGCAAAAACTGGATGACCAAATGTCAAGTGCATTGTAGGGGATTTTGCTAAAATATAATGGATTGATTGGCTTTTGATTTCCTTTCCAACTGTGGATCCTATAATTTTACTAACATGTCGTATATTCACAACTATATTATGGACTTGAATGAATTTTTTATTTGTTATCTATAGAAATCTTTATATATAATAAATTATTTTCCTAATATTTTAGTCAATGCTAGATTTTTTAAATATATGCTAAATAACATACTGAGAAAAGTTGACTGATGGAAAGTCACAGATATGAAAAGACATCCTTTAATAGCATATATATGTTTCCTTGTTAAAGGACCACAGTGTAACATTAATAAAAGTTTTGTATTATGAAAAGCATAAGCCACTACCTTTTAGAACAGGGCATCGGAAATTCATTAGTATCTTGAGCATGGTTAGAATTCAATCAACTCATTACATTCACATTATTTGTTTATATTTAGTAGAAATGAGCATTGTTTAAACTGAGTTTATAGTAAATACATGAACATTTTACAATATGATAAAATACTTAAAAATGAAGCCATATGGCTCATAAATAAAATCTATATTCTATTGATCCTTTGGCAGATTTGTATAATGAAATTTGTAAAATGAATAATGAAAGCCCTGGATCATCTATGCTCCTCAAAATTCAGTTCCTCCTCTGGACTTTCTTCAGATGAAATGTTTTTTGAGGAAAAAATAAAACAACAAAACTTATTTATTGGGAATTATGAAAAGAGTCCCCCAACTATGAATCAATGGGAAGAGCCACTGATTTAAATACATATTCTAATGTCCCAATTTTTAAAAAATAGAAATGAAACAAATTTATGTGCATTAATTAAATGTCTATCCTATTATAGGTTCTGTACATACTACATACTAAGCATACAATGAGAAAAACAAAATAATCTTTGCTATCAATGAGCTTGCATATATGCAAACTTACTTATGTGTGTCTTTAAATTTATGTATAGGCATTTTTCTGTATATATACATATATATACACATGTGTGTCATACACATTCATATGTATACTTATAGACACAAAATACACCATACACATGTATACATGTAAATAAAGATATACATAAAGACTTGAATAGATATAGTGATAAAATATTTAAACATGACAAACTACTCCTTCAGACAATGAATATACAATTTTTAAGCCTGGAATTGAATGCTTTTTAGTTTCATAGGATTCAACAAAGTTTGTATGTATACTCACACATACACATACATACTTATATTTATATATACAGATGTGTTACACATATGAATATGCTTACAATACATATATTCACTTATCTATCTATTTGCATACAGATCCATGTATATATTATATGTATGGATACATATCAAATATATTTTTTGATCAAATGTTTTATGTTTGTGGTATATATGTATATTTATGACTGTACATACATCATTATTAGATATAAATATGGATTGAAACATATATATCATGGTGTGCTTTGTATACTATTTTCTATATTGTAATATTATTCTCTAAAATGTAATCTTCTCTTGTTGCAATTTTCTTGAGGTCTCTGGAGGCAGCCTTCCTTTCAGTTCAGTAATCACCACAAGTGCAGCCAGGGATTAAAGTCCAAACCCTTTATTGTCTCTTTCCAAGTTATCTCCTTCACTTGGGGTTCAGCTAGTTTTTCTGGAAGCCTTCTGGATCTTGGTTTCAGTGGAGAAGAGAAGGAGAACACTCTGCCACCACTTTTCTGGTCTTCCCTTATTCTGATTCTGGCTGAGACTCTGAGAACTTCTAGTGCACTTGTACTTTTGGCCCTGAGAACTTCTTGCTTATATGCCCCACACTGAGTATATACTAATCATTACATCACTAGAAAACCATTATTTGTTGTAGGATTAAATCAATGCTAAACTAGATTTACCATTGTCTCCTCAACTCCACTTTGTATCTTATTTCAAATTCTGGCCCATAACTTCCTTGTAGGATTAAATCTATCATACTGAATCATGCTAAATTAGATAACTATTGTTTCTATCAGTTCCGCTGACTTAGTACCTTGTAAGAATCCTTTGTTTCAAGTTCAGAGTTCTGGACCATAACACTATACTGTAAAGGTACCATTGCTCTATGAAGATGATCAGAATTATCTCCCATAGCTGGAGAAGGAACAGAAGAAGAACTATTGAATAATGCCACAGTGTATGCTAAAGCAGTTTAAATGACACTTCAAATAGCATCATTATCTGGACATAATTGAGTAGGCAGCCTCAGAAGTCTCTTGCATTGACCACATAATCCAATATTAAAGACACTTGTTTTTGTAGTGGGACCTAAGATCCCATTGACATAGAAAGTGTCCAATGAGTAACATTCACTTAAGTAAAGTAAACTGAAACTCCATGCTATAACTTATAGACTTAGAGAGTTGCCTGGGGCATTGAGAGGTTAAGTACAGCTTCTCTTTTCAAAGAAATATGTACATTTAGTTGAAAGTGAGGAAAGCTATTTCCCTTATAACCCCAGCTTTTGTTATAAAAGTATCAGTTACTTTAAATTGAATAGAAAATAGAAGTCATCTCTATCTTTAATACCTTCCTTACTGAAAACTTTATAACAAAATGTTAATTATTTTAGTATATGGCGATGCTCCCAAAGGAGCAACAATATAATTGGGGCTTGTTTCTAATTATAGATGCAGCATCCAATGGATTACTTGCATGATTAAGAATTAAATGAATGTAACTTTTTGACTCTGAGTATTTACCTAGTGATGCAGCTTATGAACCTTCCATTAATCAATATATAGTCTTCAAGAGTTGCTATTTTTGAAACATTCATCTCTTTCTGCTCAACCTAGTTTCAAACTATGTGAACTGGTATAGCCTTGCTCTTAGACAATAAATATAGAGTATGTGACCAGGCCTGTAACTAAATGCTTTTTAGCTTCATAGGGCTCACCACAGTTTGCATACTTTGTCTGTTTGCAATGTTTGCCTAAGATATGGAATGAAGAATAATCTCTTTAGGTGGTCTATAAAAATGCATAACACAGTCCAAACAGCAATGTCTTCATCTATTTTTCCCCTGCAGCATCATAATTCATGCAGGTTCTCTCTCTGACAAAAGTTGTATTTAAAGTCATCTCTTTGAAAAATGTAAACACTTTTGAGAAGCAAAATTTTTGCAATAGGAATTGTGAGGCAGAGAGGAATGGGATAGTCAGTTAATTAGGGGGAAATAGAAAGTCTGTCATCATTCAGTTTGAATCCAACTAAGATAACATATTTTCTAATATATAGTCATTTCTTTATTTTTTCCAAGTCTTTTCAATAGGATGTGAGTAGAATCAAAGGAAGTCAATGAAAGGAGTAAATTAGAATTCGGATTTGGCAAGGTACTATTGGCAACAATACTTAAGAGGCAAGGGATTTGAGAATGGGAGATAGTTTATAATTCAATGGATTCACTGAGTATATGCCTCTTTGATAATTTCAGTATTCAACAGAAAGAGAAAATAACACAAATTGTTGAATGTTGAAATGAAAAACAAAGAGTTAGTTGTAGAGGACCATAGACAATGGGGGAACTCTTTGTGAGGTATAGGACCCTTTAGCCCAGAGGGAACCTGCTGACAAAGAATGGTTCAGCTCAGGTCTTCACTTAAAGGTGTCTCAGGCTTCATGAAAAGTCAGAAGGATGTGACAACCTGTGTTCTGAGTGAAGCAGAAATACTTGCAGTAAAGAGGCATTTACATATTAATAACAGGGTGCTTAGAATTAGCATATGTTCAGTGTGAGGTAATTTTATTAAGATTTAAGGCTGAGAGAACTTGAAATAAACAGATTCCATATTTGACCATCCATGTGTGTCACTGCTTCATCACTCTTCCACTAAGACTAAGAACTCGGGCTGCTCCCAAGATCCTCCAGGGAGCTTGTCTGGGTCATGCATTTTGGCGCTGCAACATGGGGCTCAAGAAAACACATTACAGTTAGTGTTTCTATGTATCTTTTAATAATCATATATTGAGCAATCATATCTTCTTTTATGACCAAGAGAAACACAAATAGAACCAGGATTTCCTAGAGAGAATAAAAGAGAAAGTTGACTAAAAAGGACAAATCAACATATACATCTTGGTGTTCTATTTATAAATTAGCTAAAGAGCATTAAAAACAATTATACCGAAAATATAGCATAATTTGGAAATAGAAAGGTGATCTTGGACTTAGGAGGGTGCCTTTAAATACAAAGTGTTATATATAGGTTTCATACTCTCAAATTAAGCTTCCCCATCTATTAAAAATGGAAAAGACATTCCTGTGTTACTCAGTTCAATTTTTTTTATTTATTATTAAGATATATTCAAACCAGTGAATGCACTATATAAAAGTGATTATTCTTATATCAATCTACCTAAAGCTACATTGATGTCCTCATGTAAGCAAGGCATGAATTGACTTTTCATAAGACATTCTAAGCTTTCATTTGTAAATCAGTATAGAAGTCATCCAATTGGGTATATTTCATGTTGGGGAGTCATTCAAAGTAATTAACTCTTTTTCTAAAGGGAAATGAAACAATAAAATATTCAATTCTTATTTAATGAGGAATCCATACAATGAGGCACATTAGAGCTTTAATTTTGATCTCTATTTCTCAGTTATTGGCCTTTCTGTTAGGCTTTTGCATTCTCTCTTTTGTCAGAGTCCATTTTAATTTCAGAGAGCTTTTCAAATCCCTATTTTAATTCAGCGCCTTTTTCAACTTATTATGTTCTTGCAATAATATGTGATACCTACATTTTAGTATATTAAATTTCATTTGCTTTATGTTGAACCAATTACACAGTTGAGCCAGATCCCTTTGAATTCTTTTTGATGCTGGAATGTCTGATAAGCTCTTTCCCCTAAATTTTATATGACCTAGAATGTGAAACAAATGAGTCTCATTTTTAGGTGCTTTAGGTTAAAAAAATAGAAGCAATGTAGCATAAGTAATAGAGAGATCAGTTTGGAGTAAGGAAGACATATTTAGAACACAGCTATGATTAATAGTAATTATCATCATCAATAATAAAATTAAGTTTCATTTTCATAAATCGTCTCACTTGAAAGCCAAATTTTATTGTCTTCCTTATACTACAGAAAATAAAACAGAAATTAAATGATGTAGTGACTTTTCCAGGGCAGCTAAGTGGCTCAATGGATAGAGTACTGGTCCTGAATTCAGGAAGATCTGAGTTGAAATCTGATCTGTGTGATGCTGTGCAAATCCGTTAACCTCTGTTTACCTTATTCCACTAGAGGAGGAAAAGACAAACCATTCCAATACCTTTGCCTAGAAAACCTTATGGACAATAGGACTCATAATGTTATAAGTCAGACACGGCTGAATGACTGAACAACAAGTAGGGCCTAATGTTGATACTTTGGAAAAAATCTAAGCCTACTGGTCTGTCCATTAAACCACAACACTATGTGACTCTGAGAAATATTTAAAGTTGACCTAGAGGACTTCTCTTGGACTTCTTTACTAAGCTGTAGATGGGTTTTGAATTGGAATGTTCAAGGGAGTTTCTATTCTTTCCCCCTACACTTATTAAATTAGAATTTCTTTGAATAGTCACATAAATAAAAAGAATCACATGAAAACGAAATCTGTATGTCTTAAAACAATATAGTCTCGTAGCTAAAGTATCATATGAAAATATATTTCCAATATATGTATATTACACACCACTTTGATTATATTTAACTATCCAGCTAAATATATCAAAATATGTTATGATTTATGTTGCTGAATACAAGGAAATTTCTGTCTGAATGTCAAAAAGGAACAATATTGAATGACATTATTAAGTACCTATTATGTGCCTGATACTACTAAACACTGGGTATATACAAAAGGCAAAGGAGTTTATGCCCTCAAGGAGTTTACAAACTAATGGGGGAGACAGCATGTAAACAAATATATACATATACATACATATGTGTATATATATATATATATATATATATATATATATATATATATATATATATACAGCAAGCTATATATGCAGGACACATAGGAGAAGAAATCAACAAAGGGTTGAATGTAAAAGGGATGCTAGCAGTTAGAGGAAGGAGTAAATTATAGTCAAAGGAGAAAAACCAAATAAAATGCATATAGCCCAGAGATGGAATGTCTTGCTCATGGAACAACAAAGGCCAGTGTCACTGGATGTAAGTATATATTTTGGAAAATAATGTCTAAAAAGATTAGAAAGATAGTAGGTGGGACTAGATTATAAAGGGTTTTGGATGTCAAAGAGATTATTTCACATTTGATTCTGGAGGCACTGAGTAGGAGAATGGTACAATTAGATTTTAGTTTTAAGAAAATTACATGAGTGTTTGAACAGAAAATGGACTGAATTTGGGAGAGATTTGAAATCAGCATAACCAACAGCAGACCATTTCAATAATTAGAGTATTGACAGTGTCAAAAGGGGAAGGGTGGACTATTTGAGAGATATTGCAAGAGAGAAATCAACAAATCATGCAACACCTTGGATGCAAGTCATAAAAGACAATGAAGAATTCATGATATTTCCTAGGATTAAAGTCTGAGGAATATGGAATATATTTTGGCCCTCTACAAAAATAGGTAATGTAGGAGCCTGAGGCTTAAGGAAAAACATAAGTTCTGTTTTAAAAATATTCACTTTATGATGTCTACTGAATCTCAAATTCAAAATATCTGAAAATAATTTGGAAATGTAAGATTGAAGTACAACACAAAAGGTAGTTTTGAAAATAATTACCATAGAATTGGTAATTAAACCTGTGGGAGCAAATGAGATTACTAAGTGAAGTAGTAAAGAAGGAGAAAAGAAGGGGCTCTATGAAAATCCTTGAGAGATACTATAGTTGCAAAGAATGATTTGGAGGAGGATCCAAAAAGCAGTAAGAAAGTGTCAACAGAACAGAATCCGCCTCTAATCTGTGGGTGGCCAGAGTTGAACAAAGCAGACTAGAGACAGGAAAGTCAGGAATCAAGCAGAAATTTAATTTCAAAATGAGGAAAAAGTCCCATAAGGAAGGACACATATACCAAAACCTTGCCTTTGAATGAGAACGAGCTGGTTTATGGTAGAGGGATCTCAATATACAGTGATCTGTAGTCTTTGCATTGATGGGACAACATTGTGACAAGTTTGAGTCATTGCAGGGCATCATTACTAGAAACTCTTCTGGGATTTTGCTGTGGCTGAGATCATTACAGAGAATGACTACAAAGGATTATTGTTTATTCCAAGCTTAGGGTACAGCCTGATATTGATCCTTTTCTTTGGAAAACATGGTATCTCCCAATACCTCAACATTAGGCAGGAGGAAAACAAAGAGAAAAGGGTATCCCAAAAACCTAGAAGGAAAAGAGCATCAAGAAGGAAAGAGTGAACAATTGTTAAAGGCAGCAGAGAGGAAAAATCGAATGAAGAGTGAAAATAAGCCATTAGTTTGGCAATTAGGAAATCATTAGTAATTTTGAAGAGAACACTTTTGTTGGAGTGATAAAGTTGGAAGCCCGATTGCAAGGGGTTGAGAAGGAAAAAAAAATAAGACAATTATATCAGATTTTTTTTTGAGAAGTTATCTATAAAGAGTAGAAGGGAAATAGGTTGTTAGGATGGAAAGATAAAGTAAGGGTATTTTTTTTTCAGGATAAGGGAGATGGGTAAGTCTTTAAGGAATACTGAGCCAGTAGAGAAGGGGACATTGGAAGTAAATGAAAAAGTGTGTATGAGAAAACAGTCTATTGGAGGTAATGGGATGGAATGGAATGAAGAGCAAGTAGAGAGGTTAGCCTTGGTAAAGAGTAAGGTCACTTCATCATGTGACAGGTGAAGAAGGAAGAAGTATCAGAAGGCAGCAAAATAAAAGGAAATGACGAAAAGAGAGAGTTCATGGGGCATAGCTTCATTTGTTTGTTTTTTGTTTGTTTGATTTTCCCCTGTAAAAAAGGAGATAAATTCTCTGTTGTAAAAGTAAGGGGAGGGAGAGGCATGCGCATTTTGAGAAGAAAATGGCCACATCTGGAAGAGCTTCTGTGGATAGAGGGGATATTAAGTTGATTTAAAAAAGAGAGAGAGAGAGGAAGATTGTCTAGTGCTGCTGAGGGTCTGGTTTAGAATATGTAACAAATAATGGCAGCCTGACTTTTCTCCCTCATTCAACAGCACTTTTGTGGCAAAAAATTAACAAAGAAAGTTATGTGTAGTTTGTTGGAAATATGAGTGAGCTATCTATTTTATTAATTTGGTTCACCAAGGAGTCAAAATGGGGAGAAGACAAGCCAATATTTAATGAAGGAGAGATAGCTAGAGAGAGAATTAAGGAATCAATGGAGGTTGAAGTGAGGATAAAGAGTAGGGTTATTATAGAAGGCAGAGGAAGAGATGGCTACAGAAAATGTTCAGATAAGGGGATTTCAGAATTCTTCAAAAAGGAGTTGTTACCTTTGTATATGATAGCTAAGTGTATATCTACTTAGTTATTTATACATGCAATAAATCTTAAAGACAAACTGAATTTCCAAATACTTCAAGAGTGTACTGAATTCAGCTTGAACCAGTTCACTATAACAATAATTACATTTTTAGCTTAAACTTTTATACCTCAAAAAAATTGGCAAATGCCATAAACAGGATCTTATTTTATTGTTTTCATGATTTTTAAACTCTGATTCTTGATGGAATAAAAGTTAATAATGCAGAATAAATGTATAACATTGTCATAAGTATTCTTTTTGTTGTTGTTTTTTGAGAGATGATTATTAAATATTATCTATCACCATCCTACAACTTTCCAAGAAAGCATGAACATTTTCTCGTTCATTATAAATACTGGCTTCGGTAAGATGGACACCAACATAGATGTTAAATGTAGATATAACATTTCTCCAAATATGGGCAATGCGTATGCTAGTAACAATCACTTCTTTTTCCATATGTTACTAGGCAAAAAAAAAAAAAGTCCTAAATTAAATACCAAGTAGAAAACTTAGATGATGAGATTTAAAATTTCTATTAAGGTTTCTTCAATATTGCTGAAACAGTATTTGTTTTAATGAAGAATTTATACACCTCTTTCAAGGTCTAACATGCTATAATAGTAGTAATAATAATAATAATAATTTGATTATTAGGATACCATTTGAGGTGTGATGTAACTTTTCAATAATTATCTTCTTACTAGCAAGTTTCCTTTCAAAAATTTATAGAATGATGAAATAAACTAATTTTTTAAATTATGTTTGTTAATCTAATTACCATATTATCTTCTCTGAAAATGTAAAAGGATCAAATGAGCAAGATGTTTCTTTTGTTTATTATTTTAGGATATTTCTTTTTATCTCATTACTGCACACCTCTTCTTTTGCGCTCTCCCTCAGTTTATTCTACGTTGTTTTTCATGCTCTAGGGAAAACAAATGTCCTAGTTTTCGTAGCTGGTAAAAACTAACATATCTTGGGAATAGAGATAGACTGTGAGAGATATAAAAGAGAAAACAGTTTTCATAAAGCTACTGAATTAGGTATACTTGATGATAAATTCCATTACAATATCATTTTGTAAGGTGCTTAAAGGAACACGGTACCTGGAGAAAATAAAATGCTTGCAGAAAGAAAATAGTATTTAATCAAAACCCAACATATATCATTATATACCTATAGATGCACATATATAAATACACACAACTATTCTTTTCAAAGGTGAATAAAAATATTTACACATAAATTTCAGTTTGTGTGTTCAGAAAAATATTTGAAGATTTTCATATATCATATTTGCATTTGTCCAGTTAGTTTCTTCCTTTCTGTGAATAATAGGATCACTTTAACATAGAAAGGGTCACTACATTTCAACTGTCTTGTCCATAAGTAATTATCAAAAGATGTACACTAGATATGTGATACCTAGTACTGGCATGAGAATGACACTAGTTTCTTAAGGGTTATGACTGGGGAATGCAAGCTCTTCATGCTCTACTAAGCTAAAAAACCGTTGTTCTTTTGAATTTTAAATAGATTTCAGAATTTGGAGTAACAAGAACAATCCTAGATTGCTACCAGCCAAATCTAAAACTTGAAGGGTGGGGAAATGGTTTTTTGTCACTATTTAACATTTCTT